>SJYA01002188.1:137986-378761 GCA_006410615.1 Neotragus moschatus
GGGGGGGGGGGGGTGGAAATAGGGGGAAGGAATAGTTAGAGAGTTTGGGATGGAGGTGTACACACTGCTATATTTAAAATGGGTAACCAGCAAGGACCTACTATATAGCATATAGAACTCTGCTCAATATTATGTAGCAACCTGGATAGGAGGGGAGTTGGGGGAGAATGGATACATGCATATGTATGGCTGAGTCCCTTCGCTGTTCACCTGAAACTATCACAACATTATTAATTGGCTATACCCCAAAACAAAATAAAAAGTTTTAAAAAATAAATAAAAGGAGGGAATGCTCAATATACTCAAATGCTATAGAGCAGACCAGCTAATTGGAGATAGAGAAAAGGCCACTGGATTAGTGATTTTCTAAAGTTCAGAGTACTTGAGTGCTGAAAGAAGGTACATTGTGGCAGGTTATGGTAAGAATAAGTGCTTGATAAGAATGGAAGCAGTGGTTACATACCAGAGGCCCCCAAACCCCAGGCCTGGGGCTGGTATAAGTCCATGACCTGTTAGGAAGAAAATGTCAGGGCAGGAGGTGAGCGGCAGGCGAGCAAGTGAAGCTTCATCTGTATTTGCAGCTGCTCCCCGTCGCTTGCATTACTGCCTGAGCTCTGCCTGCTGTCAGATCAGCAATGGCATTAGATTCTCATGGGAGCGGAACTCTACTGTGAACTGTGTACGTGAGGGATCTAGGTTGCATGCTCCGTATGAGAATCGAATGCCCGATAATATGATTCTGCACTGCGGTGAGCTGTATAAGTATTTCATGTAATAATGATAAAATACACATTGAATATAATGCACTTGAACCATCCCCACCCTGCCCTAGGTCTGTGAAAAAAATTGTCTTCCACAAAACTGATGCCAAAAAGTTTGGGGAGCACTACTATAGATCACTTGCTTGAGATTTTTGGCGTTGAAAGTGTATTGATAAGAATCCTTTCAGTGGCAGGTGGCAGAAGCCTATCAAACTAGTTCAAATTACTCAGAGCTTTACTTAAAGGACACTAGGGTTGCCTACTAAACCCAGAGAAATACTGCTGGAGCCAGAATAGCTCTTGGGATCCCAGACACTGGAATGAGGCCCATACCCTTAGGCCTAGCAAGATCCATACATCTTGCTCTGGGTCTCACCAGCACTCCACTGACTGTGCAAAGAATCTATGGGGCCAGATGAATGTGCCCACCTGGATTCTGTATCTCTCATTGCAGACCATCCTTCAGGCACTTAGGGTTAAGAAGTTCCTTTCCAAATGATCTGGAATCCATGTTCAGGGTTTCTATTACCCTCTTTTCCTGGGACGACTATTTGTGAGGGTTGGTGTAGATAGTCGGTCCTCGGATATGCATGCTGCAGTTATTCCCATGTGGCTCAGTGGTGAAGAATCCACCTGCCAATGCAGGAGACACAAGAGATGCAGGTTCGATCCCTGGTTTGGGAAGATCCCCTAGAGTAGGAAATGACAAGCTGCTCCAGTATTCTTGCCTGGAAAATTTCTTGGACAGAAAAGCCTGGCAGGCTACAATCCATGGGGTCACAAAAGAGATGGACACAACTTAGCAACAAAACAACAAAAATGCATGTCTACTTTTGGTGCAGGATGGGGCCAGGTGAGAAGAGTAGTGGATAGGCTACAGGCTGCAGTCTAAGGCCTGGCCAGAGGCTCTCTACACTGCCATGTTTTGGAAAGGAACTATAAAGCAAACAGTCTGAGAATTCACAATGAGAACCTGGCTTTTCCTGTCATTATAAATGGGTTCGTTAATGGAGGAGGGTGGAATATAATTTGTTTAACAGTTTGTTAGCTTAATTTATAACATTAGTGTCTGGATGTGAATATGCAGGCCTTTGTTTGTTCTCTAGCCTGAATATGGCTCTAGCATCCCCATGGATGAGCCACCAGGCTTGGCTGCCTTTTGATTTAATTTCTGGAGATTACATTAACTAGAAATCAGTGCCAGAAAGCTTTCTGAGTCATAAATCTTCAATATGAACCCATTCTGGCACCACATTTTTTTTCTCTCTTAGAAAATGGACTCAGACCTCTGTGCATCTGTAGGACCTCAGTTTGATGGCTTCTTTCAAGTCTTCCTTGGGACAGGGTGACAGGAGAGTTTTGCACAGAGTTTATCTGTCCCCTGGTGGCTCAGATGGTAAAGAATCTGCCTGCAATGTGGAAGACCTGAGTTCAGTCTCTGGGTTGGGAAGATTCCCTGGAGAAGGAAATGGCAATTCCTTCCAGTAAATTTGCCAGGAAAATCCCATGGACAGAGGAGCCTGGCAGGCTACAGCCCATAGAGTCGCAGAGAGTCGGACACAATTGAACAATTTCATTTTCACTTTATCTGTCCCTTATCAGTCAGCAAACCAATTTATTGTGGTTTACCTGGGTTGTGGTTTACATTATGCTTGTGGGGAGACAGAACAGCAGAGAGGTTTGAGAAGGGGCCAAGAAGGAAGATTTCAGTTATTGCTTTAGTTCCTCTTAAGACCCAGTACTTTCCATTGTGTGTCCTTGTGTTTCAAACTTCTTTATTTGACAAGAGGGGATTTCTGTTGCAATTCGGAGTTTTCTATGGTCTGACCCTTGGAGTCTTGCAGACCTGGCATTGGGTTGAAATCCTCCTTGTTGCACAGAATACCTCAAGTCATTTAGTTTTAGAGTTGAAGGCCTGTAATACTCATTTCTATGTTGTCTGGTGCACTTTAGTTGCAAGTGGCAGAAACCCAACTGAAATTAGGTTGAGGTGGTTTAAATAGGGTGTTTATTAGCTGGATTTGGAGGTAGATCAGAGGAAGAAAGAAGGCGTCAAGGGAATCGAGGTAGGTCTGAGAAGCTCAGTCACTGGAGCTGAGACTTGACATCACCAGAACCCCCTGTCTGTGTCTCATTTCTGCAGGCAAATTTTCTCCATGGAGTAAGAAAAGTGACTGCTGGCAGAGGAGACTTGCATCCTTTCAGCTTAGAAGAAAGATCTGAGAAATCATCTCTTGTTATAAATATCCTGGGAGATAACTTTAATGTCCTGGCTTGGCTGATGCACACTCATGATCCAATCACTGAACCCTAGGGGTGGAGATGTACTAAGTTTCTAGACCAGTGGTGTGTGGCTTTTTCAGACACCACTTGAGCACCAGTGCAATGCTTCTTGTCCTCACTTCTACGTCTAGTCAGTACTGAAACATTCAATCCTCAGTATATTTCCAGAGTCTTGTAGATAGAACATCAACTAAACCAATGTATAAATGCTCCCCACTTTCATTTTCAGGCATACCAATTTTGGACATCAGTCCTGAGTGATGGTGGCCACCTCGATAATGGACCCTTGCATTGGTTTTCCATTTTCATCCTTGTATTCCCTCAGGTCCTCAATCCTGCTCCCTGTGACCATTTTCCAAATAAACCATCTGCATGTCAGCCATTACCTCCATCTGTGCTTTTCTAGGGAGAGGATGGGGGGAGGGCTCTGAATAACATGGAGCTTTATCTCTTTTGCCAGGGGGCATCCTCTCCAAAACTTGGATTGAGTACTGGGAACCTGTTGTTACCAGAAGAAAGAGAGAATGAAATGAAATGTAGGCAGATAAAAATAACATAGGTTCCCCAGATCGAGGAAGGAGAAAAGAACACTTTTGACTGTCAATTGTTTTCCGTCTCAATCGGTATTAACTTGCTTCTTGCTGATGTTGACAAATGCTTGCTGCAAATACATCAATTAAAACTGTACCAATTCTTTTCTTCATTCTTGTTGGAGACAACTAGCATTTCAACAGAGTCCATTTACTCTTCTTTCTGGGCACATGGATAGGTTTCATTCCCCAGCATCCTTTGCAGGTAGGTATGGTCTTGTGACACCTTCCAGACAATGGAATGTGAACAGCAGTGGTATTTGACAGTTTTGATCCTGGCTCATAATTCCGACCTGCGTTTTCCCTTGCTCTTTCTTCCCTGTGGCTGAGTGCTAAGACAGTATCCAATCAACTTTGGGAGCCACATTTTAAGAATGGTAAAGCAACAGTCAACCTGGGACTGGAAATGTGACTTGAGGAAGAAAAGTTGCAACTCTTGCTGACCTGGAAACATTCTGGAGTATTATATGCTAGAGAAAATAAAGTTCTATTCTGTCAATCCATGACATGACAAAGTCTATTTGTTAACTGCAACTCAGCCCAACCTAAAACCTTCTTTTCCTTTCTTCTCCCTTCTTCCTTCAATATCATGTGCACTTCAAGATCCTTGTAACTCATAGACTTACGAGTTACACATAAGCACACATTCTTCCATATTGGACACTTGAATATTATAGTATATGGTTTTGTAGCATCTTGTGCCCTTTGTATAATACATAATTAACTGAATGTTGTAGTAAATAAATAGACTATATAATACTTTCAATAAATTAGTGCCTAACACCGTAGAGTTTCTGGAAAATATGTCAAAATGTTATTCTAGTTTTAAAAAAGGCAGCATTCCTGAAAGTATGAATGCCAGGTCATCTACAAACTGAAGACATCTGAAAACTATTTCTTAAAGTCACATATTTATCTGCTTAGTGACACTCAGTTACTCAGAGGTAAAATAAGGCTAGAAATCCTGGGCAGCTAGAGAAACTCACATATGTGCACAGGAAGACATGAATAGAAATGTTCATCATAGCACAGCTTGCAATAATAAAATATTGGAAACAAACGAGATGTCCATCAAAGAGAGAATAAACAAACTGTGACATCTTCATACAATGGAATACTATTCAGAAATAAAAAAAGAATAAATGAGAAATGGCTACACACCTCTAGTTGGAGACCTCTCAGAATACATCACTTTGAGAATAAAAAAACAAATTGTAGGGATATATGACACTATTTATATAAAGTTTAAAAATAGATAGTAAAATTATATATTGTTTATAAACACATATGTATGTGGTAAAACACACATATATATAAATAAAAAATGAAATGAAAAATAACTTCAAAATACTAATTTCTGAATAAAACAATTTCTGAGTAAGGAGGTAGGGGACAGAATGTGAAGAAGCACACTAGGTGCTTCAAATAAATCTGAACTGTTTCATTTCCTTAAAAAATCTGAGATGAAAATAAATACTAAATACTAAAGTTTGACGAAAGCTGGGTGGCAAGCACAGTATGTTCAAAATACTGATCTCTGTACTTTTGTGTGCTTACAATATTTCACAGGGTGTTAAATGTGGGAAAAAAGAATGGGCATGTATATCTCACAACCTCAGCAGAGGGTCATGCAAGACTGTTGGTGGCTGTGTTTGTGTCTTAGACTTTGCTCTAGGGCATCCCTGGCAGCTCACTGGTAAAGAACCCACCTGCCAATGCAGGAGACTTGGGTTTGATCCCTGGGTCGGGAAGATCCCCTGGAGAAGGAAATGACAAGCTTCTTCAGTATTCTTGCCCAGAAAATTCTATGAACAGAAAAGTCTGGTGGGCTACCATCCATGACGGGTTACAGTCCAGTCAGACATGAATTAGTGACTAAACAACAATAAGAAGACTTTGCTATAGCCAAGCGGGAAGCCAAGATGTTATACTACGTTTTTAAGAGGACTTAGAAAAAGTTCTACATATAACTTAACTCACCCAATCAAGCTTCTAGACATGGAAGAAGCAATGCCCCTTAAAGATTTATACCAAGAATATTTCCCTTGGATTACTACCATAAACCTAAATTTCTGCCTTCACAGGAAGGGTTTCCAGCAGTCTCCCATTATCCGGATGGTATCAGTTCAGTTCAGTCGCTCAGTCGTGTCCGACTCTGCAACTCAATGAATCACAGCACGCCAGGCCTCCCTGTCCATCACCAACACCCGGAGTTCACTCAGACTCACGTCCACCAAGTCAGTGATGCCATCCAGCCATCTCATCCTCTGTTGTCCCCTTCTCCTCCTGCCCTCAATCCCTCCCAGCATCAGAGTCTTTTCCAGTGAGTCAACTCTTCGCATGAGGTGGCCAAAGTACTGGAGTTTCAGCTTTAGCATCNTTTTCTGTTTTGTAGCCATTATGCCGATGTAGATCCTGAAAACCAGAACTTTTTACTTGAATCGAATTTGGGGAAGAAGAAGTATGAAACTGACTTTGTAAGTTAAAAATAATCGTTTGTGTTTCTGTGGCTTTATGGAGTAAAAGAATAGTTTTATTTTTAGATTTCAAGTCTAACTTGCCCAAAGCTGGTTTTCTCCATTTAATTATTGTTATATGTTTGGTTATCCTTTTCCCTCTATGTAGCATCCAGGTACTACTTCCTTTGGAATGTCAGTATTTAATCTGAGCAATGCGATTGTGGGCAGTGGAATCCTTGGGCTTTCTTATGCCATGGCTAATACTGGAATTGCTCTTTTTATGTAAGTATGTGTAAGTAGTGAGTCTGCCACGCAGGGCAGTTAATATGATGATACAGCATATATTTTGGCTCCAGAGACTGAATTTACAGTTGCAGTAATTGACTTAATCATTTGCTTACAATTTAAAATGTGAGAAATCCAAAAATCACTTTATTCTGCTACATAACTGCATGATATCAAAAAAGTCAATTAGGTAGGGAAAATTAGGACAACTCTTAAAACTAATAATCCAAAAAGTCTTTGAGTTGGAGGGAATAAAGTTGAATAGGGATTGGGTATTTATAAAGAACTGTGGCTGGATTCAGGGTAAAATTTTTACTCTGGCAAACTCTGAAGCAAGAAATATTTAAAAAGCATGGTACCTTCAACGCCGTTTCATAAACTGACAGTCTCCCCAAGGACCTGTGGCCTCTTATGTACATAAGGAAAACAACTTTTTTTTTTTTTAAATATATAGGGTGTGATGGTATTTGTCTAACCTAGAACATGTTTAAGAAAAGGGAGTCGTAATTTTCTGAACACCAAAAAAACAACCCATAGTGGTTTTGTGTTTTTTTGGTCTCAATTTTTTTTATCCATGTCTGTGTGATTACCACAACAAAATATGACTACTTTAAAAAATATCTGCTTTGAATTGTTTTTTTTTTTTTTCCTTAGTTGTCTAGTTAGAATTAATTACTCCCTGTGCTTTTCCCACATGAATACCTGGAATAGGATTTTGGAGCAGGAGAAGACTTTCAAACAGTGCTTTTTAACCATTTTAGGGTCACTGACTCTTGGAGAATATAAAACTATGGACCTTACTTCCAGGAAAAAGGCATAAAAGAAACATACCTGTGATTTTGAGTATATGTTTCAGGGATGTTTGTATCATAGTTACTAAGATTGGGCTACAGTGGACTCCTGGCTAAGGCATTTCTTTTTAGGGTGATTTACTGTACAGATGAAGAAACCACGTATACACAGAACATGGAATTCTCTCTTCGCTACAGTTGTATTTTAGTTAGCTGACTGGTGCCTTCTACTCAAGTTATTTTTTTCTAGCAGAAGAGAATTTTCATGAAAAGCAAGCCTTTGCAAAACTCTGCTTTGTGGTGAAATTCCACTTATGTTAAGTGTGGCTTTGAGCATTGGAAGCTAGGATTCACTCACCATGCTTCATGAGCCATGAGACTTTTTGAGGTCTAAGACCAAGAGCCAGGAATTTACATAGAAAGAACCCTAGAGTTTTCAAAGTTTTTAGTGGGATATTTGAATGGTATCATTGTTAAATGTTTGAAACCCTTCCTAACTCTTCATGTAAAAACCAGAGCAATTTTTAAATGCTTCCAGTGTGGTTGTGGTGCAGAATTTACATGAGGTAAAATGCTACCTTTGTTTCATAAAAGAACTCAGAATTCTGATATGTTACCCTTGCAGTTTTGAAATTATTTATACTTTAACAGTGTTTGAATCTCTGATTATTCAATAAATGGCTAAATAATATCACAAACGCTAAAGTGAGTTTTAAATCCATCAGTTTTACATGGTATATGTAGAGGTATAAAGGTAAATGGTCCAAAAGCCTCATGGCTGCCCTCATCTGGTTAAACAACTCTGTAGCTTACCCCATAAAGTAGACCCAGTCTTGACATTGAAAGTGACCTCAAAGGTTATGGAGTCTGTTCATTCCTCATTGTCTTCTCTGTATAAAAGAGAGACTGAGTTTGTTAGCACACTTTGGACATTGTTTTTGATTAAGCCATGCTTTGTTCAGTTAGCAGTGAAGCTGATGGTGTCATTGCCACACTGCAGATTAGACACCATTAAACTTTTGGCATTGGAACGGCAGCTTAATGCCACCATCTATGTTTAACTTAACAGACATCTATTTCTTTGCCAGACCTTATATGGTACTTTAATCAAATTGCCATTTCAGAATTTGGAAAATGTGACTGTCGTCTTGTTTGCAGAGTCTTCCATGAGTTTCCCTGATTTTGATTTTGATTTTGTTGTTGTTGGCTCATTTTAATAAAAAGCGATTTGTTTTTCTCGGCTTGCCTGGTGGGGAGAAAAGGAAAGCTGGAATGAGAGAGAATGTGTGCCCTAAAGGAAAACTTAGTGACTGAGTAGAGAACCTTTAGTTCTTCTCTGTTCTTTTCTTTTTTTTTTCTTCTGTTCCATCCAAGCAAAAGGACTGAGGGAGGAGACAGCCCAGTCTCACTGATATGATTGCTTGTTCTCACACAGACATTGTTTAACTTTGTGACAATGCTGGGCTTGTCTTCCATAACATGGGGCGCAATATAGTATATCGTCACAGTAGTTACTCCTCTGACGTGTGCTGATGACACCCATCAATTGTGCAAATAACTGATGACAGTTTTTGTAAAGCTGTCCCTGACCCTAAGCATATATCATCCCTCCTTCCTGTATGTAGTCCCATTCCTATGCTTACTTGTATGGCTCAAGGGAACTCCAGACCTTTCCTGAACTTGTCTCAGTTGGATTTCCCAAGTAACTGGCAAGTGACCATTTTATAAGTATAGGAACTATTACAACACAAAGAAGTAGCAAGTACATAACTAATTACCACGGTAGCCGAATCAAAATATAAGTCTTATAACTCTTCCACTGGAAAGTTATAGTCTTTCCCCTCCAGTGTCTCCCAGCACCTTTGGATCAGTGGGTGGACCCTGTTCATAACCAGTACTGTAGAGCTATTACCTGAGACATGATACAGTCATGTTTAGGGCCAGGTAAGAGAGCTTGTTGACACTCTAGCCAGAAGAGTGAACACACGTCATTGGGGTCATTCTGTCTAGCAAAAATATTCGGACAAATATTTGTATTTAATGTTTAAATAAAGTCAAAAGGAATTGTCTTTTAGGTGTAGACATGCTTATGTATAACCCTGTAACTTTTTCTTCTCTCATCAGAATTCTGTTGACATTTGTGTCAATATTTTCCCTGTATTCTGTTCATCTCCTTTTGAAGACTGCCAATGAAGGAGGTATGGTAGCACTCTGTATTTCTAAAACAACTATGCCTATCATGATTTTCTTTCTCTCCCTTCATGCATCTGTGTTCTTTAAATTATAGGGTCTTTATTATATGAACAGCTGGGACATAAAGCATTTGGNCTGTATTCTGTTCATCTCCTTTTGAAGACTGCCAATGAAGGAGGTATGGTAGCACTCTGTATTTCTAAAACAACTATGCCTATCATGATTTTCTTTCTCTCCCTTCATGCATCTGTGTTCTTTAAATTATAGGGTCTTTATTATATGAACAGCTGGGACATAAAGCATTTGGAATGGTTGGGAAGCTCACAGCATCTGGATCCATTACAATGCAGAACATTGGAGGTAAGAGTTTAAAAGACGATTTGGGTATAGTGTTTTGCTCTTTATGTAGCAGAGAGTGGTGACACGCTACTTTTGGTGTCACATGCAACATTTTGCACTTGTAATGGTATAATTTTGTTTTCCTCCAGCTATGTCAAGCTACCTCTTCATAGTGAAATATGAGTTACCTTTGGTGATCCAGGCATTAATGAACATTGAAGATACAAATGGGTAGGTGCTAAGTAAGGTTACTCATAAGAAACAATTGCAGTCTAAAATGATTAGATACATTTTATCAAAGTTGGATACAAAATGATTATCAGTAAATTATTTTTTTGTTAATATTCTTGTGGAAACTGACCAAGAAGTCCCCCAGAAACTAATTTGAACTTCGCAAAGGAAAGGCCAAGATAGTAGCTAGATAGTTAACTGAATAACAAATTTCAAATGTATGTATGTAAACAGGTTTTCTGAAACTACTTACCTTTCTCTGTCCCCAGAAGATACAGTTGAATAACT
This sequence comes from Neotragus moschatus, assembly GCA_006410615.1. Classification (NCBI taxonomy): domain Eukaryota; kingdom Metazoa; phylum Chordata; class Mammalia; order Artiodactyla; family Bovidae; genus Neotragus; species Neotragus moschatus. Next base: position 148,207 of record SJYA01002188.1, read on the forward strand.
TATGCCCCAACCTAACTTAGGACTAACATTTTAAATTACATTAAAAATCAATCCCTGTCTGATTTTTGTGAATTGGAAAATCTGTTGAAAATGCAGAATGCCAGAAAATGTATGGCCATGCTGTAGAAACCTTGTCCTTCCAGCAAAGTTACTCATCCGAGCGGACTAACAGGTTTTTATCTAAAGTAAACATGAGGAAGGATAATGTACTTCCCTGCTTACATGTAGCTCATTATCTCAAAACAGAAAAGTGTGGTTATCTCTGCAGCATTTGAAACCTAATAAGCTGGTCTTTAAGTGTTAGTTTTCTGTGGGGGGTCTTTTGCAAAAGTGAGCAGAGTTAGAATTGACAGGGCAATTAGAATTTGAAAGTAAGTGATTTAAAGCAAAGTGTAGTTGATTACCTAAAAAGGAAAAAGCATTGCTAAAACTTTTAGAGAGGTGCATAACATTTTCTTTGAGTTCAGAAGGGATCTTTTTACTGTTGGAGTCAAGGTGGGTCAAGGTGTCACAACATACTCTTGACAGCCTGAAATAAGCTCTTGTTTGCAGGGGACTGTGTTTTGTTATTTGTTTTTTGCCTATGTGTTTTATAGAACTGTGAAAAATTTCCTTGTTGAAATGTTTAGTAAGTACATTTGCTAACAAATGTCTGATAGAAACTTGTTTTAAAATTTCCTTGTTTCCAGCGTTAAAACAATGTGAGCTAAAGCTATGACAGAGTTGGTGTACAATTTTCTAAAAATGCTTAAAGATAAGATTAACTGGCTTAACAGTGCCGCTTTGTTCCCTATGTTAATATCAAGCCTTTAAGAAGCATTTTATGTTATGAAGCAGCTGGCAGCCTTCCCAGAGCAAACAGTGGGACAAAAATGATACTGTTTCAGACCCCATTTCTAACCTGAGTGAATATTCACTCAAGTTAGAAAGCTGCTCCTGCCTATGTGGGCTTTTTGAATAAGTGATAACTCTTTCCAACCTGTCTCTCTTTCTCTCTCTCTCTCTTTTTTTAAAGTATAAAACGAGTGCTGTGAGAAGAAATATATGTTATTCTGAGGATATTTGTGACTGGTTATGACCTTGGTTTTCTTCTCTTTCATTCAGATTGTGGTATCTGAATGGTGACTATTTGGTTCTGCTGGTATCACTGGTGCTCATTCTTCCCTTGTCACTGCTGAGGAATTTAGGTGAGCAAATCCATCTCTAAAGAGAATCAAAATGAGCCCCACCAACTAGTTGGCTTTCTCTTAATAGAAATTAATAAGAGCTGAGTTAAAGAATCCCAAAAACATACCTTTGAGAATAGTATTCATAACTTGCCAGTCTTCTCTACCAAAAGGCCCAAGCATTTGGTTGCCATTTAGAACATCTTCTGCTTTATAAAAAATGCAAAAGGGACAGTTGTTACTAATATACTTATTAACAAGTATTTTAAAGTAATTCTCTGTCTTGCTGTATAAGAATTAGAAATTTCGTGTGTCCACGCTGAAGTCTTAGAAGCAGAATTGAGCCATATTTGCCCCAGATCTGATTCGGTAAATGAACCACACGTCTCTTCCTCCATGTAGGGTATTTGGGATACACCAGTGGCCTCTCCCTGCTGTGCATGGTGTTCTTTCTGATCGTGGTAGGTATGGTTTTCCTTTAAAGCTAAAGGTTCTTTTTCTAAGTTCTGTCACATCTTCATTCTCACAAATGCAAAATAATATATTTTCAGGTGATTTGCAAGAAGTTTCAGATTTCTTGTCCTGCAGAAATTGCTTTTCTAGTTAATGAAACAGTAAACGGCAGCTTAACACACCCAGCAACTTTTGGACCTGATGTGGGTTTTAATAGGACTGAGAGTGATTCTTGCCAACCACGTTATTTTATCTTCAACTCACAGGTAACTATAATCATTTTGTTTTCAAAGAAAGATTTTAGGGAAGAAAATAGGGAAAATAACCCACTGGAAGTTTTAACACTCCCAAGGTAAAGGGAGATGAGGTCATAGCTTCCTCTTTAGGAAACATGGTTATTAGCTCGTTATTGAGGACTGAGAAGAAAGTGTTGGTTTGTATCTTAAAGTAGATTGAAAGATGAGATCATCTCGTCTTAGTAACTGCCACATTCAGAAGGGAGAATATTGCTCACACCTAGTGAACAAATTAGAAGAGCTGATTAGGCAAGAAAACATTTTAATTTGATTTCTAAGATTAATGAGTATAAAATGTANTCTTAAAGTAGATTGAAAGATGAGATCATCTCGTCTTAGTAACTGCCACATTCAGAAGGGAGAATATTGCTCACACCTAGTGAACAAATTAGAAGAGCTGATTAGGCAAGAAAACATTTTAAGCTTTGATTTCTAAGATTAATGAGTATAAAATGTAAGTTGCAGAACTGTGATATAACATGAGTTTGTTACATCAGGATGTTAAGAGGGTTTTTACATTTTTTTGCAGACTGTCTATGCTGTGCCAATTCTGACCTTTTCATTTGTCTGTCATCCTGCTATTCTTCCTATTTATGAAGAGCTTAAAGGGTGAGTGCTTTAGCAACTTTTATATAAATTAATTGGAAAAGCTGGAAAAATACTAGATTACTGGTATAACTACCGCTGTAATATGTATGTATATTTCCCTTTGAATTTCTGCAGCCGCAGCCGCAGAAGAATGATGAATGTGTCCAAGATTTCCTTTTTCGCTATGTTTCTCATGTACCTGCTTGCTGCCCTCTTTGGATACCTGACATTTTACGGTAAATAATGTCTAGTTTACAAAAAGGACACTTAGTGAAATGAAATTCATACTTTGTCTATATAGTTCTATCACTTTAAATGCTCAGTCTGTTTCAGTATGTTTCATATTTCTGATGAGCAATTGAACCTAGAGTTTAGAATTCCCTGTAGTATATATTGAATCAGTAATTTCTAGAATACAGGCTCCAAAATCCACCGTTAGCCATATGATGGCATTTTTATATGTGATGTGCTTGCATCTAGGTTCATCCTGACTCTCCTCTCCCGTTCCCTTCAGATTATACAGCACACATGCAGACAGACTGTAAGCCAAACCCTGGGATTTAGCTATTTAGCTCCTGTTGTTTTTAATGGGGGTCATGTGGCTAAATCTCTCCTAGGTATTTAGAAAAATTTTCCTTCAATGTTATTTTAATTGCATTAACCCTAATTCCAAATTAATCTTATTAGCCTCTTAGTTTATAGTCGTTTTGTGAGTAGCTAATAACTTTGGTGCAGATAATATTTGCAAGTTAGATTTTCTAACTAATCTCCAGAGAGAACAGCACACATGAAGCATTTTTTCTTCTTTTGTCTTTCTCTGTAGAACACGTTGAGTCAGAATTGCTTCATACCTACTCTTCTGTCATGGAAACTGATATTCTGCTTCTCATTGTCCGTTTGGCTGTGTTGGTGGCTGTCACCCTGACAGTGCCTGTCGTTATTTTCCCAGTAAGTGATCACCTGCTTTCTCTTCAGTAGGAATGAGTTGTTAGACATGAAGATTTGTGACATTTTCATGCTCTGTAAGAAGAAAAACACTACTACAGCAGTATCAAGGGTTTTTGGTTTTGAAAGGGTTTTTTTTTTTTTTAACGTTTTGTCCATCTTTAAAATACATCTTGGGATCTTTTCCCCATAATTCAGGACTTAATGTTTTTTCTAATGCTTAGATGTTTAGGAAAAGAGCAGTAGAGGAGGGGTACACTTTTGAGTATTTAAATAGCTACTTGTTTCCTGTTGTTTGTAGCTCTTTTTCATTGATTAAAGCTGCAATTTTTATTTATTCACTTATTTTTTTTGCAGATCCGGAGTTCCGTAACTCATTTGCTGTGTGCATCAAAAGAGTTCAGTTGGTGGCGTCATAGTGTCATTACAGTGTCTATCTTGGTGTTTACCAATTTGCTTGTCATCTTTGTACCAAATATTAGGGATATCTTTGGTTTCATTGGTAAGTTTTAGGAAGTATCACAGTTGATTGAAATATCAGAAGTTTTAAAGTTAAAGAAATAGCAGGTGATTCGCTGAATTCTTAAGAAATAGTCAATGCTGTTTTTACAGGTGCATCTGCAGCTGCTATGTTGATTTTTATTCTTCCATCTGCATTCTATATCAAGTTAGTGAAGAAAGAACCTATGAAGTCTGTACAAAAGATTGGGGTGAGTGAGAGTTTATGACCAGAAGAATAATAATAATCTAATGCCAAAGTTCCTCAACTGATTGTAATTTTAGTCTCCTAAATGTCATTTATTATAGTTTCATTTTAAGTTTCTAATAAATATACCTATAACTGTGTACTTCACAGATGGAAGAATGGGGGAGGAAGGGAGAGATGGTTTGCCTTCTGATAAGTATTCCTAAGTTTATTGCAAGAAAGTTACTAGATACTTTAGAAATAGGAATAGAGGTTAAAAGTATAACCTTGACCACCTGCTGTGTAACAGGCACTTAAATGGGCCTGGAATGTATAAAAGAGAAAAAAATGGAGTATTTAGTCAAATGAAACTAACCATTTTCAAAGCAAAGCTCAAGTAGGGTCAGGGGGTTATTACACTATAAACTATAACAACTAATTTTACAAAGATTATGATATGTTAACCACAAATGATCCTGGTGAGGATACTTAAAGACTGCATTTCAGTCCTTTTTCTCCACAACTGTTGTCTGACTGAGGTACTAGAAATGCTTATGAACCAACAACTGTTACCTTGTTTTACTCAGAATATCTGGTGTAGTAATTGAGTAGAATTAGAGTAGACCTACTCATGTCTCATAGAAAAACCTCCAGCTTCATCTCAGGCTGCATTTTTAAGATAGATTTGATTTTAAAAGTTAAGATTTTTCCCTTTCAAAAATGCAAAAATATCAGTCCAGTTTTGTTGCGTGCAGTAGTTTATTTATTAAGATTATTTACTTTTTCTTTTGATACAAACGAATGAGAAGGAAAAGTTTGAGAAGATTTTAAAGATACAGTAACTTAGTATCCTGTGGATAACCCCTTGATCATTCAGTGGCTTCCCTTGTGGCTCAGATCATAAAGAGTCTTCCTGCAGTGCAGGAGACCTGGGTTTGATCCGTGGATCAGGAAGATCCCCTGGAGAAGGAAATGGCAACCCACTCCAGTATTCTTGCCTGGAAAATCCCATGAATGGAGGAGCCTGGAAGGCTACAGTCCATGGGGTCAAAAAGAGTTGGACACGACTGAGCGACTTTCCTTACTTAACTTTGATCATTCAAGACAGTTTAGTGAGCTAAACTGTAGCTCTGTGAAATAATACAGACACACTTTTAGGAATTTATTGTATGTGCTAATTCACTCAGTCCTGTCCAACTCTTTGGGACCCACTAACTGTTGCTCACCAGTGCCAATCCTGTGTCCGTGGATTTCGCCAGGCAAGAGTAGTGGAGTGGGTTGCCGTTTCCTACTCTAGGGCATCTTCCCAACCCAGGAATCAAACCCACATCTCTTGTGTCTTCTGCATTGGCAGGCGGGTTCTTTACTACCTGGGAGGCCCTTTCGAAATTAAAGGCCTAGTTTTTAAAAGTAGAAGAATATTTAGCATATATGTTTTGTTGCTTGCTAATCCATTTTTTTCTGTGCTCATTGCAGGCTATGTTCTTCCTGCTAAGTGGCATAGTGGTGATGACCGGAAGCATGGCCTTGATTGTGTTGGATTGGGTCCACAATGCCCCAGGAGGTGGCCATTAACCACCACCTCTAAAACTCCACAATAGTCCATTTGATGCCAGTGTTGAGTCTACAGCTCTCAACTACTATGAAATTTCACCTAATGTTTTCAGTTTCACTTCCTTTTGAAGTGCAGATTCCTCGCTGGTTCTTCTGAGTGCAGAATAAGTGAACTCTTGTTTTGTTTTGTTTTGTTCTTAAAGAAACTATTCTGTATGGTAGAAATGGATATTAACACCAAGCCACGAGTCTCGGGTTAACGGAAGTGACAATTTTATTCCATTCCAGAGAATGGACGAACTCTTAACTTTAATCAAGCCACATGTTTGGCTGTGTCATTGTTTAACTTCGATATTTTATGATTTTACTTGAATGTGCCTAATGGAACCATTCGATGTGAGAAATAATTCTTTTTAATTTACAGCAAAGTATTGAAATAACCATTGAGAAAAACACTATTATTTTTTTGTACCAAAAATATTCAAAGACCTCAGAAGCACTATTTTATTTTTTAAAAATTGCTTTTTTTGAACTTTATCCAAAAGAAGTTGTCAATGAATTACGTGAAAAAAATCATTGTTATTTAAAAACAACTACTACTAGTATTATGAAATGATTTGCCTTTTTGTAGGCATACTAAGCCAAATACTTTTTTTTATCCAAAATAATTTTTAGAGAAAATGATATAATGAAAAATTATACTGTAATTAGGAGCATTTTCCATTCAGACTTTACCTTTAAAGGACAATTGGTTGATTGTGGCTACACCAAATCAGGTGAACTCTGTTCCTCACTTTTCTTCTCTGTCCCCAAATATTTTTGTTCATTTAGACTCTGAAATATTTATGGCTTCAGTCTATTAGAATGGAAGATAATGCAGGTATTTCTGTGGGAAATAAAATAACTAGTTTTGAGGTACCAAATAGTGCAATTGGGTAAAACAGGGTTTATTCAGTTGCATCTGCCTCCAGAGTTGGGTTGACAGCTCTGGATTTTTTTGGGCCAGCCCTTTTTTGGCATTGCTTCCAGAAGTGGAAAATGGGCATTTGATGGCTGTAGGCCAAAATTGTTCTATCCAGAGAGTACAGTACAACTTTTCATATGGCTCATCTGCTATGGAAGTGTGAATTACTTGACAATGTGTGGTTTAGTTGTGTTCATGTTTTGTCTACAGTAGAGGTCTAATTAATCCATAGGTTACACCTATATTTGGTATAAGTTCTCTTCATATAGGCCACTGGGTTTCTCATGCAGTAAGCTTTTTAAAAAAACTCACGTGCACTGCATTGTCATCTCATTCTTGTTCAACGTAGAATTACTTGTTTACATCCAACAAATGGTTAGCTAGGGAAGACAGTGCAACCTGAGTGTAACTATTGGTCCGACTGCATGATCACCCTTCCATTTCAATCCCAGTTAGAAGTGAAAAAATTACTTGGCTTTAAGAGCACATTTATTGTATGTCATGGTATATGGTGAATATGTTATTAAATAATGTGGTACTTTGCTCACCAGGCATAATAGTGTCTAAAATCTAATACACATAATTCCATTAGTGGTTGAGGGAAGCAAATAATGGAATCATCAATTGGTCACCTGACTGTAAGTTTGTTCTCTTGAACTTAACATTTTTAGTTTTAGGCAAGGGCCAGAAATGTGGCAGACATGATTTTTGTTACGCATTCTTGTATTATATGTGACTCAGTTGCAGACAAGATGTGTCTGTAGTCAGAGACCCTTGTGGAACTGAACTGGAAGACGTCTTGTAGTGCTCCATTGGGTGAAACCAATGGTCCATTTTTGTTTGTTTCTACAAAAATGAAAGTGGGGACCATCTCGAAAGGCAGTGAGAAGACGGATTCTCCAGCACTGCTTTCATTCAATTGGGCTTTTGGCACTCCATTCGAATCCAGAACCTCACCTCTAGCTCAGACCAAGAATTGGCACATCTGCTTGAATTCCTGGAAAGAATCGCTGGTTTTGTAACTTAAGACTTGCCTGGGAATACCTCTACAGTTTACATCCTTTTATTTGGGAGAAAATACCAAGGCAACAAGGAAGAAATGAAAAAAAAATCAATGTGGAAGGTTCCTCCAGTCCCCTCGCTGTTTGAGGTTCCAAATCAGCTGCCATGGGTAAATTTCATTGCATGATTTTCTTGGAGCTATCTTTGTCTACCTGGAGGTTCCGAAACAGTGAATTCCCAGTAATGAGCAGTCTTCAGTATTAAAACCACTGTCTTGTCACCTCATTTTGCATTACTGTCTTCCGTGGATGTTTCAGTTATAACTAATGTTATTTATAGAACAGCATTAATCCATTAAAGCTAACCTATTTTTCAATATTTATGATAATCTTATGTACATACAGTGTCTGTCCATATGTATTTGTAAATAGGTTGTATATAATGTCAGGTTTGGGTCTTGGGTTGAAATGTATATATCCTTCCTTATAAGTTTCTTAACTGCATTTTGATGAATTCACATTATGTATCTATAAGAATTGTCCCAAAAATACCTGTACAGAGATTTCAATAAACAAATTGACAAATTGTGTAAACACTAAAAATTTAAAATACTGTTAAAATTGTATTTGCAATAAGCAGACTACGTGAACAATACATTTTTTTCATGAAAACTTGGTGCAAGTTCAGAACTCTAAAATTTTAAATAAGGTCTAAATTTTCAAAATGTAGTGGCTATTAAAACATCACATTAAAACATGATCTAGTGTAATGAAATCAAATATGCTCTAGTGTGGTGGAAGACCTTTGAGAACCTGATTGTGGTAAGCTTTCTGTATATAATGTAAATATCCCCACTGTACTGTTATAGAGGCCAACAATTCCAGTAAGACTTGTTGGCAAAGAGTGCTACACCGTTTCAATGAAACATTGTATGTTTGTTTTAACTGAACTAAAATAAATACATGCTTAATCCTGAGTAGCAGTGTTTTATTTAAAGCAGTGATAAGTCGTGTTTGGTGTATTTTGTAAGCACAGTAAGGTAGCACTTAGTAGGGGTTCATATGGTGTCAGTGATTATGATGAAAAAATGGTCATCAAAAACGTTTGTGTACCAAGTATTTGGAGGAATGGAAAAAACATTTTAAGCTGGAGGACCAAGTTTTAGACCTGCTATAAGCAAATATAGTGCACCATAGTCACACCTGGGGAGCTTTTTAATGTGCCGCTATCCGGGGACTCCAGGTCCAAGAACTAGGGTCCTGAGTGGAATTCAATTTCCTGGAGCATGTACCTATGTAGGCTGATTCCATGAGTCTGCAGGGCAGCCTGGGAATTTTTGTTTCCCCAGAAAAGTATTTAAGTGATTTCTGATGCATAAGTAACGTAAGGGGTGCTGCAGTAGGCCTGGGAAGAAGCCAGGTGAGTTCAGCCCTTGTGGAAGAATTCAGTAAAGGAGAGGAAGTGCTCTGGCTGGAGAGGCATCAGACCAGCTGAAGGTTACCAGAGGGATGGACACTGAGGAAGGTTACTGACACAGGGTAGCTCAGGTGTGGCCTGCTGGTTGGTTGAAAGCTTGAGGCTTAGAAAGTGAACTATCCAAAACAGGTGTGCCAGGGAGCGGTTCCAAAGACAAAGGGAACCTTAAATATAAGAAATTTATATCCAGTTACATTGTGCAAGAGGGAAGGAAATAGTTTGTGTTTAGAAAGTACAGCAGAATTTGCAACATCTCAAGAACAAAGGACTAGCAGTTTCTAGTCATCTGAGAAGCTTTAATGGAACACCTACTGTGTGTAAGTTACATGCCCATGGAAAGAGGCTGGGGTAATGTGTCAGGTTTTCACAGAATCCACAGTTTTCAGTCACATTTTAAAAATCTGGTGAAATGATTTCATTTTTAAGAAATACTAAACTCGGGATGCCAGTTTATTTATCTGAAATTTGAAATATATTTGGTGAGTGGGTCCCTTGAGATCAAATTTCAGCTCTACAGAGAGCCAGATATTTCCAGTAAGCTTGAGGAATAGCCAAGCAGAAGAATCCAGAGCTGTTTATCATCTTGGAAATACTCTTACTAGAGAATTCATTTTAGTTCAGTTTCTGACAACAAAGTAAAGAAGATCCACTTAATTAACATAAGCAAGAATGACGGCAGAGACTTCCTGTCCAAGGTGGGAAACCAGCTGTCTCCTGGGGTAGTGAGTGGCCTTGTTAAGAAGAACAACCTGACGGAGTCAATCTGTCAGGACTGGGAAGAAAGGGCCATCCTGTTATGGCTATAAAAGAAAGAGCTTGACATGCCCACGCCGCTGCTGCTGCTGCTGCTGCTGCTGCTGCTAAGTCGCTTCAGTCGTGTCCGATTCTGTGAGACCCCATAGACGGCAGCCCACCAGGCTCTGCCATCCCTGGGATTCTCCAGGAAAGAACACTAGAGTGGGTTGCCATTGCCTTCTCCGCCCCACACCACTGGACCTCTAGAAACTTTCTTGAGGTTCATATGAAACACATTTTTATCACTTTCTAAAATAACATTAAAATATCCATTTGGTATTTGCATTGGACTGCATCAAAATAGTAGTTTAGCTATGGAAACAATAACACATCCAGCAAAAAATCCTTTGTCCCTTCATTTTGAAGTAATTGTCTTTCTTGAAAAAGAGAATGACAGTGGGCTTCTTAGAAGGAAGTTGGGGTACCTCAGAAAATTAAAAGTTAAACAGGCTAATACGACCCAGCAATCCCACTGGGCATACACAACGAAGAAACCAGAATTGAAAAAGACACATGTACCCCAAATGTTCATCACAGCACTGTTTACAATAGCCAGGACATGGAAGCAACCTAGATGTCCATGGGTAGACGAATGGATAAGAAAGCTGTGGTACACAACAAAGGAAACTCTAAGCAAGGTGAAAAGACAGCCTTCTGAATGGGAGAAAATAATAGCAAATGAAGCAACTGACAAACAACTAATCTCAAAAATATACAAGCAACTTATGCAGCTCAATTCCAGAAAAATAAATGACCCAATCAAAAAATAGGCCAAAGAACTAAATAGACATTTCTCCAAAGGAGACATACGGATGGCTAACAAACACATGAAAAGATGCTCAACATCACTTATTATCAGAGAAATGCAAATCAAGACCACAATGAGGCACCATTTCACACCAGTCAGAATGACTGCGATCCAAAAGTCTGCAAGCAATAAATGCTGGAGAGGGTGTGGAGAAAAGGGAAGCCTCTTACATTGTTGGTGGGAATGCAAACTAGTACAGCCACTATGGAGAACAGTGTGGAGATTCCTTAAAAAACTGGAAATAGAACTGCCTTATGACCCAGCAATCCCACTGCTGGGCATATACACCGAGAACCAGAAATGAAAGAGACACGTGTACCCCAACGTTCATCACAGCACTGTTTACAGGAACTAGGACATGGAAGCAACCTAGATGTCCATCAGTAGATGAATGGATAAGGAAGTTGTGGTACATATACACAATGGAATATTACTCAGCTATTAAAAAGAATGCATTTGAGTCAGTTCTAATGAGGTGGATGAAACTGGAGCCTATTATACAAAGTGAAGTAAATCAGAAAGAAAAACAACAATACAGTATGTTAACACATACATATGGAATTTAGAAAGATGGTAATGATGACCCTATATATGAGACAGCCAAAGAGACACAGATATAAAGAGCAGGCTTTTGGACTCTGTGGGAGAAGGCAAGGGTGGGATAATTTGACAGAATAGCATTGAAACATGTATATTACCATATGTGAAATAGATGATCAGTCCAAGTTTGATACATGAAACAGGGCACTCAAAGCCAGTGGGACAACCCAGAGGGATGGGATGGGGAGGGAAGAGGGAGGGGGGTTCAGGTCTAGGGGACACACGTATACCTATAGCTGATTCATGTCAGTGCATGGCCCAAACCACTACAATATTATAAAGAAATTAGCCTCCAATTAAAATAAATAAATTAATTTAAAAAAATGATTGGCATTAGAACATAGTTCAAATGTGACACTGAAATTTGTTTTTTATCAATAATTCTTTCCAATGAATCATTAAGTAGTTATTAGAAAAAAACTATCACCCTAGAATTATGCAAGACATACATGGAAGATTTTTTTTTTAATTTTTATTTTTACTTACTTTATAATACTGTATTGGTGCACTGGGATGATCCAGAGAGATGATATGGGGTGGGAGGTGGGAGGGCGGTCAGGATTGGGAACTCATGTACACCCGTGGCGGATTCATGTCAATGTATGGCAAAACCAATACTGTATTGGAAGATTTTTTTTTTTTTTAAGTAAGATATTTACTACTTTATACTAGAGCTTGTAGTTGGATTGGGGAGTTAAGGTGATATTCATTTATCAGTTAGCTACTCTATAATTAAGAGCTAAAGTACATAAAATGGATAATAACTATAACAGTAGTTTAGGAAAGAAAGGCATCTCAGAGCAGGAACAGTTGGAAAAGATGTGAAAGGGAAACATTTGAGCTACTTACCATCTCAGATATTTATTTTTAGAAATGTCTATGCTAAACTGTCATGTAAAGTTCTCCGCAGTCTAGTCCCAACCTCTCTTTCCAACTTCTCTAACCAGTTTTCCCAAGTACAGATCTGTCCCTAAAACTTGAAAAACCAAGGCCAAAAGTATCAATGGAGGCTCACATACCATGTATTTAGATGTTTAAAGTTATAAAGCAAGGTGAAAGTGGAAAGTGAAATGGTTAGTTGCTCAGTTGTGTCCAACTCTTTGTAACTCATAGACTGCAGCCCAACAGGCTCCTCTGTCTATGGGATTCTCCAGACAAGAATACTGGAGTGGGTTGCCATGCCCTTCTCCAGGGGATCTTCCTGACCCAGGGATTGAACTCAGGTCTCATCAAAGGTAGATTTTTTACCAGCTGAGCTACCAGGGAAGCCCATAAAGCAAGGTAGTAAACTTAGATAACACCTGTCAGAGTATCCTGCCTGCACTGATTATCCTATCTTTATAACAATCTGGAAGGCTAAGTTCAAATTTAGATTTCCTGGACTCTTAAGAATGGTGGGGTGCGAATAGCTGGCTCCCAGCCTCAGGCTTGCAGCCTGCTCCCCTTCTGTTACTGTATCCTGCTCTAGCCCACAATGTGAGGAGCCTCACACATACCATGTGGACTCCCAGCTCACACACCCAAGTTCATCCATACCCGCTTGCCCCAAATATCTGCCTATTGTCCTCACTTGAGTACAGATGAGTTCACATCAGCAGCTTGATGTGCCTTGGGAAAATGAATTTGGAGGAAAGGTCTGTGCAGATCATCAAGCAGGACTAGGGACATTTGGGTAAGGAAAGAATGGATCCCAGGAAACTAGATTGGGGTCTGCAAAGAGCAGAGATGGGAAGGAGGGTTATAAGGGGTGGACCTGTGCTATTGGTAGGCATATCTTTTTGCTCATGGACTTGTTCCATGGAAGGTATATCATTGAAGATGACTGAAGCTTGCTCCTGCAATACACAGAGCCTCAGGAAGCTACAGCCAACATACCCTACGTGTTCTGCTGTGCTTTGTCTCTCAGTTGTGTCCGACTCTTTGTGACCCCATGGACTGTAGCCTGCCAGGCTCCTCTGTCCATGGAATTCTCCAGGCAAGTGGGTTGCCATGCCCTCCTCCAGGAGGTCTTTCCAACCCAGGGATCAAACCTAGGTCTCCCACATTGCAGGTGGATTCTGTACCATTTGAGTCACCAGGGAAGCCCCAAAATACTGGAATGGGTAGACTATCCCTTTTCCAGGGGATCTTCCCAACTCAGGAATTCAGCCAGGGTCTCTTGCATTGCTGGCAGGTTCTTTACCAGCTGAGCTACCAGGGAAGCCCACCTTATGTGCTACCCACTTCCTAAACTGAAAGTGTTACTTGGTCACTTGTGTTCGACTCTTTGCAACCCCATGTACTGTAGCCTCGGAGAATGCAATAGCAACCCACTCCAGTACTCTTGCCTGGAAAATCCCATGGATGGAGGAGCCTGGTGGGCTGCAGTCCATGGGGTCGCGAAGAGTCGGACACGACTGAGCGACTTCACTTTCACTTTTCACTTTCATGCATTGGAGAAGGAAATGGCAACCCACTCCAGTGTCCTTGCCTGGAGAATCCCAGGGAGCCTGGTGGGCTGCCATCCATAGGGTCGCACAGAGTCGGACACGACTGAAGCGACTTAGCAGCAGCAGCAGCAGTACTGTAGCCTACCAGCTCCTTTGTCCGTGGAATTCTCCAGGCAAGAATACTGGAGTGGGTTGCCAGGCTCTCCTCCAGGGGGATCTTCCCGACCCTGGGATCAAACCCAGATCTCCTGCATTGGAGGCAGATTCTTTGAGCCACCAGGGAAGCCCACTTCCTAATTTCTCCTTTTCACTAAAAAAGTGTTTTTAAGCATCTCCTTGTCTTTATACACAGCACTCTGTCTCTTGTTCACCTAGAATAACCATGCATACTCGTTGAGTATGATAAGAACTTGTTCATATGCCAATTAATGTTTAAAGATCTACAAACTCTGTTAGACACAGATAGTTCATTTCTGCTTCGTGGTCCCTTGACATTTCATTTGTGCCTCTGTGACGGCATTTATTACCATGTATTGTAACCAGTATCTTCTCTACTGGATTATATTGCTTTGTGCATCCTTGGTTTCTTGTACCAAAAGAGGGATTGGTGATACACAGTACTTTGTCCTAGAAATAGATTTACTAAGAGAATAAATGAATGAAATATACTCTCGTGGCCCCAAATGCACCATGCTATGTAGAAGTTTATTTGTCTTGGAGCATTACCAGTCTCTAGGAGTAGACTTAAGCATCTACATGGCACCATCCCGATGGAAACTGGAAACATTTAGTCATCCAGATGTTAGATGTCATGGAGATAAATCCCCAGATGACTGACTGAATTTTTCAGTTTTCATCAGAATGATTGGCATTGTGTATATAGGGCTTTATGTTAAGAACCCTTGTACACACACTGCAGTAGGTTAAAAAAGTTACTATTAGAGACACGAATGCTCAGCAAGCTATTAATGGGATGCAGCATTCTTCATCATGTGCTACTCACGTGAAAGCTGACAAGTTTGGTGCCAAAGGTGATTTCAGTTCATCAGTTCTCATTGTCATTAGCAACTAGCATTTATTAGGCAGTCACATGTGCAAAGCACATTTTCAAATGAAAGACATCATGGCAAACACTAGTTGATGAGAGGTTTTTGTTTCTGTTTTTTAAAGCCATGGAATCAACTTTCCTTCTGCCTACCAGGCTATTTTATAAGAATCCTGCCTAAAGAATTCAGAGCATGTACTATACTTTGATTATTAAAAGTGCACCCATTTTATGGAAGTCCTCTATTTCACCGGTTCCCTGCTCTTTGTTATATCCTTGTTCTGTCTTTTATCCCTAACTTTAATAATTGAGCATGCATTTGTTTGTTATGGGCTTCCCTGGTGACTCAGATGGTAAAGAATTGGTCTGTAATACAGGAGACCTGGATTCGATCCCTGGGTCAGGAAGATCCTCTGGAAAATGGAATGGTTAACCACTCCAGTATTATTGCCTGGAGAATTTCAAGGACAGAAGAGCCTGGTGGGCTATAGTCCACGGGATCGCAAAGAGTCAGGATGACTGAGGAACTAACACTTTCACTTACATTTGTTTGTTATATTCTGCCACTTAGCTTGGGTAGCTGAGGTACAGTGGAAATGCAAGTGGAAACACTAAGAATCAGAAGCCTGAGTTCCACTTTACTTCTGTCATTTGGGGATTTGAGGAAGATCCCTGAACCTCTCAGAAGTGAAGTTTCCTGATTTGTAGTTAGCAATACCTGCCTTATGGAGGTGCTGTGAGGATGAATGAGATACTGTGTGAAAAAGCACTTTGAAAATTTCGAAGTAATGTTGTCCGTAAGTATTCAGGGTTATCATTAATTGCATTTAAGTACGCCTTCCTGGGGCTTCCCTGGTGGTTCAGTGGTAAAGAATCTGCCTGCATTGCAGGAGCCACGAGTTTGATCCCTGGGTCAGAAAGATCCAACCTCTTCCAGTATTCTTGCCTGGAGAATCCCACAGTCAGAGGAGCCTGATAGACTCTAATCCATGGGGTTGCAAAGAGCTGGATATGACTGCTGGTGACTTAGCTTGCACATCTTTCTATTTGAGTTGAGATGTTGTCCCTTTTCAAAGACTAATTGGTGATGTCTGAGTAATGGTTCTTTTGAGTGTCCAGATATAACAGCAAAAGAAGTCAAATAAAGCATAATATTGATAAACAGTAATGATGATGATTGAGATGGGTAGGAAGGATAATCTTTAAAGCACAGATGGGAAATTCCACACCTGGAATTTTCCAGAGATTTCCAAAGAGATCCCATGACTTCTGATGCAAATTCCAAAGCTCAGTGTGCTCCTTCTACTGCACTGTCCCCCCCTTCGCAATAGTTTCCCTTAGGGAGTTATAAAGTGAGACCTAATTTTTCATGTGCTTTTATAAGGCTCTCATGATGGAAGAGCTGGAGAGCATCAGAAACCAGCTCTGGCCAGTGTGTCCAAGTGGTGCACAGAGCACAGGCCATGGGGTATCTCATGCCAGGAGCTTGCCACCCAAGCACTGTTATTCCATGTGGTGCTGTGAGAAAAGAGGGCAGCCAACAAATATAGATTGTCCCCCTTTCTTGGAGCAGTGACATGGGTAAATGTGTCTGGCAGCTTTTTCTGAACAAACACGCTTGGCTGGACATTCCCCTCAGCTTCTAGAGCAATTGGAGAACACAGATATTTTAAAAGTCTAACATTAGTGGGAGAATATAAGTGCATATCACAGAACTGACAGATAGGATTCAGGGAAGATCTGCTTAAGATTAGAACCAGTCCTGGGAAAGGCCCAATGGCTAAAAGCAGTAGTTGTTTTAATTGCACAATGATACCACATGGCGGCTCTGGAAAGAACTGCACTGAGAAGACAAAATGTCTAAAAGCTGTTTTCCCTGCAGCAACCTCTTTCTGCCGGGCATGGTGAGAATTTCACAGAACAGGTGCAATTAAAAATAGGAAATCCACTGAATATTAGAAATTGCTTCCTAAATATTTCAAAGAAGTATTTTATTTTTTTTTTAATTTATTTTAGAAATATGATTTATTTGGCTGTTAGCTGTGGCACATGGGGTCTTCAAACTTCTTTTGGCATGAGGAATTTTTAGTTGTGGCATGAGAGTTCTTAGTTGTAGCATATTAACTCTCAGCTGTGGCATGTGGGATCCAGGTCCCTGACCAGGGATCAAACCCAGGCTCCGTGCATTGAGAATGCTGAGTCCCAGCCACTGGACCACAAAAGAAGTATTTTTAACTACTTTCGCTTATGAAACCTTTTCTAATAGTCCCCGGATAGGAACCTCACAGGACTGGATGTGGTAATCACCCACTTCACCCTTGTCTTTCACACCCGGGGGGCGGAGTGGGGGGAGCGGGTAAATCCCTTAAGGACAGGGCACTGTCTTCCATCTCCGACTGGCAGACTAGTGCTGCTGCTGCTGCTGCTAAGTCGCTTCAGTTGTGTCCGATTCTGTGCGACCCCACAGACGGAAGCTCACCAGGCTCCCCTGTCCCTAGGATTCTCCAGGCAAGAACACTGGAGTGGGTTGCCATTTCCTTCTCCAATGCGTGAAAGTGAAAAGTGAAAGTGAAGTTGCTCAGTCGTGTCCGACTCTTCGCGACCCCATGGACTGCAGCCCACCAGGCTCCTCCATCCATGGGATTTTCCAGGCAAGATTACTGGAGTGGGTTGCCATTGCCTAAAATCTGTGAGACATCAACCTGTTTCCAGGATTAACCGTGTGACCTTCAGAATATTATACACTTACTAGACTTGGTTTCCTACTTGAAAAAGTGAAGGTCAAAATAACAACTTCCAAGAGTCATTGCCAGAAAGATAAGTTCATGGGTGAACACCGCCCAGTGTATAGCAGATACTTGATCAACACTCGTTGAATGAATATAAGATGCATTTGTAAAACATCTGCTATTGTATTTTCTATTTTGAAATCGGTATCTTCAGTATTTTTTTCAGAAATGAAATTTAAAAAGAAGTATTAAAATAAAACTTTCTCTTTGTGTATGCTTCCTGTTCTTTCTTTTGATCTTCTCTCATATCACTTCTGGAAAATACTCCTTGAATTGTGCATGTCTAATTTTTTTCAGCCTGTCTCTTTAATCTCTCTTCTTACTACACATATCACTATGTTAATAAATTTGTGACTTGAAAATACTCATTTGACTTGCCACTCCATCAGCCTAATCTTTTATCTTTCTCCATTTTACTATCAAAATTGTTAAGTGAGCTTTCTCCTTCTAATGTTTTTCTGTGAAGACAAACTACAAACTCTCAAAACTGGTTTATTACCCACTATGCTACAGAAAGCAAATATATTCTTTAATATCTTCAATGACTTTGTAATCACTAAATTTATGGAATTTAAATATTATATCTTAATTTTTAATAAATTCCTTTAAGAATAAAAATTCTATGTTCTAGGTGCAAAGCCACAATTTCTTTGTTTTATACTGTCAAATGAGTCTCCTTAAAGCCCTTTGTACTTAAATATATATACTTTACCAAGATATAAGAATAAAGTGAGATAGGGCATATGAAAGTTCTTTGAACACTAAGAAGTGTTCTATTCATATTAAGAATTATTGCTCTTATTACTGTTATCAGGGACACAAGATGAGTTAGAAACAGATCTTATTCTGGAGGACCCTACTGTCTACTTGTGAAGAAAGATCTATGCAAGATAATTTAGAAATAGGCAGATGATTGCCGAAAGAACCAGTATAAAAGTTTTCTGGAAAACATAAAATGACTAGGCTGGAGTGGATAAGAAGTAGGCATTTGATTACCCTTGGAGTTGATCCAAGAATGATACTGATACAGAGAATAAATCTTTGAGTAGAATCTTAAAGATGGATAAGAAAAATGGTGGGAAAATGATTTCAGGTAAATAGCCCTGTAGGATATATATGGTGCAGCAGTAGGTGAAAATCTCGGAAAACTAAGTAAGAGCCATAGGGATGATACAACTATATCACTATATAATTCCAAGTTAGCCTGAAGACGTTTATATGGTATATAAGTGGCCGGATGTCCAATTCCAAGGAAGCAAATATTCTGATTGATTTACTTTTGGGGTCATAAAACACTCCTTATAGCTCTAGCATAACTGTAACTTTTTATGGTATATTAGCATTTACATTTAAGCAGAAGAAAGCACTTTTTGATTTATTATATAGAAAATTAATTGAAGAAAGACTAATATTCCTTAGTTTGTTATAGTTTAACCCAGCAGACTCGACTCCAGCGGAAGGCCCTGTGGAATCCAGTTCTTAACTCCCTTACTTCTGTTAGAAGCTGTCATGGCTGTCATTCGGTCAGAACGGAATCCCTAAGGCTAGAGAATCTGGTGCTCTAGGAAAGTGGTTCCATGCTGAGGCTTGGGAATCTGCCATCCTCTCCACAGGTCTGATAGCTATAATTATATCTGGGGAGGATAATGCCATAATCTGGGAAATGAGTACAGGTTCCTGTCATGCTCAGAAACAAGGGATAATAGTAGCAGTGTTAGTCGCTCTGTGTGTGTATGTGTGTGTGTGTGTGTGTGTGTGTGTGTGTGTGTGTGTATGCCCTGTCGTGTCCGACTCTTTGTAAACTCAAGGACTGTAGCCTTCCAGGCTTCTCTGTACTTGGGACTTCCCAGGTGAGAATACTGGAACAGGTTGCCCTTTGCTTCTCCAGGGGATCTTCCTAACCCAGGTATCGAACCCATGTCTCTCACTTAGTCATGTCCAATTCTTTGCAACCCCACAGACTGTAGACCACCAGGCTCCTCTGTCCGTGGGATTCTCCAGGCAAGAACACTGGAGTGGTTTGCCATCCCCTCCTCCAGAGGATCTTCCTGACCCAGGGATTGAACCTGGGTCTCCTGCATTGCAGGCAGATTCTTTAATGTCTGAGCTACATACATATATATAATACATGTACATACTTAAATAAATGCCTGTCTGCTAGATTAGAGGGGTGGATCATAGCCTGTGCACATGTATTGAAATTCAAGACAGAAAACAGTTTTTACTTTAGAAAGAATGATTATATATTAAAAGTTTGTTATTTATGTAATTGTATATTAGCAAGGTACATTAACAATAGAATGCTACTTAAAATACATCACCAAAGTATCAGTATTTTATAACACTTTTTAGACTTAATTTTTGTTAAGTCATCTGAATTATAAAACAATCTATTAGAAAAGTTTATTATTTTAAGTAGTCACTTCCTTCACCCTTGAGTTAAATCAAATTATTCAAATTTTTACTATGTCTTATCACAGTGCATAATTTTATTTTTTGAAGAGCAGCTCTATTTTCTACAGAAAGATGAGAGATAATTTTTTTTAAATGCACTAGATTAGAATAGGATGTTCAAGTATCCCTTCTGACACTGTCATAGCATAACTGTTTTTGAACTCTACTGAATTGTCCTGTCCCTTAGATTTCAGCATCCTCATCTATTACATAAAGGCTATACAACCTCTAAGTTCCTGACAGCTCTGTGGTTCTTTGAAATTACTATCCTTTTCTTGTTCTTCTCTCTTCTGCTCTCATTACTTCTATTCTTCCAGATAAAATCTTTTTTCTTTTTTGCCAACCTTGTTTATTTATCTGTTCTTTTTTGATCACCTTTGTTTAGCTCAGCTTATTGACTAATATAGTCATAAAAGATTCCCCTCCTTCAGCCTATGTTAATCTCATGTTGATTACTGAAGTTCAGTTTAACACTATTAAAGAACAGAGGTTTGGAGGCAGGCATACCTGACTTGAATCCTGGCTCTCTTATTTATTGTTTCACTCTGGGTGAGTCACATTAACTTCTTGCCCATCTGGAAATAGAGTCAAGAATGTCTTCTTTTTAAATTTGTTGTAAGAATGACTTGATCTGTATACTTACACCAACACATCCAGCTTTTCAGTGTTGAGTTTCTACCTTCAAGCAACCTTCTTCCTTCCATCACAACATGTTTATTCAGTGCTTGCCATATGAAAGCATGCTTCTAGATGCTTGGGTACTTAGATGGAGCGTATGTCTCAGAGACAGACAGTAATCAATGTATATAATAAAATAAGTTTTATAGTGTATTAAAAGGTAATAATTGTTATGGAAAATAGGGAACAAAACAGAGTAAGGAGAGTCAGTAATGCCAGGGGAGGAAGCAAGTTGTAATTCTAATGTAGTGCTCTGGAGCAGAATAAACACTATAGAGGCTGATAGGAGATTGACATCAGAGAGCTAATGGGTAGTTGGATAATACAAGGCCCATAGGTCATTGTAGAAGGTCTGGTTTTATCATAAGTGACATGGAGGAATTTTGCAGCATGTTTAATAGAGGAGTGCCCAGATTTAATTTTGTTTTTAAAGAAGGATCACTCTAGCAGCTGTGATGAAGATAAACAAGGATATCCCAACTTCAGCACTATTGACATTTCAAGTCAGATGATTATTTATTGTGGTGCTGTTCTGTGCATTTATAGTATTTAAAGCATCTTTGACCTCTACCCACTAGAGGCCAGTAGCATCACCTCCCCAGTAGCGACCATCAGAAATGGTCTCCAGATATTACCAAATGTCCCTTGGCAGAAGGCACAAAATTATCCTCAGTTGAAAGCCACCTGGATAGACTATTGAGGGGCAAGAATAGAAGGAGGAAGATATTTCAGGGGACTACTATAATAATCCTGACTAGAGATCATGGTAGTTCAGAGTGGGATGGTAGCAGAAAATGTGATAAATAGTGGTTAGATTCCAGATAGATTTTGAAGGTAAAGACAAATAGAATTACTGATGGGATAGATGTCTGATGTGAGAAGAAGAGTTAAACAGAGAAAATATATTTTTGAGAATGGCTAAAAAACTTTGGCCTGCACAAATGGAAGTGTGGAATTGATGTTAACAGAGATATGTATTGCTATGGGAGACACCGGTTTAGGGAGAGTAGCAAAGAAAATGAGGAGTTTAGTTTGGAACAGGAAACTCTGTAACCTGCAACACTTAGAGGTACGGACATCAGGAGAAACCTACAAAAGGAAGTTGAGAAGGAGCAGTAGCAAGAGAAAATGCAAGAAAGTCGATGTTGTGAAAGCCTAAAGAAGGTATGTTAAGGAGAAGTTATCAATAGTCTCAAATATTGCTAATGGTTCAAGTAATATAAAGCCTGAGAATTGACCATTGGGGTTTAGCAGTGGAGAAGTTAGTAGTGACTATGTCAAGGGTGGTTTTGACCAGGGTGGAGGTACTAGCTTGAGTAAAATGACTTTAAGAAATTAGAGGAATCAGCAATACCAACTACAGACAACACTTAGCTGCAGAGGGAAGCAAAGGAATGGGGCTAGTGATTATAGATGAAGCAATATTTTTGTTTTTGGTCTTAAGATGAAAGAAATAAAGATAAAAGATGATAAAAGATTAAGATGAAATATGTTTGTATGCTGATTGGAATTTTCTAGTAGAAAGGGGAAAATTGATGTTATAGGAGTGAGGGGGAGAACTGGAATAGTGTCCCTGAACGGATGAGAAGGGGTGAACTCTGTGTAAATAGATTACTTGGCCTTACATAGGAGCATAGACAGGGTTATATGTTTGACAATAGACAGTAAGGCAGAGTATATGCCTGCATCACATCATATAAGTTGATGTGACAATGGGAATCTGAAAATTCTCCTCTGTTTTCTTTGTTTTTTTCAGTAAAACAGGGAGCAAGGTCATCAGCTGAAAGTGGGGATGAGGGAGGAGATGTTGAACATTTGAAGAGGAAAAGAAATGGTGTTAAATATTCATCTGGGACACTGGGAGAGTAAATGAACTAGGTGTGGATACATTGACTTGCTGACAGCATTAAGGCCAATGTGAGGTTCTTGGTTATAAAGTTAAGATTTTTTTCCAGCCATGCTCAACTACCTGAGTGCAGGCATAGAACAGATGGGATAGTCGGGCTTACGGGCTGCAGCTTTGACAAAGTAGGAAAGGGCAAGATTACTAAGGGTATAAACAATGGAATGATTCTAATGATTAGCTATGAATTTAATTATGTAAGGAAAAAGAAAAAACATCAAAGGAGTGAGATCCAGTGAAAAGTAGTAGGGTTATCAATTATGATGAGTTTGAAGGACTGATGGTTGGGATTAGATTGATGAAGAGAGTGAGTGGGAAAAATAGGATAAGAATTAAAAACAATTTAATAAGAATTAAAAACAATCAATTAACAATAATTGCAGTTATTGGTAGTGACAAAGTCCAGGGAATGATCATGGGAGGGTGTGACTGGGGTCATAGAGGATAAGATTATTGACAGAAGCAAAGTCAAGGACCTGAGCGGTCACTGTCGTTCTAGACGTGTGAGCATAGAGAAGTTGAGAAGTAGAATAACATGCTTAGTGTGTTAGTCACTCAGTCATGTCTGACCCTCTGCAACCCCATGGACTAACTCGCCAGGATCCTCTGTCCATGAAATTCTTTAGGCAAGAATACTCAAGTGGGTAGCCATTTCCTTCTCGAGGGGATCTTCACAACCTAACCCATGTCTCCTGCATTGCAGGCAGATTCTTTACTGTCTGAGCCACAAGGGAAGCCCATGCTTCAGAGGCCCTCAGTAAATTGACCTTAATTTTCCTGAGCCTTTATTTTATCATCTATAAAATGAAGATTTTAGCCTCTTCCTACATACTTTAGAGGGCAATTGTAAGGATCAAATGGTACAATATATCAGGAAATGCTTCATAAATAATACACCAATGTACAAGCATGAAAACTTTGTTATATTTGTTTTTGTTCATGGCTTCGTGGAATGGGGCAGAAATTCAGTGAAGTACTGAAGATTTTAAATTTTAAAGGATTAATAATAGGGAGCTATTTTAGAATCCTAAGGAAGAAAGTGACATAGTCAAACACAATCAGTAGGATTTTCTCATTTACATTGGCTAGAGATTAATTTGTAATTATTTGCTAGTTATCTCTCTTCTTTCTTTTCTTGTACAAATTTTACACTATCCCTAAACAAACAGATTGGATCATCACTGTTTCTTAATATCACCTTAATATTCTCATTGTTTACATGATAACATCTATATTCCTTTGCTTGGTGTTCAGTTGCCTCCAAGATCTGATGTAAGTTTGCCTTTCTGCCCACCTGCTGTGCACCCTAATCTCCTCCAAGATTTCAGAATACCATATAACACTTCATGCTGTTCCACACATCTGATTCTATCTGATACCATATGCCACCTACTCAATAAAGCCTTTGACCAAATCTCATCTTTCTTTATTTTTTGTGTCATCATTGAATACATGTATATTCATATAATTATTAATCAGTTATTAATTGCTATTGTATCTGTCCCCCTGGCCTGTAAGCTCCTTTAAGGCAGGGTCATACCATATTTATCTTAGTAGAAATGAGCAATGAATTTCATACTCATAAGAACCTCTTATGTTGTTTATGTTCAATAAGTATTTGTTGGCTGAACAAATGAATGGAAGACTGACCGAAGGCCCCCTACTTACAAAGGGCCATGCTGAATGTGGTGTTGACTATTTTACACTTGATCTTAGCCAAAAGGCCAAGAGGCAAAGTGTTGAATATTTTAAAAAGGAAAAATAGGTGTATATGCTCAATAAAACTTGATTCACTTAAGTGTTTCAATTTCAAAGAGCTTCCCTGCTAAATTGGAAACTGCTGGCACAGTTAGAGAAAATGGAGTTTGACATGTCAGTGAAGTAAGACAAGGCAGCTGCGGAGTAATGGAAAGAGAACTAAACTAGAATCAGAAGCTCTAGTTTCCAGTACCATTCACCTGCTGGCTCTATGACTTCAGCCACCTTGTCTGTGAATATCAATGTCCTCATGTGAAAATAAAGAAGACTGAGCACCCTAGAATTGATGTTTCCAAATTGTGGTGCTGGAGAAGACTCTTGAGAGTCCCTTGGACAGCAAGGAGATCAAAACAATCAATCTTAAAGGAAATCAATCTTGAATTTTCACTGGAAGGACTGATGCTGAAGCTCCAACACTTTGGCTACCTGATGTGAAGAGCTGACTCATTAGAAAACAACCTGATGCTGGGAAAGATTGGGCAAGAGGAGAAGAGGGCGACAGAGGATGAGATGGTTAGATGGGCATCACTGACTCAATGGGCATAAATTTGAGCAAACTCCAGGAGATAATGAAGGGCAAGGGAAGCTTGGCATGCTGCAGTCCATGTGGTCACAAAGAGTCCGATATGACATAGTGACTGAACAACAACATCAGAAAATGAGATATTTAGATTATGTGACCTCTGAGGTCTTTTCCAGTGTTAATACTTCATGATTCTAAAATGCAATGAAATCATCAGATTGCTGTCAAACTCAAAATCAAGTTTTGCCAAGGAGAGCGATTTACAAATTTCTGGGCGTCCAGTAAACTTTACTAAACAGCATAACTGTTCACAAGACAGAACAACAAATTATAATTCTTTTATTTTTTCCACTGTCTAAGGCAAGATGACCGGTTCTACAAGTTATGCACTGTTCTCAGCTCAAAGTCCCAAGTTTTATGCCCCACTTCTGGTCTAGAAGGCATGAATACATCTATATCTTCTTCAGGCTAGATGGAAAATGTGTACCCCACCTCTGTTTCAGTGGGCAGGCATGAGCAAACGCACATCTTCTTCAATCTAGATGGAAAATATGATGTATTTCAGGTTAAGCTCCAACCAATGTGCAGAGAATCACTCCTGGAACCTTGAGAAATATATAAAAAAAAAATAACACTGCACAATTTCAACCAAATTGGATTTGATGTTTGCTGCAGAGCCTGGAGACTTGCCTCTTGGCAGAAGTAGATTTTTCCCAGTTGGTTTCAAAAGTCTAATGATATGAAACAACAGCTTGCCTTGTAATTTCTAATAGACTACATCTGCCTCTGATGTTTGAGAGTGACCACGACAGCACTCCCAGTAGGGATCTCACCATGCCCAAGAAGATAGCCTTGTTCTTTTAAAGAGTAATATATCGTTTCGTGCACACACGCTCGTGATTGAAGAATCTAGGATTAACAGTGGAGAGACACACAGGGAAAAAAAGACTAAGGTTTTATTTGCTTAGGGAAAAAACTAAATACCTCGAAATTCAACTTCTTAGACCATGATTGATTGTGCTTTTATTTCATTGCCACAAAATGAGTAGCATGGTAAAATGAAAAGAAAAAAAACAACTGTGGACTTTGGAGGCAAGTGACTCTGGGCTTAACTAGTAGTTTCTAAAATTTACTAGTTAGGTGTCCTTAAAAAAGTTATAGGATTTCTCTTGGTCTTTTTATTCATCTGTAAAATAGGGACACATTTCTAGCACACAGAGTTCTGAATTAGGTGTATTGGTGGGTAAAAAAAAATAGATACTTTAGGTAGCACTAGTGGTAAGGAACCTGCCTGCCAATGCAGGAGATAAAAGAGACACAGATTCAGTCCCAGGGTCCAGAAGATCCTTTGGAGGAGGGCATGGCAACCCACTCCAATATTCTTGCCTGGGGAATCCCCGTAGACAGAGGAGCCTGGTGGGCTATTGTCCATAGGGTCACAAAGAGTCAGACATAACTGAAGTGACTTAGCACACACACATGCACTTTACATATGTTAAATCCCCAAATTCTGCTTTGTGATAATAGTAGTGAGGATTGCTATTTTAAACAAATTAAATGTGTTGTTTTAAAGTTAAGAATTGAATTTTTAGTCTAACAAACAGAAAAGTGAAGCAGTTTTTCTATCAAGTGATTATTAACTGCAGACAAGGAGCTAACTGCCTGTCGCCTCTTAGGAAAGAGAATTAGCAAAGCTGGCTTCATGGGTGTTCTTCCCGTGCAGTTGAAAAGGGCCCTGTGCTTAGAAGGGCCTCACGCTTGGTTTAATGCTCTACTGTCGACACCTTGAAATTCTTAATAATTTTTAAACAGGGGTGATGGTTCCTGAAAATTACATAGGAAGTCCTGAGACTTCGAAAGGAAATGCAATGCTGTATGTATGCTTGCTCACATTTATGAAAAAGAATGCACATATGTGGAGGAATTATTCTACCTCAAAATCAGAAGAGATATTAGCATTTATCTATTTGGTTTCTGGAGGTAAAGTTAATTCTGAGTTGGTTTGTGGAGTTTAAGTAGAGTAGATTCAATATTTACATACATAAACATAGCAAAGATGGGAAGATAAATCAAAGGGTGGCAAGAACATTCATATACAAAAGCTCTCAAATCAAAAGCATTTTTTAGCTAGACTGCCTGGTTTTGAATCCCAGTTTTCCTTACCAGCTGTGTAACTTCGAGAAACTTGTTAAATCAGATTATTGTCTATAGAATGGGACAGTTGCAATCTCATTGGACTATTGTAAGATGCTAAGAACACTGACTGAGTGTTCAAAACTATTACCTATTACTATCACCTATACAGTAAACTTAGCCAGGTTTCACTACTAATACCTTTGAATTTTATTGCCATCTTAAGTCATATCCACTTGAGAATAATGTTCATGTTTTTTAACGTGCAAAGGGAAATATCAATAAGTAGCTTAATAACTGGGAATAAATGTTTAAGTGTGAGTCATTCATTTACATATGTATGTGTATATATATTTAACAGTTAATCACTCAGTGTTTGTTATCTGCTAGGTTCTGGGTCAGATGCTACTGGTAAGCTGATGATGTTTATTCTCTCAAATAACTCATCATCTAATAGAATATACAAACCTGCAATCAAAAACTTACAACTAGAGTATGAAAAGACCTACAGAGGGGTAACTACCTGGTATAATGAAATCAAAGAGACGTGCCCCTAATTCATTCTTGAGGCAGCAGGGGGTCAGGAAAGGCTTCAAATAGGAAAGAAAATCTAAGATGAAACCTAAGAGATCATTGGAAGTTAACTATGTGAAAAAAGAGGAGAAGCATAAGCAAAGTCCTATAATTGTTTATAAAAACTACCCAAGGAATGTAAAGTGTAAGGTGGAAGAGTAGAGAGAGAAAAGGCTGAATTATAGAGGGGCTAAACTATTGACTTTGTAAGTCTTATTCAGTTTAGACCCTATCCTGAGGGCAGGTTGAGTCATTGAAATTTTTTTTTTTAATTTTTATTTTTACTTTATTTTACTTTACAATACTGTATTGGTTTTGCCATACATTGACATGAATTTTTTTTAAGCAATTAGGGACATGATTAACTTACAGTTTAGAAAATTGGCTATAGTATGAGTAATACATTGGAAGGGGAAAATTATTGTTATTAGGTAGATAGAAGGCTGTGATATAATCCAGATGAGAGATGATAGAGACTTGAACTAAGGTAATGTAGAGTCACCAGATAACAAATATATAGAGTCATTAGGACATTGAGGACTAAAGAGGGGAAAAGAAAGGGGTGATCACAAAGTTTTGGGTTTAGGGAATTGTTTGGTTGGTGATAAATCATTGATAGCAGTGTTTAAGAGGATGAGTAAGATTGGAAAAAGTGAAGGCTTAGTAATTCATTTAATTTGGGACATGATGTGTATGAAGTGTCCTTGGAACATAAAATAGAAATGTTCAACGGGTGGTTAGGCATGTAGTCTGAGATTTGGGTAAGAGATTTTAGCTTAGGCAACTATTTGAAAATCATTAGGATAGAGATGAAAAGTGAAGCTATGAAAGGAAGGGAACATGTTTAGAATGAGAAGAGATTAGGATTTAGGAAAGAATCCTGAATCAAATAGAGGCAGATAGAAGAAAAAGAAATTATAAATCAAGAAGCAGGCAAGAAAATAGAAGAAAAACCAGAAAAGTGTTATCAAAGACTGTAAGGAAAGAACATATTTTAAGGAGTGGGGAGTAGCCAAAAATGTACAAACGTATCAAGTAAGGTTAAAGACTAAGATATATCCATTAATATCTACAACAAGGGCACGGCTGATCTTGGGAAGAAAGCTACGGTGATGTTGAAAGCCACCTTATACATCACTGAAGAAAGAATAGAAAGTGAGGAAGAACACAGGAAGATAGATAATGTGGGCTGCCTGTAGATAATGCAGGTTGTCTATAGTGGAATCTATTCATACATTCTGAGAACAATGGAAATTTTAAAAGATAGAAAGTAAATCACCCATGGCCTATCTGCTCTGCTATCTGCTAAGTCGCTTCAGTCGTGTCTGACTCTGTGTGACCCCATAGACGGCAGCCCCCCAGGCTCCCCCGTCCCTGGGATTCTCCAGGCAAGAACACTGGAATGGGTTGCCATTTCCTTCTCCAATGCATGAAAGTGAAAAGTGAAAGTGAACTCGCTCAGTCGTGTCTGACCCATGGCCCATGCCAACCACATAATAAAGAAACAGAGAAAATACAAAGTCCAATTAACATATAAGTGGAGAAATGAATAACTGAGATGAACAGAACTGGTTCCAGAACTCACAATACAGCTGAGAGTCAGTTAGGGACTGAACAGAAGAGAATATAACAGAGTAGGATCCTTTCAGTGATAGAGCACAATTAACATCAACTAAACCACCCAAGTGAAGAAGGCTGAGCACCGAAGAATTGATGCTTTTGAACTGTGGTGTTGGAGAAGACTCTTGAGAGTCTCTTGGAGTGCAAGGAGATCCAACCAGTCCATTCTGAAGGAGATTGGCCCTGGGATTTCTTTGGAAGGAACGATGCTAAAGCTGAAACTCCAGTACTTTGGTCACCTCCTGTGAAGAGTTGACTGATTGGAAAACACTCTGATGCTGGGAGGGATTGGGGGCAGGAGGAGAAGGGGACGACAGAGGATAAGATAGCTGGATGGCATCACTGACTCAATAGACATGAGTCTGAGTGAACTCCGGGAGTGGTGATGGACAGGGAGGCCTGGAGTGCTATGATTCATGGGGTCGCAAAGAGTTGGACATGACTGAGCGACTGAACTGAACTGAATAANCTGATGCTGGGAGGGATTGGGGGCAGGAGGAGAAGGGGACGACAGAGGATAAGATAGCTGGATGGCATCACTGACTCAATAGACATGAGTCTGAGTGAACTCCGGGAGTGGTGATGGACAGGGAGGCCTGGAGTGCTATGATTCATGGGGTCGCAAAGAGTTGGACATGACTGAGCGACTGAACTGAACTGAATAATGAAAAGGACATCTTTTTTGAGTGTTACTTCTAAAAGGTCTTTTAGGTCTTCATAGAATTGTTCAACTTCAGCTTCTTCAGCATTACTGGTTGGGGCATAGACTTGGATTACCGTGATATTGATTGTTTTGCCTTAGAGATGAACAGAGATCATTCTGTCATTTTTGAGATTGCATCCAAGTACTGCATTTCAGACTCTTTTGTTGACCATAATGGCTACTCCATTTCTTCTGAGGGATTCTTGCCCACAGTAGTAGGGGTCATGTGAGTTAAATTCACCCATTCCAGTCCATTTTAGTTGGCTGAGTCCTAGAATGTTGATGTTCATTGTTGCCATCTCTTGTTTGACCACTTCCAATTTGCCTTGATTCATGGACCTGACATTCCAGGTTCCTATGCAATACTGCTCTAATTTACAGCATTGAAACTTGCTTCTATCACCAGTCACATCCACAGCTGGATATTGTTTTTGCTTTGACTCCATCCCTTCATTCTTTCTGGAGTTATTTCTCCACTGATCTCCAGTAGCATATTGGGCACCTACTGACCTGGGGAGTTCTTTCAGTATCCTATCATTTTGCCTTTTCATACTGTTTATGGGGTTCTCAAGGCAAGAATACTGAAGTGGTTTGCCATTCCCTTCTCCAATGGACCACAGGAGCATATAAATATATAAATCATGTCTTTAAAGAAAAGAAGAAATTGACAGTAATAGTAGGAGATTTTAATGCCTTACTTACATTAATGAGCATATCATCCACACAGAAAATCAATAAGAAACACTGGTCCAAAATGATCTATTAGATCAAGTGAAATTAATATATATAGATATAAATATACAGAACTTCCCATTAAAAATCAGAAGAACACACATTTTTCTTGAGTGCACATGAAATATACTCCAGGATAAATCACATTACAGGCCACAAAACAAGTTTCAATAAATATAAGAAGATTGAAATCATATCAGACATTCTTTCTGACCAGGAATGAACTTCAAGAAATAAATGCAAAAAATCCCACAAACATGTGAAGATAACATCATGCTACCAAATAACTACTGAGTCACTGAAGAAGTCAAAGAGAAAATTTTTTAAATACCTGAAAGTGAAAGTCGCTCAGTCATGTCTCACTCTTTGCAACTCCATGTACTCTCCATGGAATTATCTAGGCCAGAACACTGGAGTGGGTAGCCTTTCCATTCTCCAGGGGATCTTTCCAACCCAGGGATCAAACCCAAGTCTCCCACATTGCAGGCAGATTCTTTACCAGCTAAGCCACAAGAGAAGCCCAAGAATACTGGAGTGGGTAACGTATCCCTTCTCCAGTGTATCTTCCTGACTCAAGAATCAAACTGGGGTCTCCTACATTGCAGGTGGATTCTTTACCAACTGAGTTATCAGGAAATACCCAGGGACAAATTCAATAAGAATACAATGATCCGAAGATCTAAATGCACATCCAAAGCTGTAAACTGTTCTAAGAGGATAGCTTACAGTCAGGAAACAAGAAAAATCTTAATCTAACCCTGCTCTAAAGGAACTAGAAAAGAAAAATAAACAAAACCCAAGTTAGTAGAAGGAAAGAAATCATAAAGATCAGAGGATAAAAAAATGAAATAGAGACTAAGAAAACAATAGAAAAGATCAATGAAATTAAGAGCTGATTCTTTGAAAATATTGAAAAAATTGATAGACCTTAAACCAAACTAACAAAAATTTTAAAAAGAAAAGAAAAAGAAACATGGAGAGAGAGTAAAAAAATAATAATAAAAGAGAAGTTACAACTGACACTAAAGATTTCCAAAGAATCACAACAAATTGCTATCAAAAATACATACTAATAAAATGGACAATTTAGGATATATGTATAAAGTCCTAGACTTAATCTCCCAACACTGAATCAGGAAGAACCATAAAATATAAATAGACCATTCACCAGTAATAAAATTTAATTAGTAATTTTAAAACTCTCAACAACAACAAAAATCCAGGACAAGACTGCTTCACAAGTGAATTTACCAAATATTTAAAGAAGAGACAACATTTGTGTAACCAACTATTCCAGAAAGAAATTGCAGAGGCAGAATTAATTAGTAACTTTAAAATTCTCAACAACAACAAAAATCCAGGACAAGACTGCTTCACAAGTGAATTTACCAAATATTTAAAGAAGAAACAACATTTATTTAACTAACTATTCCAAAAAGAAATTGCAGAGGCAGAGTAGACTCTGAACTCATTCTCTAATGTCAGCATCACCCTGACACCAAAATTAGGCAAAGACATCACAAAAAAAACAAAAGAAATAATAAGCCATTATCATTAAAGAATATAGATGCAAATATCCTCAATAGATTATTAGCAAATGAAAGTCAACAAAACATTAAAAGATTCATACACCACAATCAAGTGGACTTTATTCCAGGGATGCAAAGATGATTTGATATCTTCAAATCAGTCAATGTGATACACCACATTAAAAAATTAAAGAATAAAAAGCACATAATTATTTCAATAGATGCAGAAAAATCTTTAAACAAAATTCAACATTCATTTATGACAAAAAAATTCTCAGCAAAGTGATATAAAGAATATCACAATATAATAAAGGCCATATATGACAAGGCTATAGCTAACATCACGATATAAATCACGATGGTGTGATCACTCATCTAGAGCCAGACATCCTGGAATATGAAGTCAAGTGTGCCTTAGAAAGCATCACTAGGAACAAAGCTAGTGGAGGTGATGGAGTTCCAGTTGAGCTATTCCAAATCCTGAAAGATGATGCTGTGAAAGTGTTGCACTCAATATGCCAGCAAANGTATGCGAGACAGCAAAAGAGACACAGATGCATGGAATGGACTTTTGGACTTTGAGGGAGAGGGAGAAGCTGGTAAGAGTATAAATTTTCACTTATAAATAAGGTCTGAGGATCTAAGGTGTAAAATGATGATCGTAGTTGATAATACTGTGGATTTAATTCAAATTTGCTGAGAGTAGAACTTGTGTTTTCACTAAAAAAAGAAATGCTAAGTGACTTGATGGTAGGAATCCTTTCACAATGCAAATGTGAATCATGTTGAATTATCACATCATGTTGTATCATCACATCAATAAAGCTAAAAAAAGGATATAATCACATGGAGCCTAAGTAGCTCCCTACACTTAACTTTCTATTTGTAAGAATAAAAATATACAACTTTACCATGGAATGATTTGACCTTTATCATCTTAATTGAGTGCTTAAACTTGACATTGCCAATAGTAAAACAATTTGATTTTATGTGTCACCTGAAAGAGGAGAGTGAAAATGTTGGCTTAAAGCTCAACATTCAGAAAATGAAGATCATGGCATCTGGTCCCATCACTTCATGGGAAATAGATGGGGAAACAGTGTCAGACTTTATTTTGGGGGGCTCCCAAATCACTGCAGATGGTGATTAAAAGAAAAGCCATGAAATTAAAAGATGCTTACTCCTTGGAAGGAAAGTTATGACCAACCTAGATAGCATATTCAAAAGCAGAGACGTTACTTTGCCAACAAAGGTCCGTCTAGTCAAGGCTATGGTTTTTCCAGTGGTCATGTATGGATATGAGAGTTGGACTGTGAAGAAGGCTGAGCGCTGAAGAATTGCTTTTGAACTGTGGTGTTGGATAAGACTCTTGAGAGTCCCTTGGACTGCAAGGAGATCCAACCAGTCCATTCTGAAGGAGATCGGCCTTGGGATTTCTTTGGAAGGAATGATGCTAAAGCTGAAACTCCAGTACTCTGGCCACCTCATGCGAAGAGTTGACTCATTGGAAAAGACCCTGATGCTGGGATTGGGGGCAGGAGGAGAAGGGGACAGCAGAGGATGAGATGGCTGGATGGCATCACCGACTCGATGCACATGAGTTTGGGTGGACTCCGGGGGTTGGTGATGGACAGAGAGGTCTGGAGTGCTGCGATTCATGGGGTTGCAAAGAATCAGACATGAATGAGCTACTGAACTGCAAGGAACTGATGTAATATAATATGAAGTAAGCAACATTCCCTATAACGCATTCTTACTGTACTTGTTTAACTTGAAGCTATTCGTTCTTGTAAACCAAACTTCCAGTTTATAGAAAAATAGGAGATAAAAGAATCAAGATAATTGACACCCAGATGGAAGTAATCAGTCAGGCAAATTCAGATTATCGAAGTTTTACAAGACAACTGGCCCGGTTTCTTCAAAATTCAATATTATTAAAAAGAAAGAAAGGTATTGGAATAGTCCTCAATTAAGAGAGACTGAAAAGATATACAACCGAACATGATTGATAGATTTCAACTGGGTTTTTGCTCACTGAAAAGAAGCTGAATTTTTTTGCAAACAACTGGCAAATATTTAAGCATGGAGTGGCTTTCTGTTACATTAGGGTCACATCAAGCTTTATTTTACATTATGTTAAGTTTATCCTGGGCATTAATAGTATTAAAGTTATGAAGGAAAATTTCTTTATTTTTAAGAGATATAAAGGATGTGAATTTTTAAAAGTGTCATGATCTCTGCATCTCCCTTTGAAATGACAAAAATTTCACAGTTTTTCCATCTAGATTTTTGATACATGAAATGTGTTTTATCAATCTTTCAATTTCCTCTGTATATTCAAAATTTTTTTACATAAAATTTAGTGGAGAGAACATATTATACCAAACATTTTATTGTCTAGAAAATTGTCCTAATGAATTAGTGTTGAATAGTGACAAAAATTTCATCAAACTGTTCTTGATGAAATAATGTAAGTATATAAAAATTATAAATCTAGATAAAGAAGCTTTGTATTCTCAAAGAAAAAGTTATCCTCAATAGAATTCTTTTGGCAGATTGATTACAAAATTTATGAAGAACAGTAAAAGGCAAAGATAGTTAATTTGTTTTAATTTTAAGTTAAGAAAATAAGGTACAGTTTTTTTAAGGAAGTTCCATACTGTTTTCCATAGTAGATGCTCCAATTTATATTCCCACCAACAATGTAGGAGGGTCCCTTTTTCGCCACACCCTCTCCAGCATTTATTATTTGTAGACTTTTTGATGATGGCCCTTCTGACCAGTATGAGGTGATACCTCAGAGTTTTGATTTGCATCTCTCTGATAATTAGTGATATTTAGCACCTTTTCATGTGCCTGTTGGCCATTTATATGTCTTCTTTGGAGAAATGTCTATTTAGATCTCCTGCCCACTTTTTGACTGGGCTGTTTTTGGATAGTGAGTTGTAGGAGCTGTTTATATCTTTTTAAAATTAAACCCTTGTCAGTCTCATCTTTGCAAATATTTTGTCCAGTCCTGTAGGTTGTCTTTTCATTTTGCTTATGGTTTCCTTTGTTGTGCAAAAGCTTTTAAGTTTAATTAGGCCACATTTGTTTATTTTCACTTTTGTTTCCTTTGCCTTAGGAGACAGATTCAAAAAAATAAGGCTGCAATAGATGTCAAAAGTTTTCTGCTGTTTTCCTCTAGGAGTTTTATAGAATCTGGCCTTACATTTAGCTTCCCTGGTGGCTCAAATGGTAAAGAATCTGCCTGTAATGCAGGGGACCCAGGTTCGAGCCTTGGTTTGGGAAGATCCCCTGGAAAAGGGAATGACAACCCATTCCAATACTCTTGCCTGGAGATTTCTATAGACACAGGAGCCTGGCAAGCTCAAGGGGTCACAAAGAAACAGACATGACTGAGTAACTAACACTTTCACTTTTTCTACGTTTAGGGCTTTAATCCATTTTGAGTTTATTTTTTGTGTATGGTGTTGAGCTTCCTTTGTGGCTCATCTGGTAAAGAACCTGCCTGCAATGTGGGAAACCTGGGTTTGATAACTGGGTTGGGAAGATACCATGGAGAAGGGAAAGGCTACCCACTCCAGTATTCTGGCCTGGAGAATTCCATGGACTATGCAGTCCATGGAGTTGCAAAGAGTCGGACACGACTGAGTGACTTTCACTTCATTTCTGTATATGGTGTTAGAGAATGTTCTAATTTCATTCTTTTACATGTGACTATCCAGTTTTTCTAGCATCACTCATTGAAGAGACTGTCTTTTCCCCATTATGTATTCTTGCCTCCTTTGTCATAGATTAATTGACCACAGTGTATGGGTTTATTTCTGGGCTTTCTGTCCTGTTCCATTGATCCTGCCAGGCTATACCCTGTCCACAGGGATTCTCCAGGCAAGAATACTGGAGTGGGTGGCCATTTCCTTCTCCAGGGAATCTTCCTGACCCAGGGATTGAACCCGTGTCTCTTATGTCTCCTGCATTGGTAGGCAGGTTCTTTACTACTAGTGCAACCTGGGGAGCCCATATGAAGGAACAGTGGAATATGCTGAGTAATAATCCACTATACATATGTATATACATATAGTTTAATATTACTCAGCCATGTAATTTATTGAAAGTCACCAATGACTGAGTAATCAAGCCAAGGTCTGAATCCAGGTTTATCCAACTCTAAAGCCATCTCTTTGTGTTAGAACAAAATGAATGTCCTTGGAGAATTTTAACAGGAAAAAAAAGCTTTGGGACTTAAAAATGGATATCAGAGGAGAGTTTCAGGCTATGGAAAGCAGAGGGTGGAAGTTTAGGTTTGTAGATAAAAAAGTAGAGGATGAGAAGTATATTTATTTAATGGATAGGAGAGGAAGAATAGAGCTTTCTTATTTTAAAGGAATATGACTATTTCTTCAATTATTCTTGTACCAATATATAATTGTTTATTTTATTAGTAAAGGCTTTGATGGACTCAAGTGAAGTAGGTCACTTAGGAACTATTGATTTTTTTAACCTCTGTTTCTATAAAGTAAAAATATTACTCAATTAGAGATAGAATGGTGTTGAAATTGACTATTTAGAAAAAGAAACAAATCAGATTCTTACCTTACATCCTATAGAGCAAAAAAGAAAAGAAAGATACATTGAAAAGTTTATAAAAAAAAAAAAAAAAAAGAAACCAAGAGGAAACAAAACTTGGAAGAAAATAGGAAATATCTAGGAATAGAAAAAGGCTTTTAAAGCAGGAAGGCAATGAAATTTCCCTGCTAGCTGGGTTCAGGAATGCTCAGGCATTGCACAAACTTTAGTGATTCTAAGTTAGTGATGATGGAGGTATTTAGGAGATGGTGGGATAGTCAATGTTCAAAATGTTAAATTCCCTGTAAAATCTCCTAAGAGCATATTCCCACCCTTACTTCTTTATACCCAGCAAAGATCAGTGCCAGGCCTTTTATTCTGCCAAGATTTATTCCCAATTTAAATCTTGGAAACTGCACACAGGCATAATTATTTTGGTCAATCAGAAGAAAGCTTATTGTGTTTCAAAACAAGTCATGCAAGGAAAGATTTAAGGAATTTCATTTTAGCCTGAAGATGTGAAATTTAAACTTCCACTAAAGGACGCTTAGAGGAAATGTTTGGAGAAAGTCATGGTGTTGGCTAGACTCTTTCTGAGTGACTTAGTCTGATGTCAGGTATGTGGTAAGAGTTAGTAAGAATCTTACATTTGGCACAATCTAGGTTCTCACACTCTCAGATAACAAGCTGGTCATACTAGAATTTTATTTTCCGTGGTTGTTTAGATTGCATTCCACTGTTGACTTGATAGCTATTATTCAACTTACACTTTTTAAATGAACATATATCTGTTGGTAAGCAAAGAATACCACAGAGAATATTTTTTCTTGGCCTTTAAGTCTTTGGTGAGAATATTTAGAACTAAATGAATTCCAAGAGAAACAAAGATCTAAGCTAATGCTTATAGTTGCTGCTATAGAATTAATATCCTTGTGTGTCATTTCTGACTGTAATTTTTAAATTAGTGTCTATACAGTGTAAAATAATGTGAGAGTTTCTGCCAAGCAAAGCAAAACTAAGGGATAATGTCACAATGGGGAGTGTTGCCGATCAATGGAATGAGCTCTGACCAAAAAGGGATATATTTTAAGTGGGAAAAGTTACATAAAATATTCTCTGGGTAGAATCCAGAGAATATTGGTGCACTGATAAACCGTCAAGTGTCTGTCCCAATCAATCATTGTGATTTAGTCTTGCAGACAATTCACAGCCTGATGTTGATGAAAGAACTAAACAAAATACATTCATTGTATTACTCGGGGAAGACTGTTAGGAATATCAGGAAAAGTTTATTCTTCTAGGCTTTACGGTATGGCAGGTTTCTCTTTATCCCACTAACTAGCCAGAAGTTGGAATTATAAGAACCATACAAGGATTACATTAGACAGAAAATTAAGTCCGCGTATGATATATCAATAAGGGCATTGCTGGGTTTTAGGAAATAAATAAGGAATTTCCAAAAAAAGCACTGCATCTGAAAGGTTTAAACACTGGGAATCTCAATGCAGCAGAGATGCTGGTGACTGATGGAGACTGTACAGAAGAACACTAACGATGCAAAGGATTGGGAGTAAGGAAATAATGAGAAATCATGAGAAAAGAACTGGGAGGAAGGAAATAATGAGAGATTTGACTCTGCCTGGTTAAACCATGATTCAGGCGGGATGTGGGTAATGATGCACAAATGTTTTAAAGTTCCCAGTGACCATGAAGGGGAAAGATTTAGTGCCTGTAGAGCAATAAATTCAAGCTAATTATTAGGATAAACTTTCTGACAGTGTTATTTGTTTTATTTGGGAGATAAAGTGTTCCTAGAGTGAGGAAATGGGGAAGGTTAAGACAAATACCAATGGAGTGAAACACATTTTATAACAGGATAGCAGTGTAATGTCTAACACATGATCTAATGGCAGGCATGTGACTGTGGAGCCCAGACTTACTGTTGGGCCGATGGTCACTTGAACTCCTGGGCATTATTGGGTTTAGGAGGAAGTAAGGCGACTACATAACTTTCTCTCTGATTGAGGTCACATCTGTCAAGAGAAAGAAATGGGTTCTTCTCGGCTTCATCATGGGAAGGTCCCCAAGGGAGGCATAAGCTAGGACTGAATGTGGGTGAATATAGAAGGGATCCATAAGATAAGAATAGTATTTTTTGGAGCCTAAGGCTTTTGGCTTCTTGTGCTTTGGGGTGACATTTTGCTGGCCACCTCCATTTGGCCCTGGATCTCTAAATTTCATGGGAATATTAAACCTCTTGTTAGTACCTTATTTTTTAAGTAATGCTTATCAAGTGGCTCTCCTAAGCAAGCAGTGGACAGGTTTATGAACATTTCTTGGATTTATTTGTCCCTAGTGGTAGTTATAAACCCAAGCCACAAGTTCAAACCCAGGTCTTTAGAGTCACTCAGATTTTGCATTCACTGTTAAATTTGTGGCATCTTTGACTTTTTCTTGATTCCTTGTGTGTAAGAATCTTTAGTTGCCAGTATTGCTTGGTTTAGCGAGATATTTTTCTTATATCCTCTTGGGTTCTTCTTTAGAAAGACAAACCTTTCATTCTTTTTCTGTACTGCTCAGGTGGAACTATTCAGAATCCCCATAACAATCTCATGTTTTTCCTCACAAGATTCCCTTTACCCAGCCATGCAAATGTGGCTAAAAATAGCCTCAGTTCAACAATACCCAGGGCAAGAACTATCCATATAAAGAGAGGCAAGAGCTTTGGGGAGGTAAGGAAATTGGGGAAGTAGGGAAATAAGAGATATGCAGTCTTCTTGTACTATGATATGGACAAAGAGATATACTAGTAATATAAAGACAAGTAAACAAGTTTTAAATAGATTATGTCCATTTAAATCAACAAATGTTTCTTGTTTGCTAATATATGCAAGGATCTGGGAAAGAAAATCCATAGTATGTAAAGATGAGTGAAATTAGACATTGAAGAATTAATTGTCTCTTGGAAGGGGATTGGACACATGACATATTTGATATAAATTAGGGAATGATGTGATTCTATTGCCTCTTAGATAAGGGAGAGGCAAGGCAACAAAGGACAGGTTACATTTTCATGATCAGCTTGGCACCCCTGGCTTACACAGTTGCAGCCTTCACCTACTAGAGAAATAAAACTAGCTTTATGGAAAAATAGCATTCTTTTTTTTTAATTTTTATTTTTTAGTTTGTTTTGCTTTACAATACTGTATTCGTTTTGCTATACATTGACATGAGTCAGCCATGAGTGTATATGAGCTCCCAATCCTGACCCCGCCTCCCCCCTCCCGCCCCACACCATGTCTCTGGATCATCCCCGTGGATCGGTCCCAAGCATCCTGCATCCTGCATCTAACCTAGACCGGAGATTCGTTTCACTTATGATATCATACATGTTACAATGCCATTCTCCCAAATCATCCCACCCTCTCCCTCTCCCACAGAGTCCAAAAGGCTGTTCTATACATCTGTGTCTCTTTTGCTGTCTCGCATACAGATTTATCACTACCATCTTTCTAAATTCCATATATATGTGTTAGTATACTGTATTGGTGTTTTTCTTTCTGGCTCACTTCACTCTGTATAATCGGCTCCAGTTTCATCCACTTCATTAGAACTGATTCAAATGTATTCTTTTTAATGGCTGAGTAATACTCCATTGTGTACATGTACCACAGATTTCTTATCCATTCATCTGCTGATGGACATCTAGGTTGCTTCCATGTCCTGGCTATTATAAATAGTGCTGCGATGAACATTGGGGTACATGTGTCTCTTTCAGTTCTGGTTTCCTCGGTGTGTATGCCCAGCAGTGGGATTGCTGGGTCATAAGGCAGTTCTATTTCCAATTTTTTAAGGAATCTCCACACTGTTCTCCATAGTGGCTGTACTAGTTTGCATTCCCACCAACAGTGTAAGAGGGTTCCCTTTTTTCCACACCCTCTCCAGCATTTATTGCTTGTTGACTTTTGGATCGCAGCCATTCTGACTGGTGTGAAATGGTACCTCATTGTGGTTTTGATTTGCATTTCTCTGATAATGAGTGATGGTGAGCATCTTTTCATGTATTTGTCAGCCATCCAAAAAAATAGCATTCTTTATTGAATGGTTTAAAAGTATTCTTAAGGAGATCTCACTTTTTCCTCTTGCCCCTTTATACATTATCGCCCTTCTGATTTTATTGTCATATTTATTACAATGACTTATAAATAACCATTTCCATTTTATTCTCGGGAGTTGGACACAACTGAGCAACTTCACTTTCACTTTCTTTCATTGTTGATTAACATTGATTAACATTGTTGATTAACAATGTTGTGTTAGTTTCAGGTGTACAGCAAAGTGAATCAGTGATATGTGTATCTATTCCTTTTCCAATTTTTTTCACATTTGGGTTATGACAGAGTATTAAGTAGAGTTCCCTCTGCTATATAGTAGTTCCTTGTTGGTTAACTATTTTAAATATAGCAGTGAGTACATGTCAATCTCAACTCTCAATGTATCCCTCCCCACTTCGTTCCCTGCTTGGTAATCATAAGTTCATTCTCTAGGTCTGTGAGTCTGTTTCAGTTTTGTAAATGAGTTCATTGATATCATTTTTTTTTTTAAGATTCTTCATGTAAGTGATATCATATATTTGTCTTTCTCTATCTGATTTATTTCACTTAGTATGATAATCTCCAGGTCCATCCATGTTGCTGCAAATGGCATTGTTTCATTCTTTCTATTCCATTGTATATATGCACTATCTTCTTTATCCATTCACCTGTCAATTGGACATTTAGGTTGCTTCCATATTTTGGCCATTGTAAACAGCACTGCAGTGAATATTGGGATTCAAGTATTCTTTTGAAACTTTTTTTTTTTTTCTGGTCATGTTTATATGCCCAGGAGTGAGATTGATTGCTTGGTCATATGATAGCTCTGGACTTTCCAGGTGGCACTAGTGGTAAAGAATCTGCCTACCTGTGCAGGAGACTTAAGAGATGTGGGTTCGATCCCTGGGTTGGGAAGATCTCCTGGAGAAAGACATGGCAATCCACTCCGGTATTCTTGACTGGAGAATCCAATGGACAGAGGAGCCTGGTGGGCTACAGTCTGGAGGGCCGCAAAGAGTTGGACATGACTGAAGAGACTTAGCATGCATGCATCAGTTCAGTTCAGTTGCTCAGTTGTATTCAACTTTTTTCAACTCTATGGACTGCAGCACACCAGGCTTCCCTGCATCACCCATTCCTGGAGCTTGCTTAGATTCATATCCATTGAGTTGGTGATGCCATCCAACCATCTCATTTTCTGAATGCACAGTAGCTGTATTTTTAGTTTCTTAAGGAACCTTCATACTCTTCTCCATAGTGGTTGCACTAATTCACATTTCTACCATCAGTGTAGGAGGGTTCCTTTTCTCTACACCCTCTCCATCATTTACTGTTTATAAGCGTTTTGATTATGGCCACTCTGACCAGTGTGAGGTGATACCTCATTGTAGTTTTGATTTACATTTCTCCATTTTATTCTTAGGTTTTATTCGTTTCAGTCTCTCCAGATTCCTGGGAATATATATTTCATCACCAGCTCTGTCTTAATATGTCCCAAACAGGATTTACCTTCTATGACGATACTCACTCTTCCAACTTTCATGAATCTAGCCCTCACAGAATCTTCCAAGTGTCTGTCACCCAGGCTCCACACCCTTTCAGTATCTTTGATTCTTTCTCCCATTTATGTATCTGGATACCAGTACATGTTAATTAGTCATTTATCCAACAAATTGTATCCTTGTCCAAGTTACCATCAGCTGTCCCTTTGACTATTACAATTATTTTCTCTTTTTCCCAGCTATAATTCATTCTCCATACACTGGCCAAAGCAGCTTTTAAGATATTAATAAAGGGAATTGCCCAATGCTTTATCACACTTATAATCATTTACTTCAGCTCAAACTCACAAGGGCCTAGAGGATATAAATCCTGCTCCATTTCCAACCCCACTTTATATTACTCCTTGCTTCCAACATTAAATCCACACTGTCTTTCTTTCTCGGAGAAGGCAATGGCACCCCACTCCAGTACTCTTGCCTGGAAAATCCCATGGACAGAGTGGGCTGTAGTCCATGGGGTCGCTAAGAGTCGGACATGACTGAGCGACCTCACTTTCACTTTTACTTTCATGCATTGGAGAAGGAAATGGCACCCCACTCCAGTGTTCTTGCCTGGAGAATCCCAGGGACGGGGGAGCCTGGTGGGCTGCCGTCTATGGCGTCACACAGAGTCGGGCACGACTGAAGCGACTTAGCCATAGCAGCAGCAGTCTTTCTTTCTATTCCACCACCATACCAAACTCATTCCCTAATAGAGGTTTTGCATTAGCTGTTCCCTCTGCCTGTTGTGCTTGTCCAGATCTTTACTTGGCTGGCTGGCTTCTCCTGTCATTCAAGTCTCAGCTGAAATATCTTGTCACTAGCTTGGGGAAGGCACCCTGATCATTCTCCTCTCCTCAGTTTTTCTTTATAACAGGACCCTTCATTGCTTTCATTACTATCTGGTATATTCCTTATACATATAAGCTCCATGAAAGTTTGAGACTAATTTCTCATTTTCAGCCCTATATTCTTAGAGTCTTCTAAAGTATCTGGAAGAAATAGCTATACAGAGACATTCACAGAACTTTGCACTGGGGGTAAAGAAATGAATATGATAAAACGCCATTGTTGGAAAAGTGAAAGTGAAAGTGTTAGTTGCTTGGTCGTGTCCAACTCTTTGTGATCCCATGGACTGTAGCCCATCAGGCTCCTCTGTCTGTGGAAGTCTATAGACAGATGTACTGGAGTGGGTAACCATTCCTTTCTCCAGGGGATCTTCCCATCCCAGGGATCAAAGCCAGGTCACCACTGTAATATCTGTTATCCATTTGACATTGTTGCCCAATCCATAAGTGATGCAACTAACTGTTCTCTCTTCACTTCTATGATCCAGCAGACTATCCCTTTGAATTTACACCTTCTCCTTTTGGAAACACAACACTGAGTGTGTTCTGTTATTCTTGGCCAGGGAATTGTTCTGTCTCTTCAAGTTTGCTTCATGGAGATCAGATGCCATCATTCTATGCTGCTTTGATGTACCACTTTCAGTGCTTAATTATGAAACTGTATTTCTTATTATTGCTTTATGCTTCAGTACTGTCTTAACTGATAGTTAATGCTCTGTGCTTTATCTAAATTCATGTTATTGTTCAATCTGTGCACGGATGCTAAGTCACTTCAGTCAGGTCTGACTCTTTATGACCTTATGGACTGTAGCCTGCCAGACTCTCTGTCCATGGGATTCTCAAGGCAAGAACACTGGAGTGGGTGCCATGACCTCCTCCAGAGGATCTTCCCAACCCAGGCATCAAATCCACCACTCTTACACCTCCTGCACTGTTAAGTGGGTTTTTTACCCACTATTGCCACCTGGGATACAAGCATACCTAATAAATTCTTTTCAGGTTGATTTTTCAACATTATTCTTATAATGATGACAGTCTCTAAATATGACATTTGGGAACATTTTCTTCGTCATCTGTTGTTTTTGTTCCAAAACATAGAAAGGAAAATGTGCCTTGGGGAAAACCTTCACTTACAGCATTCACCAAAAGAGAGTAAGCAACTGATAGAAAGGACAAGGCTGATAGTTTTATTTTACTTCCCAGCAACAGAATGAGATGCTAATAATGAAGTTTTTAAAATAATCCCTTGAAATGAAAATGCAGTTCAAATGAACTTTTGCTTTATACATTTCTTTAGAGTAAAGATGGCTGAAATTTAATCCTCTACCATTTTCAATACACTGAGTAGCATAAATCCTAACCAGGTTTTAATTCGTTTCTTTGAGGAAACTCTTTTCTTTATGTCTCATTTCCTGAATCCTACTCTGCAGTCCAGCTTGCTGCTATCCTGAGTGCTGTTTTCAAAATTGATCTAATTGCAAAT
Source organism: Neotragus moschatus (assembly GCA_006410615.1). NCBI lineage: Eukaryota > Metazoa > Chordata > Mammalia > Artiodactyla > Bovidae > Neotragus > Neotragus moschatus. The sequence continues at coordinate 192,943 of SJYA01002188.1, forward strand.
GGAGACTGCTTGAATCATGGAAACTTATTACCTATGATAATTTGCTACTCATTAAAAAAAAAGATATATTGAATACACTTTGTCTAACATGCTCATCTACTTATTTTATATAATATACTCAAAATATGATAATAGTTAACTAATTAATCAATAACAATCCTCATTTATTGAGGAAGTGCTGCATTCTAGGGACAGGATTAAAAACTTTACCTGCTGACTTTTTACCTAGTCTTAATTCTGTGAGATAATTCATACTATTTTGTATAGAGAAAGAAATGCATCTATTGTAAGTAAGGGAATAAAGTAGAACTCATATAGAGTTCTTTGTGGCTACAATGTCTCTGGCCTTAATTTATTTGCTAAGTAAAATTTCACTGATGCTGTGGTCAATTTGACTTGTATTCAAAGCCGGCTCTGCCTTTTCTAATTATCAGCATGCAAGGGGAGCTTGAAGGATTGATGGAGTACACTGACATTGGTGAACGGTTTGGCAGCTGATTACTGGGGACGATTGCTAAGACTTTTTCAGATAGAAAGAGTAATAGTATTTGGAGTCACAAGACTTGCATTTAAATTCTAAATCTAAGAATCCCTTGGACAAGTTACTTAATGAGCTTGAGCCTTAACCTTCTTGTCAGTAGAGTTAATAGTATTAATATTTTCCCCCAGAGATGCTTCAGGTATTATGTTACATGAAATTATATTGAGGATGGGAAAAGCTTGAGTTTAAGTAGAAGTTTACAATGAGTGTCAAACTGATGGAAGGATTTACCTTCCAGAAACTTATTCTCATGGAACTTAAGAATTTTCTGGCATGTCTGGGGAAATGGTGGGATAACCTAAACATAGATTCTTTTGCAGGGTAATGAGGAACCTTCAGGAAGAAAATTCATCCTCAAGGAAGAAGGATCTAATACCCAGTCTCCTACATTGCAGGCATATTCTTTACCATCTGAACCACCAGGGAAGCCTGCAATATATTTAATCAAATAATAAAAACTTAATTATTGTAAGGGCTTCCCAGGTGGCGCTAGTTGGTAAAGAACCTGCCTGCCAATGCTCCACGTAAGAGACGTGGAATCTGTCTGCAGTGCAGGAGACCCAGGCTTGGTTCCTGGGTCAGGAAGATCCCTTGGAGGAGGGCATGGCAACCCATCCAGTCTTCTTGCCTTGAGAATCCAGTGGACAGAGGAGTCTGGCGGGATACAGTCCACAGGGTCACAAAGAGTCAGACACGACTTAAGTGACTTAGCACACATACATAATTACTGTAAAGAAGGAAGAATTCTAAATAAAGCTTGGTGTCCATCAGTAAAAATTATCTCCCAACCTAGTCACCACTGAACTTTAGACCAAAAGCTGAGTTCTTTCCAAAAATGGAAAGAACTGTTTACTAAATTCCTTATAGAATTTTGTAACACAAGAAAATTTGCCTTGGGATTTGTCTGACAGAGGGAAATACAGGAAAACTCTCCCTTTGCCACAGACCATCTCAGAAGTTTAGAGACTTGGAGCTTTTAAAAAATTGTGTCAAAAACACAGGAAGCACTGGTGGCACCAGGAGAAAAGACAATTTTTACATATCACCAACTGACTGGTTCCAAATAGGAAAAGGAGTACATCAAGGCTGTATATTGTCACCCTGCTTATTTAACTTATATGCAGAGTACATCATGAGAAACGCTGGACTGGAAGAAACACAAGCTGGAATCAAGATTGCAGGGAGAAATATCAATAACCTCAGATATGCAGATGANCGTGCTGCGATTCATGGGGTCGCAAAGAGTTGGACACGACTGAGCGACTGAACTAAACTGAACTGAACTTGATTGATCTAAGGGATGGCAGATTGCGGGTGAAAGTATTTCTGGGTGGATTTGTGACACTGTTTCCAGAAGAGATTAGCATTTGAATCAGTGAACAGAGTGTCCCGCCCCAATGTAGGTGGACATCATCCAATCTTTTGAGGACTCAAATAAAACAAAAACTTGCAGGAAGGGTGAATTTGCTCTCTTTCTGCTTGAGTTGAGCGATCCATCTTCACCTGCCCAGACATTGGCACTCCTGCTTCTTAGGCTTTCAGACTCAAGTGCAGTGGCAATTCAATAGAACACAGAACATTTTTTCCAATGAGTGGTACAATTGAACACCATATGCAAAAAGTAATAAACTTCAACCACATACTCAAATTGGTTCAGAAATCTAAATGTAAAAGGTAAAGCTTTAAAACTTTCAAAAGAAAATGTAGAAAAAAATCTTCATGACCTGGGATTAGGCACTCCATTTGTAAAATGACAAATGGATTTCATCAAAATATAAAACATTTGCACTGCAAAAGAATTTTAAGAGAGTGAAAAGACAAACTCAAGTCTGGAAGAAAATATTTGCAAATCATGTATTAGACAAAGTACTTGTAACCAGAATATAAAAGTCTCAAAACTCAACAGTCGAAACACAAACTACCCAGTTAGAAATGGCAAATGATTTGAACAGATACTTCATTGAGGGGACATATGGATATCAAATAAACACATGAAAAAAAGATTCACATCTTTAGCCATTGGGTTAATGCAAATTAAAACTATGATGAGATAACACTAGATAGCTGGCAAAGACACAGAATAACTGAAACTCTCATTCATTGCTGTTGATGATGCAAAATGGTACAGTCACTGTGGAAAACAGTTTGGCAGTTGTCATAAAGCTAAAAATACACTTAACATATGACCCAAGAATTCTATTCCTAGGTATTAACTTTAGTGAAATGAAAATATATATTCACACAAAAACCTGAGATGAATGTTTATAGCAGCTCTATTAATTGCTCCAAACTAGAAATAGTCCAACTGTCCTTTGACAACTGAATGGATAAACAAACTGAGGTTCATCCCCACAATGGCATGCTACTCAGCAATAAAAATGAGCGAACTATTAATAAATTATTTGGATAAGTCTCAACGATATTATGCTGACTGAAAGAAGCCAGTCTCAAAATTTTACATACTGTATGATTCTATGAATATGATATTCTCAAAAAGACAAACTTATAGTGACAGTGGATGCCAGGGTTAGGAATGGGGAGTGGGAATAGCTACAGAGGGGCATCATGAGGAATTATTTAGGATGAGGACACAGATGTGTGTCCTGACTGTGGTGCTGGTTACATGAATCTCCACATGTGTTAAAGTTCATAGACCTGTACGCAAAAAATTAATTTTGGTGGTGGTGGCTTAGTCGCTAAGTCACTCAGTCATGTCTGACTCTTGCAAACCCATGGGCTATAGCCCACCAGGCTCCTCTGTCCATGGGATTTCCTAGGCAGGATTACCGGAGTGGGTTGCCTTTTCCTTCTCCAGGGGATCTTCTCCACCCAGGGACTGAACCCACATCTCCTGCACTGCAGGCAGATTCTTCACCAACTGAGCCACCAGGGAAGCCCCCAGATTGAATTTACTGTTAATATTAATGATAAAAAAATCATGAAGAGGAGCACTCTCCCAGGCTGTCTGCATCACCAAATGCTGTCCTGTTCTTGCACTCTATTGCCACATTACCATCTTTTCCAGAAGTGATTCAAACCCACGTCTTTTACCTACTCCATAATATTCAGCACATTATTCTCTGTCTTACTGACACTGCTCCCTAAAGGCACTCACGATCCCTATTTTTCTGCCCATGAGGACTTCCTTCATAATTCTGCTCACTCTGCCCTTGACTCCTATAACTCTTTCTGTATCCTTCTTCTTGGCACATGTTGTAACACTTAGATTATTCAAAAAATGTTTCAGGTGCATATATTGATCTGTCATAACCAAAAATCTTTTTCTTCAAAGAGCATGCAGATGGAGGACAAAGCCCAGACTTGCTGGAGCCACAGTAATCAGAACGTTATGTCGAAAAAAGAGCCAATATGATTTCTATGAGTGTGAGACTTTGGGGAGGATAGCTTAGGACAAAATACCTAACTCTGATTGTCTACCAAATGATTAATTACCAAATTTCATTGAAGAATATACATACACATAACCACACATGTACATGTGTGCACACACATAACTCTACTAAGCATACTTAGTTATCACCGGCCATTCAGAATGACTGGTTATGGTTACAGTGAGGTGGGGTGGTAGTTTTTTATTTTTTAGATTAAACACTTGTAAAATTTCATTTTCATATCTCTTTTATACAATGCCTAGCATGTTTGCTTTGGCCTCTCTTCTAATTTAATTATTTTGATCATCTATATTTTTGCAATCAAGAGATGGAAGGGTCCAGAATATTTTGACATTGGTGAAGTTGCAAAATATTTTTACTCCAAACATACTATCTTCAGCCAGACTAGTCGTGTGTGGTTTTCTGTGCTGGAAATGTTCATTCTACATTCATTCAATACACCCTGATTGACAGCACGTGCCAGGCACAATGTTAGCTGTTGTGAGTAAAATGATGAATAAAACAGAAATAGCACCTGCGTTCATGGGGTCTACAGTCTAGTGACCATAGACAGACAAATGAGCCAGTATTTGCAGGGCCAGTGTGTTAAGGGCATGCAAGTTATGGATGCACACAGAAGAGGTGCTTGACCCAGTCACTGGAAGTCAGAGATGGTTTCCTGGAGGGAATGATGCTTGGCTGAGTTTTCAGAATAAATAACACTTTTAGAGGCCAAGAATGATGGGGAGGGATTGACAGAAGAAAAACATGTGACAACACTAGGTCCGAGAGTCGTGGGATTTGATACCATCTTAACCTGACCTATCAGAAACTTGGCGTCATTCTCCTGCAAAGTCCTCCCTTGCTTCTCTGAAACACAGGCTCTTCTGTCCTGTGAACTCAGCAGAATATTTTGCCCGAATCTATCTTTTGGCATGTCTGTGCTGCCTGAAAGCAAAATATCTTTTCTTATGGGTGAGCCAGTTAGGATCACAGGCTCTTGGGTAAGAGTCCCTAGGTTTGCTCTGGATTTGAATTTCAACTGTGTGATATTTTGCTATGTATTATCCTCTCTAGAGGCTTCAATTTCATCATCTGTAAAATGTGAGTAATAATACCTACTGTACAGGGCTATTATTACAAAGGTTAAGTGAGGTCACAAATGCAACAGCTCATTTCCTTAACAGTGCACATGCTATTGTTAAGCATCCAAAATAAATGTTACCTATTACTAGTATGTGTGCATGCCAGTTTCCCAGCTAAATTGTAAGTTCCCGGAAGGCAAAACCAAGTTTTAATCAAAAAAAGCTAAGAGTATTCCACACAAAATTGTATTGAATTCCTTCAATAATTCCCTGAGTTTTATATTATTTTTCTGCTGTTTCAGATGTGAAGGCTGAGGCTCAGAGATGTTAACTTAAGGTTGCCAGCGAGTAAATGGGAGAATTAATCCCACGTCCCTCTCACTGTAAAGACTCTGCCATTTCCATGACATAATGAAATAAGAGAAGCAAAATGTGTCACTCTAGGGTTTGGGGTTACAAACAACAGAAATGGAGATTGACTTATTTAAGCCGAAAGGAAATGATTGGAAGGTTACCTGGTAGCTCTCAGATTAATGGGATGGCTGGAGGGCAAGGTCTGAGAAGGGAAGCTGAGTATCTAGAAACAATCTGGTTAGTGTGCTTCCATAGTCCCCAGTCTGAGACACCAAAGCAGAGCCTAAACATACCCTGCCTTTTCCTGACAATTCTGTAGAATTGCTCACTGGCTCAGTCATGTCCAACTCTTTGTGACCCCATGGACTGTAGCCCGCCAGGCTCCTCTGTCCTTGAATTTTTCTAGGCAAAAATATTGGAATGGGTTGCATTTCCTTTTCGAGTGGATCTTCCCTGACCAGGGATCGAACTCACATCTCCTGCATTGGCAGGTGGATTCTTTACCACTGAGCCACCTGGGAAGCTGTAGTTTTACCCAAAGCAATAAATATGCTTTAAATCTAGGAAAGAGACTGCTTTATCTGTCCTGCTGGCTGTGTCTGGATTCCAAGCCAGTTTGCCAGCCTAAGAGAAAGGAAAGATTTGGGTTTTAAGTGTTGGGTGTTTCTCTGTAGATTTCTGGGAACTGAGATGATACAGAATAAACGCAGAGAGGAGAAAAGGACTGGGATTCTAGCTGCTGTGAAAGACTCACGGAAAAGTTCGAGTATAAGGCAAATGACAGAGAAGGAAATATGAACACAGAGATTAAGTCTAGGAAAAGAGCCTGAGAAGAATAAGAAAACAAGACTAGTTTTATATAATGTTTGTGAGTAAGGAAAAAAAAAATAGAAAAATCAATAATCAGGCTAATTATAGGAAGAGTTTAGAGGGGACCAAAAAAAAAAAAAGACTTTGGGGTACTGTATCAGAAAGAGTTATTAAAAGGAAATTAAGAGTTCCAGTTTCCTTCCCACTCCCCCACAAAACTGAAAGGTTGTTTGGGCCTCACATTTTCCAGTAAGACCATGGATTCCTAACGGAGTCACATGAGCACTAACTCCTTTCATATTTCCTTTGATGTGTGAGTGTGTGAGGTGGGGTATCCAACCTCTCTCTGGGGCCTCAGCTTCAAGGACAGAAACACAGAGAATGGAGAGGGAAGAAAATAACCATCTAGCTGCTCAAAGTATAAAAATTTAATAGTAGAGGTGAGTGTTGAGGTTTTTTGGGGTGTGTTTTTCATGAAAATGCACGTTATTTTAAGTAAGGACAGAGAGTTGGACCATAAAGACGGTTGAATGCCAAAGAACTGATGCTTTAGAATTGTGGTACTGGAGAAAACTCTCCCTTGGACTGCAAGGAGATCAAACCAGTCAATCTTAAGGGAAATCAACTCTGAATATTCATTAGAATAACTAATGATGAAGCTGAAGCTCCAAGACTGGCAACCTGATGCAAAGAGCAGACTCATTGGAAAAGACCCTGATGCTGGGAAAGATTGAGACAAGGAGGAGAATGGCAACATCAGAGGATGAGGTGGTTGGATAGCATCACCAACTCAATGGACATGAGTCTGAGCAAACTTTGGGAGATAGTGAAGGGCAGGGAAGCCTGGCGTGCTGCAGTCCTTGGAGTCACAGTGAGTCAGACACAACCGAGTGACCAAATAACAACATGTCAGTCCTAGATCAGTGCTGTGTTTATCAAGATCCTCCACTGTAAGCTATGGCTGCATCAATATATAAATCAGGACTTTTCTCCATGTGAATGAGGGGAACTGTTAGAATCACTTTTTCATTTCCTGAGGACTTCACATCAAGCATTATTCTAGATGTCTTCATTAAATCCTTATGTCAGTCTATGGGGTGACTGTCTCCATTATGCAGAAGAGGACACTGAAGCTTGTGGGTTTAGGTAATGTGCACAAGTTCACACATAAAGAAATCTGGGACTCTAGCTTGTGTCTCAGAACACTTTGGCAGTTTAGTTGACTTCTGCTATAGATAAAAGAATACCAGTCCTTTAAATCCTAAGGCATAAGTTATTCAGCAAAGATCTGGAGGCAAAGAGCAGAGCGGCTGTTCAGCAATGCAGTGATGTCATCAAGGACTGGGATTTATATCTTTCTACTTGGCTCTATGTGTTGGTGCTATCTCATGTCCAAGAGCATGAACAATATGTTGCAGTTTTAGGCGTCCCGTGGAGACATGACCATGTCTGAAAAGAGGAAGGGGCATGTCCTCCATAAATCTCTTTTTTATTAGTGAGAAATCCACCCCTTGCCAGTGTCTCATGTAAGTTTCTCCACATATACGGTTGACTAGTATTAAGTCACATGCCTATGCATAAATCCAGTTGCCTTCCATGATCAGGGAATTACTATGATTGGCTTTGATCAATGATGATTCTCTGGCTGAGATGGTTATGGGGTCAGCTTCCCTTGAAAAAGAAGGGCATTCATAGAGAAAAGTGCTGTGGTGATGGCAGCTGGGAAGGCAAGTGAATTTCTCTGCCACAGATATCACAAAATTCCTGTTCTAGGAACTAACTTAGTTCTAATACAAGTGATGGAAATGAAGGAGAGAAGAGGAAGGAAAAACAAAGTGGAGAAGGGGGAAGGGAAAGGAGGTAACACTTGTTATTTCGTTGCTAAGTTGTATCCAACTTTTTGCAACCCCATGGACAAACTCACAGGACTATAGCTCACCAGATGGTGGCTCTGTCCATGGGATTTCAGAGGCAAGAATACTGGAGTGGGTTGACATTTCCTCCTCCAGGGGATCTTCCCAACCCAGGGATCTAACTCAAGTCTCTTGTGTATCCTGCCATTGGCAGGCAGATTCTTTACTACTCAGTCAGTTGGGAAGCTTTTGATAACACTTACAGATCATGTATTGTGTAAATTATTTAAGTCCCTCTCACACACTTCACCATATGTTCTTTCTATGGTACTTTTATTGAACCCATTTTCAAGAAGCTCTGTAGAGACTTTCAAATCACATGTCCCCACAATGGAGAAATGATCATTTTAATCCAAACTGATTGATTAGAAAGTACATGTTCTATTGCTCTTAGGGAAGATGGATTAGAAGTTATCCACTATTGATTCAAGTATAAAGGAGACTTATATCAAAGAAAAACTGCCATCTTTTTCTGGAAAACTAGTCTAATATCTCTTGGAACCTTCAACTGTCTCTACACACCCAATCAAGCTGTCACTAATTCACTACTTATATGCATGCACTGTGCACTAGTCTATGTTGTATTTCTTGGTATTGGATAATTGAGGAAGAGGAGACTTTTCTGACCCTCCACTAGATCCTTATTTCCAAATATCAGAAGCTATGACAACCATAGACAGTACTGGTAGGGAACCAAGAAAAAAAAGAAGAAGAAGAAAAAAAGAAAACACAAGCAGGAATGGTACAAGGAACCCCAAGAGAGGCTTCTAATATTTCATTGTTATTGAAAATTACACTTCATAAAGAGTCTTGTTCATTTAAAGTTTGAAGAGTGACAGAAAAATGGCTTTCAGACTTAGGTCTGCTAAATGTAGGATAAATCAAAAAAGATGGAACAAGGAGAAACGTCAAGAAAAACAAAACAGAAAGTCAGTATGCGGTATAAATAACACTTCATTAGTGCTATAGTGCCTTACCAAACAGCCTAGAAAATTCCACTGTGTAATCATAGTATACGGTGTAGGAGAGAATAATTTACTATCATTTAGGGTCTGTAATCCCTACCATGGAAAGGGGAATGTTCACATGTAACTCTCTAATGATAGTGGACTTGCAGGCATAAATCCCTAAATGATGAGATGTGAATATATTTTAGAAATTCAAGTTTCTGTTGGGTTAGAAAAAGTTAGGCTCTCTGGCTTGATTGGCTTTCAATCTATCGCTTATCTGGTGAGAACTGCAGTCTTGAGAGTGAGCTACATCCATTCTGTATCTTAAGAGAGGCCACCCTCCAGGGTAGGGCATAGTGGTTCAGCCTCTTTCTCATCAGGCACACATCAACACCATAAACACACAAGTTTTAGTTAGTGGTAGTCAATGCCAAAGCCGTGGCAGCCTGCCACACCATCCAAAAACACTCTCAGCAATAAACCAAGTGTTTTCTGTCAGGAAAGCTTTTTCTGTGCTAAGTTTTCGATGTTCTGCTTAGAGTGGGTCCAGAGAAAAAAGTGAAGAACAGGGAAAATTAATAATAATTAATTGATGATTTCACTCTTCACCCTTCAAACTCCCCTTTCCTTCTTAGCAAAGGTTCTTATCTCAATATTGCCTAATTCTCAAACTCTCTATGAAATCATCTCTAAAGCAAAGATCTAAAACTTATTAATATGGGAATGTAAATGAAAGACAGGAGTTTAAGTGTTACTTCTCTCAGAGGCATTTTTTAAAATTTCAAATCTCAATCTAATCCTTAAGCTAAGCAAGATTTAGAAAGTTTTCCAAAGGAATATTCACCGGACAAAGAATACTAGGTATTGTACAAAAAGTAGAGAGTTCCTGGAGGCTGGATTAGACCATATGATGTCTGTGTGGCAGTGCTTATTTGTGGGGAGGGATCATTAGGGTTTAACCAGAGAACCATATAATTACAGTAGATCCTTGAACAACACAGGGGCTAGTGGCACTGGCCCCCATGTAGTTGAAAATCCATGACCTTATGACTGGCCTTCCATATCTACGGTTCCACATCCCCAGATTCAACCCACAGTGGATCTTGTAGTACTGTAGTACATATTTATGGAAAATAAATCCACATATAAGTGGACCTGAGTAGTTCAAACCCATGTTGTTGAAGGATCTCATATAATCAAGCAGGAGAAAGATGTCTAAAGGAGAGACAAACGTGAAGGAGCAGATTCAGATACCAGGCCGAAGGGGTAGAGGCTGGGGAGTGATAAGACTAGTGTTCCAGCATCAGTGATTTAGGGGGAGGCTGTGAATGACACGGAGAATGCCAGAAACCCCCTGTGAAATGACACAGGCTACACAAGATGGGCTGGGTTAAATCAGAGCCTCTCCATCTGGTGGGACGGGTGGCAGAGAAGAGTGAACAGTGGTCCATGGACAGCCTTCAGGAGGTCTGAAAGCACCTTAAACTCTTACTTATAATGTTGTGCACAAAGACTTGAAGTTTTAAGTTCTCAGAGCGGTTCCACGCTCAAGTGTCTATGTACAGCCTGTCAATGAAAGGGGTCTTGGTGGGCCCGTGCAATCCACTGCAGTGGTAGTGATCTATTGTCAGGCGTGTGTTCAGCCTGGTTCCCACCTCCTAATTCCATCTCCTTTCAACACCTGTAGCAGAACTGATAGTCCATGTTCATTTCCTCCTTCCTTCTGGTACCGTGAAAGAGGGGGAATGTTTACTTGACTAGTACTGCTTTGCAGTAGCATCTCTCCCTCTCTCCCCGTGAAACTGAAACGGTGTGTCCTCCCATTGCTCCACCCTGGAAATGCAGCTTGTCCCCCCTGCCCCGTCACTGCTCTGCTGGCAGACCAACGAGTTAGCTACAGGCTCTCGTCTTTCCGATTTCTCAAGTGTGAGCCAGATGTCACTCTACGTGCAGAATACCAGAGAACACATGAACAGATATCAAGCTCGCCAAAACACCCCTTTCCCTCGAATTACAGTTGGGGGCGAGGTGAAGAGAGAGTCCTCAGTATACTAATAGCACTTTCAAAAATCTTTTTTGATTTCACATCTTAATTTTTTAAAATCAAAACTCCTTTGTTATTTCCTTTAGCACTTTAACTTCAAATGTTTTATGCTATCACGTGGGTGCCAGGTGAAGGTATTGAAGTCTGTAATGAGGTATCTTCTTGCAAACCTTCCTTGGATAATCTTCCAGTGGGGTATGGAAGGAGTTGGAATCTTTCCTTGGAGCTATGTGTAAAACTAAGACTGAAATTGTTTCATTTTGACCACCTGTGACTTGTGGGTATGGTAGGGGGTGGCATGGATTCCATGACTAGAAGCAGTATCCACCGAAGACAGGAACCAGCCTCCCAAAGCACAAAGTGCTCTGAAGAAATCAGTCCTGGAAGAACCATGGCTTCCTCTGGCAAAAATGGGCAAACATTTGGTTTACACCTGAAGAGGAGGCTTGCCTGGTCTGCATTTTACTGTTTCATGAGGGGTAAGCATGTTCTTTCAGGGCACATGCTTCTTCCTTTATTGGGTGTTTAGAGTCACATATCCCTGCTGATGGGGTACACACAGGGGGTTGCAGAGGCTCAAGAGCCAGACGAGAAGAGAGGAAGAGGGGTTTCCAGGCAGATCCTTCAGGGAAACTCTTATGTTTGCAAACAGCAGCAACAATAATGATGAAATATCACACAGGGGCCAACTTGGATTTCTGTTCTAAAACAGAGTATTTGCCATCCAGAGGGTTTTTTGTATTCCGATCTGTAGCAGGAGTGGCTTGCGGCCAGTCTCAACATTGCTAGAGAAGCCCAGAGGGTTTTCTTAAAAGTCCCAAATTGTTGGTGTTCTTTTCAAAACAGAATCAAATACAGAGATATCTCACTTATCCAGCCCTACGGGGAACAGACCATTCCACAGAAATACATTTTTCAGCTTGTGCCATGATTTAATAAAGTTTGCAAAACTGTTTTCGGTTGGCTTTTTTTGGGAGGGGGGTTCACCCTATTTTATTCCAATCTTTACAACAACCCATAGAACAGGATATGAGAGGCTTTCTTATCCTACTTGTAACCTGACTTGCCACCATGACACAGGTAGAATAACTCATGTTTGCCTGCCATGGCTCTGGGTCTTCTGATCCCATGGGTGGTTCAGAAGTCTTTCCAATATATCATATATAGGATACTTTGGGAAAATTCTATTTTTATTCACTACTAGTGAAGAGAAGTTGTTGTTGTTGTTCAGTTGCTCAATTGTATCCAACTCTGCAACCCCATGGACAGCAGCACACCGGGCTTCCCTGTCCTTCATTATCTCCCAGAGCATGCTCAAACTTATGTGCATTGATTTGGTGATGCCATCCAACCATCTCATCCTCTGTTCCCCCTTCTTCTCCTGGTCTCAATCTTTCCCAGCATCAGGGTCTTTTCCAATGAGTTGGCTCTTTGCATCAGGTGGCCAAAGTATTGGAGCTTCAGCTTCAGCATCAGTCCTTCCAATGGATATTCAGGACTGATTTTTCTTTTAGAACTGACTGTTTTGATCACCTTGATATCCAAGGGACTCTCAAGAGTCTTCTCCAGCACCATAGATTGAAAGCATCAATTCTTCGGTGCTCACCCTTCTTTACGGTTCATCTCACATCAGTACATGACTACTGGAAAACCCATAGCTTTCACTACATGAACTTTGGTGTCAAAGTGACGTCTTTGCTTTTTAGTGAAGAGAAGAGTTTCATTATATTCATTAAGTGTTTGCAGTCAACTTTTTAAGTGCCAAGTTCTGTTAGGTACTGTTGAAGTTATTTAGGTTTAATCAATAATAGAGAGAGAGATGCTAGATTTAGAAAAGTCTGGGATTTCCAGCTGGTGCTAGTGGTAAAGAACCTGGCTGCCAATGCAGGAGATGTAACAGACGAGGGTTCGATCCCTGGGTCAGGAAGATACCCTGGAGGAGAGCAGGGCAGCCCACTTCAGTGTTCTGGCCTGGAGAATCCCAGGGACAGTGGAGCCTGGCAGGCTATAATCTAGAGGGTCTATAGAGTCGGACACCACGGCACCAGCTTAGCACAGGATGCAATCAGTGGGGCAGCTGGAATGCTGTGGCTGTGGCAGAGCCTGGCAGGCAGGTCACTACTAAGAGGACAAGCTAGGAAGGAAAAACAGAATTGAGAGTTGGAAGGGCAGATCGTGAACCTGAGAGTGGAATGGGGTCTCTAGTTAGACAGAGACAAAGCTGGGCAAGAAACTTCGAGGTCATGTGAATAGGCACCTGCTGCTCACTAGTTAACAACTCCTTCATATGTGGATCTCCTTGACTGGCCCACTCTTCAGGCACCCAACCCCAGAGCCTCTGGGGTTTTAAGAGGATTCTAGCAGAAAGAGACATGTGGTTCCTGATCTCAAACTTTTTACCGTCCTAAGTTGACCCCAGAATTTCTTATTTCCTATGGCTATATCATCAAGTTCCATTAGCTTTTGAAAAACTAAAATCATCTTACTGGAATTTTTTGGAGGTCTCCTACTCTGTTAAGCATTTTCAGTACACTCATTTGGAAATATGTAAATCCTACTTTATCAAACATTTAAAGTTGAATCGTGGGTTGTTCATTGCCCTTTTGAGAGTTGAAGAATAGAGATATTTGCTGAAAGGAGAAAAGGCAGTACTGTATCAGACTTCAAAAGCAGCCTATTCCAGGGAATCCCCTCGTGGTCCAGTGGATAGGACTCTGCCTCCACTGCAGGGGCCCAGGCTCAACCCTTTGGCAGGGAGGTAGGATCCCTGGTTGGGGAACTAAGATCCCACAAGCCACACAGCACGGCCAACAACAACAAAAAAAGCAGCATATTCCTGAGATAAATGTCTAACCTGAAGGATATATAGGCACATCCTTTGAACACCAAAGAAAGTTCCCTTTCTTCATACTTAGTAGATTACTTCCACATAAAGAAATCTGTGTCTGCCATCTCCTGAGATTCTTCCCTGCTTTTGCCTTCTCCCCTCTTCCCTGGTGGCTCAGACAGTAAAGAATCTGCCTTCAATGCAGGATACCTGGGTTTGATCCCTGGGTTGGGAAGATCCCCTGGAGAAGAAAATGGCAATCCACTGCAGTATTCTTATCTGGAGAATTCCATGGACAGAGGAGCCTGGTGGGCTACGGTCCATAGGGTCACAAAGAGTCAGACACGACTGAGCGACTAACACTGCCTCCTTCCATGGGCAGGCTACATCCTTGAGCTCCCTTAACTCAGTCACCTCTAGCATTGACTGAAAGAGTTCCTGCATTTGTTCAGAACTCCCAGCTCCTTCCAACAGTGAGTTCACATTGATAATGGAGCTTGGGGAATGTGAGGTCCTTGGTTTTGAGCCAGAGTCAGTATTAGCACATTAAACACACCCTCCAAGAAAACTACCAACTGTCCCAGTTCACCCTGGAGCTTCCGTTCTGGGCCTTCTGCTGAGGCACTACTTTTCCAGGTCCTTTCTTCAATTTCTGCCTTTTCCTTCCCCAGACAAAGGAGTTCCTCTTCTGCAGCCAGGCCGGGGGCTAGTACCTGGGTACCCAATTACCAAGCCCCCTGATGACCGTCTGCAAGCTGGTTTATGTTAGAGGAAACCAACTCTGAATATTCATTGGAAGGACTGATGTTGAAGCTGAAGCTCCAATACCTTGGCTACCTGATGAGAAGAGCTGACTCACTGGAAAAGACCCTGATGCTGGAAAATATTGAGGGCAAGAGGAGAAGGGGGTGACAGAGGACGAGATAGTTGGATGGCATCATTGACTCAATGGACATGAGTCTGAACAAACTCTGGGAGATGGTTAAGGACAGGGAAGCCTGGAATGCTACATTCCATGGGGCTGCAAAGAGTCAGACATGTCTGAACAACTGAACAACAGCAACAAATAGAATGTGAGTGTTACCTGCTGCCAGGATCCCCAGATGTTGGGTCCTACAGAGTGCTGTATTATCATCTTAGTGCCAGACATATACCTGAAACTTCACTGAAGACCAAAACAATTGTTATCTCCCCTATTTTAGTCAAGATGAAGCACTCCTTTTAGTCCCTAACGGTAAAAGACAATCATCTGTCTGCTGCCAGCACTGAGCCCCTCTCCTTATAGCTCCTTACTTGGTTACTTACAAATCCTAATGGAAAATAGTCGCTATGGGGGTATTAAAAATATCTTCCTAAAAAGTACAAAGACTTTCAGTAAGACATAAAATAGTGTTACTTTAATGTTAACTGAATATCAGGTTATTTTTCAGAGGAAAATTACAGGCAGGATTGTAAGAAACCTGGATTTAGGTTTGCATTGGGAGATGGAAGGATATCTGAGAAGACTATAAATACAAGTATAGAAGATTAGCTTTTCTCAGTTTTGCCAACACTGGCATGAGGGAGTTAAATTTCTGCCTATTAAATGTTTTAAACCATAAAAATATTTTCCTTGTCAGTTAATTTAGTTCTGAAAATTCTAAGGGGAGACTTTCAAATAAGCACAATTAATCATTCAGATTCAGCCATTCTGAAATACTTAAATTATTATCTGAAATAATGGGAAAGTCAAATGATACCTTTTATGTAAGTTCTCTGATATATATTTCAAAATATATATCTGATACATATACTCAAAATTGTGGGCTTCCCCGGTAGCTCAGCTGGTAAAGAAACTGCCTGCCAGTTCAGAAGACACAACAGATGTAGGTTCAGTCCCTGGGTCAGGAAGATCTCCTGGAGAAGGAAATGGCAACCCACTACAATATTCTTGCCTGGAGAATTCTATGGACAGAGGAGCCTGGCTGGCTACAGTCCATGGGATCACAAACTAAACGCCCACACACAGATCAAAATTGTCAAGTATAGAGGAGAGATAATTTCATTAAGCTTTACACCTTGAGAACTCTGGAACTGAATAAAATAAGTTCTGTGTTGGAAAATGAGGGCTGTTTGTTTCTGGGGTCTATCTATACTTTGTATTATACTTTTCTCTTTCTTATATCCACTTCTGAGCTGATTGCTCATTTTGAAATGCCTCTTAGAGCTCCTTGGTAGGTGCTGAATAATGTTTGTTAAAATAGATTGAAATCAACATAACAACATATGGGCCCATTTTACCTATATTTCTAGGGCAAGATTAACTTTGTTTTTTCTGTTGTGCGATGAAAGCAAGTTGGCAGAGAGCTAGCAACCTTTCATTCCCTGGAATCATTTTTATTATTTACTATTTGTAGTACAAACATGATTCCAGAAACTTAAGCAACTAAAATGTAGTTTTCTACTTAAATTCAATCCCTCTGTTTAGAAACCTTCTATCTATCAGGCAGAGTTTGGCAAAATTCAGAAACTAGTAAGAAAAAAAAAATGATGGCAACTATTCTTGGGATAGAAGAGAAAAGAGAGGAGAAATATTTATTGAATCCCTTCATACATAACAGACCCATAACTGTTTCCAGAACCAGTTCAAACTAATTCTGTGTCTTGCACGATTTTATTTTGGGTTTAACAAACTTTAGGAACACGGAAGGGAGAACTGGTTGGCAAAACATTTCAGACTATTCTTTTCTCTCCTCTCTTTCTCTTAAATGGTTTGGGCCTTGGCGAAACCAAAAAGTGCTTTTTTCCTAATGCTTTTTAATTTCTTGTGTGTTTAATTTTTAACTAAATGTGCATTTCAAAGGAAATGTAACCCAGCTGTTTCTTATTCTTTTGCACTCAACAAAATGGTACTTTGTAAAAGCCATTCAATGTCCAAGAAGCCTTGAGCCCCTTTTTTAAAAAAAAGTACAGCTTTCTTTTCTTTGAACCAAGAATGCAAGCTTCGTCAAGAGAAGAGCTGGAACCAAGAAAGACTGGGATTTGGTTTAATTTAAACTCAGAATTTATAAGTGAGAGAACGATTGCAGCCTTGGCAGCATGTAGGTATTTCCAGGTAACTGAAATTTAACTCTCTTATTTATGAGCTCTGACCACATCCAATAGTGGTACTTCTATATTCCCTTCCCTGAGGACTTCCCAGCAGGAAAAATAGTGTCTATGTGTCTATGGATGCTGGGGGCAGAGAGGCGTGGGAAGCAGGATGTAACTGGAAGGACAGAAATATTACATCTACAGTTACATTAGAAAAAAGAGTAGGATGAACCCTGTTTATTTGGAGCTTTGGTGTTCAAGAAAATAATCATATTCACAAGAGTAAAGATGCAATGTACCTTTAAAGTGTTCACATGTAGCTTACTAAACGAATATAACTCTCAATAAAAATGCAAAGAGATATGCTTAACTTACTTACGAGAAAGGAAATTTCCAAATTTTGGAAAGACTTATTTTTAATACATACTTTTATATTTTGATTACAAACTTTCATGTACTTACTAAAGTAGACTGCTGAAGTTCCTCCACTTGGAAACATTTTGTTGCTCTAATTAGAAGTTATTGAGTAATTGGAAGCAAAAAAAAANATAGGGTCACAAAGAGTCAGACACGACTGAGCGACTAACACTGCCTCCTTCCATGGGCAGGCTACATCCTTGAGCTCCCTTAACTCAGTCACCTCTAGCATTGACTGAAAGAGTTCCTGCATTTGTTCAGAACTCCCAGCTCCTTCCAACAGTGAGTTCACATTGATAATGGAGCTTGGGGAATGTGAGGTCCTTGGTTTTGAGCCAGAGTCAGTATTAGCACATTAAACACACCCTCCAAGAAAACTACCAACTGTCCCAGTTCACCCTGGAGCTTCCGTTCTGGGCCTTCTGCTGAGGCACTACTTTTCCAGGTCCTTTCTTCAATTTCTGCCTTTTCCTTCCCCAGACAAAGGAGTTCCTCTTCTGCAGCCAGGCCGGGGGCTAGTACCTGGGTACCCAATTACCAAGCCCCCTGATGACCGTCTGCAAGCTGGTTTATGTTAGAGGAAACCAACTCTGAATATTCATTGGAAGGACTGATGTTGAAGCTGAAGCTCCAATACCTTGGCTACCTGATGAGAAGAGCTGACTCACTGGAAAAGACCCTGATGCTGGAAAATATTGAGGGCAAGAGGAGAAGGGGGTGACAGAGGACGAGATAGTTGGATGGCATCATTGACTCAATGGACATGAGTCTGAACAAACTCTGGGAGATGGTTAAGGACAGGGAAGCCTGGAATGCTACATTCCATGGGGCTGCAAAGAGTCAGACATGTCTGAACAACTGAACAACAGCAACAAATAGAATGTGAGTGTTACCTGCTGCCAGGATCCCCAGATGTTGGGTCCTACAGAGTGCTGTATTATCATCTTAGTGCCAGACATATACCTGAAACTTCACTGAAGACCAAAACAATTGTTATCTCCCCTATTTTAGTCAAGATGAAGCACTCCTTTTAGTCCCTAACGGTAAAAGACAATCATCTGTCTGCTGCCAGCACTGAGCCCCTCTCCTTATAGCTCCTTACTTGGTTACTTACAAATCCTAATGGAAAATAGTCGCTATGGGGGTATTAAAAATATCTTCCTAAAAAGTACAAAGACTTTCAGTAAGACATAAAATAGTGTTACTTTAATGTTAACTGAATATCAGGTTATTTTTCAGAGGAAAATTACAGGCAGGATTGTAAGAAACCTGGATTTAGGTTTGCATTGGGAGATGGAAGGATATCTGAGAAGACTATAAATACAAGTATAGAAGATTAGCTTTTCTCAGTTTTGCCAACACTGGCATGAGGGAGTTAAATTTCTGCCTATTAAATGTTTTAAACCATAAAAATATTTTCCTTGTCAGTTAATTTAGTTCTGAAAATTCTAAGGGGAGACTTTCAAATAAGCACAATTAATCATTCAGATTCAGCCATTCTGAAATACTTAAATTATTATCTGAAATAATGGGAAAGTCAAATGATACCTTTTATGTAAGTTCTCTGATATATATTTCAAAATATATATCTGATACATATACTCAAAATTGTGGGCTTCCCCGGTAGCTCAGCTGGTAAAGAAACTGCCTGCCAGTTCAGAAGACACAACAGATGTAGGTTCAGTCCCTGGGTCAGGAAGATCTCCTGGAGAAGGAAATGGCAACCCACTACAATATTCTTGCCTGGAGAATTCTATGGACAGAGGAGCCTGGCTGGCTACAGTCCATGGGATCACAAACTAAACGCCCACACACAGATCAAAATTGTCAAGTATAGAGGAGAGATAATTTCATTAAGCTTTACACCTTGAGAACTCTGGAACTGAATAAAATAAGTTCTGTGTTGGAAAATGAGGGCTGTTTGTTTCTGGGGTCTATCTATACTTTGTATTATACTTTTCTCTTTCTTATATCCACTTCTGAGCTGATTGCTCATTTTGAAATGCCTCTTAGAGCTCCTTGGTAGGTGCTGAATAATGTTTGTTAAAATAGATTGAAATCAACATAACAACATATGGGCCCATTTTACCTATATTTCTAGGGCAAGATTAACTTTGTTTTTTCTGTTGTGCGATGAAAGCAAGTTGGCAGAGAGCTAGCAACCTTTCATTCCCTGGAATCATTTTTATTATTTACTATTTGTAGTACAAACATGATTCCAGAAACTTAAGCAACTAAAATGTAGTTTTCTACTTAAATTCAATCCCTCTGTTTAGAAACCTTCTATCTATCAGGCAGAGTTTGGCAAAATTCAGAAACTAGTAAGAAAAAAAAAATGATGGCAACTATTCTTGGGATAGAAGAGAAAAGAGAGGAGAAATATTTATTGAATCCCTTCATACATAACAGACCCATAACTGTTTCCAGAACCAGTTCAAACTAATTCTGTGTCTTGCACGATTTTATTTTGGGTTTAACAAACTTTAGGAACACGGAAGGGAGAACTGGTTGGCAAAACATTTCAGACTATTCTTTTCTCTCCTCTCTTTCTCTTAAATGGTTTGGGCCTTGGCGAAACCAAAAAGTGCTTTTTTCCTA
This sequence comes from Neotragus moschatus, assembly GCA_006410615.1. Classification (NCBI taxonomy): domain Eukaryota; kingdom Metazoa; phylum Chordata; class Mammalia; order Artiodactyla; family Bovidae; genus Neotragus; species Neotragus moschatus. Next base: position 212,946 of record SJYA01002188.1, read on the forward strand.
ATGCTTTTTAATTTCTTGTGTGTTTAATTTTTAACTAAATGTGCATTTCAAAGGAAATGTAACCCAGCTGTTTCTTATTCTTTTGCACTCAACAAAATGGTACTTTGTAAAAGCCATTCAATGTCCAAGAAGCCTTGAGCCCCTTTTTTAAAAAAAAGTACAGCTTTCTTTTCTTTGAACCAAGAATGCAAGCTTCGTCAAGAGAAGAGCTGGAACCAAGAAAGACTGGGATTTGGTTTAATTTAAACTCAGAATTTATAAGTGAGAGAACGATTGCAGCCTTGGCAGCATGTAGGTATTTCCAGGTAACTGAAATTTAACTCTCTTATTTATGAGCTCTGACCACATCCAATAGTGGTACTTCTATATTCCCTTCCCTGAGGACTTCCCAGCAGGAAAAATAGTGTCTATGTGTCTATGGATGCTGGGGGCAGAGAGGCGTGGGAAGCAGGATGTAACTGGAAGGACAGAAATATTACATCTACAGTTACATTAGAAAAAAGAGTAGGATGAACCCTGTTTATTTGGAGCTTTGGTGTTCAAGAAAATAATCATATTCACAAGAGTAAAGATGCAATGTACCTTTAAAGTGTTCACATGTAGCTTACTAAACGAATATAACTCTCAATAAAAATGCAAAGAGATATGCTTAACTTACTTACGAGAAAGGAAATTTCCAAATTTTGGAAAGACTTATTTTTAATACATACTTTTATATTTTGATTACAAACTTTCATGTACTTACTAAAGTAGACTGCTGAAGTTCCTCCACTTGGAAACATTTTGTTGCTCTAATTAGAAGTTATTGAGTAATTGGAAGCAAAAAAAAAATGTATCTCTAAAGACATTTTATAATTCTAACTTTCACTCACAGAGAACAAATTTTCCTCATTTTCCTATTGCTCTGAATTAAATTTTATTGAGTTAAAGGGAGAGGTATAAAATATTCTTACAGATTTTGCTTTGACAAAAAGTTGTTTACATGGTAAGCCTGAATTTGGTAAGAATTCTATTGATGCTGCAGCGAATTTTGCCAACACACAAAATTTCCTACTGACGTAATATAAGGTCACTAAAAAACATATCACTTTCTAAGGCTACTTTGCATCTCTTGTCTCACATATTCTTTTCATATTGCATGCTAATGCTTTATGCTTGTTTCTTACTTGTAAAACTTTTACTCTAAGTGAGGTTCAGCACACATGTACCGAGAGGGCAAAGAGGTACCAGGGGCTCTAACTCATTAGACTTCTGTGGGAAGTAGGAAAAGGTTCCTGTTCAGGGGTGATGTAGCTGCCAGGCATGGTTTGCCAAGTTGACAGTGCCTATGTGCAAACAAAAAGGAGCTCTTTCCTTTCAGTGACTACGGCCTTCAGCTTGAAGAAGGCAGCCCAGGCTGGATTTCAGGCTCTGTTCAGCCCACTGCTGAACTAGCGCAACTGCTCAGACCTGAGAACTGCATTCACTGTCTCGGGAGATGAAAAGAATTTGGAGAAAAACTTATGTTTCATGAAGAAGTTTAAGATCTTTACTGTGGGCTTTAGGATTTAAACCCCCAACTCAATCTCCCCTTGCAAAAGCTTCAGGAAAGTCTCTATTGTTCAATAATACTATTGGTGCTGGGGATTCCTTTCCTCTGGAGAATATTAATTAGTATAGAAATTTGCATCCAAATGAATTTGAAGTTTCAATGAAGACAGGAGACATCTGAATCAGAAAGTTAACTAAGTCAGTTCCCTGACTTGGAGTAAACCACTGTCTAATGGTGGGAGATGGACAACTTAAAGAAGTAATTTGTATCAACCTGGTAATATTCATATACTCCATATGCAAAGGGTACTCTCAGATAGCAGAAGCCAGGTCTGAGCTCTGTCCTGGACAACCCCTAGCAATGTTTGAGATATATGGTGAATAACTAACTACAGAACTGAATGAAAGAAATATTGCAACTCTAGGTCTATGTGCCAATTCATGTCCCTCACCTTCAAAAATTTCACTTGAAGTGAATGAATTATTGTTATATTTACTTTCCCTCAGATCCAAAGGAAATGAAATATTTTTTGGGGAAAAAAGTGATTGGGCAACTCTGAGGCATTTTTGAGAACCATGTGTGTTTTCACTTCTTCTTTCCTCACCGCTTAGGAAAGAAATACCTGAATGAAATTTAAATTTGATAATGTGTGAAGATTTTTCTTAAATCAGAAATAGAAAGTACTATGAAAGCTTTGCATTATGAGAAATTTGGGCTACTTTGGGCACTTATTTCATAGTAATGAGTGTATGACAGAAAGAAAAGGATGAAAAAGAGCTATGACAACATGGACTTATCACCCTTCCAGCCCGGCGCACAAGCTCTCAGAACAGCTTAGTGACAAGTGCAGTGAACAATGAAATCTGTTAGTAAAGGGACGAGGGCTGGTGGGGCCAAATGAGGACGGAGCAAGCTGGTGACGACTGGCTTGAGCAAGAAACAGAGAATCTGGAAAATTTAGAACCCTCAGGCTACCTGTCTACTTGATATTGTGGAAAAGATGGAAAGGCTAAAAAAGGCCTGCATCCAAAAAGTCTTTCCAAAATGTTATCATTATCGTTATAGTGCCCATAAGTCTTTAAGACTTTCTCCTTGGGGTTTTGAAATCCCAGGACTCTTGGTTTTCATAACCTTTCAGTCATTATGAGTGGACAACCAAGTGTTGCTTTTTACCTGTGACAACTCAAAAAGGCCAGGCTGTGTGGGGGCTGGAGAAAGGAGGCTAAAAGGCAAAGTGTGAGAAAACCAAAGGAAATCTATGCCTGCTTCACAAATTTGTGCAAGAATAGCCTTAATTCTGCAAAACTGACACCATCTTCATGATCACACTTACATAATCAATATTTAAACTCATCTAACTTTTTTCCTGCTTGCTTGGAAAGAAGGAAGAAAATGAACATATATTAAGTATCTATCAAGTACTAGGTGTTTTAATAAATAATCTCTTGTGTATTTCTCATAACAGCTGTGTGGCACTATCATTGGTCTACTCTCATTTCCATAGGTAGCAAAGAAGAGCTGGAAGTTAAACCAAGACTTCACACTATAAGTCCAATTGTCTTTTTGCTCTTTCAAGATGCTTCAAGGCTAAGCACTAAGCTTGTTCACCTCAGCTACTTTTTTTCCCATTTTGATTTTTCTGCTACTAGAATTTTGTATATCCTTAGAGTGTAAGTTTCTTAGAACAGTTCCTTGAGTTAGATATTATTGTTCCAATTTTTAAAAAGTCTATCCATTTTTAAAAAACTTTTTATTTTGTATTGCGGTATAGTCAATTAACAACGTCGTGATAGAGTCAGGTGAATAGCAAAGAAATTCAGTCATGCATATACGTGTATCCATTCTCCCCCAAACTGCCCTCCCATCCAGGCTGCCATACAATATTGAGCAGAGTTCCATGTGGTAGGTCCTTGTTGGTTGCCCATTTTGAATATAGCAGTGTGCACTTGTCCATCCCAAACTCCTTAACTATCCCTTCCCCCCATTCTTCCCCCTCCTGCAACCACAAGTTCATTGTCTAAGTCTGTGAGTCTCTTTCTGTTTTGTAAGTAAGTTCATTTGTTTCATTTCTTTTTAGATTCTACATATAGGAGATGCCGTACCATATTTCTCCTTCTCTGACTTACCTCACCCAGTATGACTGTCTATAGGCCCATCCATCTTACTCCATTATTTCATTATTTTTAATGTATTGCCCCAATTTTTAAGTAATGCAACTGAGGCACAAAGATTAAAGCCCAAGGCTACAGAACTATACAACAGTGCAGGCAGGATGCAGTTTCAGGCATGCTTACTGCAAAGCCCATGCTCTGAACCACTGGGGACTCCTCTGCCTCACTGTCTCTAGGGAACTACCACCCAGTGTTGACTGTGACTTCCCTGGCATCCTGGAGGCCCGCTAGCTGATTTGCTGTGGGTGTCAGCACAGACTTGAGAAAAGTATCTATTGACCTTCACACCGAGGCTTTCTGCACCTTGATGCACAAAACATGCTCACTGCAAGTCCCTTCAGCAAGGTCAAATCAGTGATGGGAACGCTGAAGACTCTTGTCTGGCGTGGAGTTCCTATGACTGCTTTCACCCTTTCTTGTTCAGGACTGATCAGAATTTTAATAGGAACCAGAGTGATAGGAAACATTTTGCAGACAAAAAGGAATGAGTTCAGACTTCTCCTTTTATTCTAATGAAAAAACCTATCAAGGAAAAATTTCAGGGAGTGAACATTACTGTCTCCTCTCCACCCTCCATGGAAAGCAATCCAGCAGTAGAACACAGGGTATCTCTTATAACTCTACCCCTCACTGGGGTGTAAATCATTCTCCAACTGCAGATCAGGCATAAATTGTTCCAAAACCACGGTGCTCACTAAATGTTATTGCGTTATTAAGACATAAATCCTATGTCAGTTCGATGAAATGTCTGAGGCCATCGAGTTAAACAAGTCAAGGCAGCTACTTAATGATTTCCAAACATTCTATTATTAAAGTCCAGACAAGAAGTTTCAGAGGAAAGCCATGTTCACGTGGACTCTACCCAGCCATTTATCACATTTGTTCAGTGACCAAAAGCCATAATGACTCCCCCAGCTCTGAACTCCAGTCTCAGGAAAAGGGCCTAGAATGGGTGATCTATGTCACCAAGGAGAAGAAGCCCAGAAACTGGGGAGCCTTCTTTGACCTTTACAACCTTTATCGCATGAATTACATGGCTACACGAATCACAGTCTTGCTGCCACTCTCAGATGTCTCTCTCTTTAAAATCTGTATCTAGGGCATCTTCTAGAAGGTAGAGAATGAGAAGGACTCATTTTGCCAAAGAGATGTGATCCCAATGAGCTGATTATAGCCCCAATTTATGTAAATACAAAATAATGACTTATAGTTGGGTAGCTCTTAAGAGTTTTGTCGGTATCTTCCCTTCTTGTTACCTTATAGGAAAACTGGAATGATCAAAATAGAACCTTCCTGATACCTAACCTCCACTTTCAGTTTATCTGCATTTCCTTTTCCATCCCTGAGGTCAGGATGGGAAAACTGTTCTTCTATCTACCCAAGATGCACCACTCCGCAGATTATGGAATCGCATCACTTTCCCCATTCTCTTTCCTGAGATACTTTTATGAAAAAGTTTCTCCCCTGGCTCTACTTGCAGCCTCTGTTTTTTTTTTTTTTTTCAAACTGGCCCCTTCCTATTAGCATTTAAATAAGCTCAAGCCCTCCACATATTTAACTAAACAATTATACTTTTGTCAAACTCCACCCCCCTGTCTGCTGCCTTATCTATGTCCTTCTTTCACTGCTAAACTTTTTGAAAGAGTCTCACTCACTGTTTTCTATACTTCACTTCTCATTCAATCCTGAATGAGAGGACTTTCAAATCATTCAATCTGACTTCTGCCCCTAAAATCTCCTTTGGAATTAATCTTGCCAAAGTCGCTGTATAAATTAGAAGTCTTTGGCTGCAAGCAACAGAAAACCCAGTGTAGACTGAGTTAAATCACAAGGGAGTTTGAGACTCATGTAATAGGGGAACCAGGAGTAGAACAATGGTCAGTGGCTCCAGGTCTGCACTTCCACGAGTCAGCTGGGTGCAAAATGGTTGCAGTAGATCTGGACTTCACATCGTATCACACAATGATATTCAGAAGAGGAAAAGTCATCTCTTCTAGTGGTTCTCCTTTGGGAGTATAGAATCATTTCCTAGAAACTCCCAGGAAACATTTCAAATTACTCCTTAATGTGAATTGTACATGTTGTGCTCACTCCTAAAATAAGGCTTAAGGCCGAGGGAATGCTATGTGATTGCCATACTTATAAGAGCTGAAATTCTACTTAAATCAGTGGTTCTCAGCAATTATTTTGTCCGCAGATGGACAAGTGTCAGTATCTGGAGTCAGTTTTGATTGTTATGACTGTGAATGTGGTACTGATGGCATTCGGTGGGTAGAAGTCAGAGATGCTGTTAAACATCTCATGGTACATAGGACAGCCCCCAACAACAAAGGATGATCTGGCTCAAATGTCAGTAGTATCATTACCCTTCTTTATTATCCCCACATATCATCAATCACAAAAATACAAATATCTATAGTTCTGTAGTTTGTCCATCTCTCTGCTTGCTCAGGACCACTTTCTCCATTCAGGTCAGTACACTTTTAATGTTTTGACTAATTTGTATATTGTTTTACTAGCATCATTTTTCCAACTGGGTTGTCAAATTTTGCTGCCATCCAATCCACTTAAAGCTGTGAAGCCTGTATCAGTTAAGGTTTGGCCACATATGAAAGGGAAAGTCTGCTACAGGGCAACTTTGTTTTGTTTTGTTTAATGGACACAGTGAGCAGTTGGGCCATTTCTGTCTCTACATGCCATCATTAGCATTTTATCCCAGAACATGCTATAGTTGTCTGAGGTCCACAAGGAGTGTCAAAACGCTGAGGATGGCAAAAGGGAAAAATGGAACAAATACTTTTGATTCTTGATGACATCCCTGAGTGCTAAATGAATCAACTCCAGAACGATCCTACTTTAGGACTTATTATGTGCAAAACTGAGCATTACTTAGTACTTCAGCCACTTAAAATTTCATTTTCTTCTTGCAACCAAAAGCTTTCTAAATGGAACACCAACCCTAAAATGCATTGTTTGGTTGTTGCGATTGTTGTTGTGTGCTCAGCTATGTCTGACCCTTTGTGACCCCACAGACTGTAGTCCACTAGGCTTCTCTGTCCATGGAATTTTCCAGGCAGGAATACTGGAGTGGGTTAGAATTTCCTTCTCCAGGGGATCTGCCCGACTCAGGGATAGAACCCGTATCTCCTGCATTTCTTTACCCCTGCACCACCTGGGGGAACTCATTAAGATGAATTGTACTGACTCATCTGTAATGATAATAACATTGCTAGATGGTTCTGAAGTCTCGGTTTAAAAACAATAATGATGCTCTCACATTAGGTGCTGAATACATATTATTACTGTAGGAACATGTCAGATCATCCCTAAATTGTACCCAGTTCCTAAACCCAGTTCCTGGAAAACCTGTGCCAGGCTGCTGTTACATTGAGTATGACCTTACAGGATACTTCATCCTGAGATTCTAGTTTTATGTTCTCATACAAATAACATTTCCCCATATATGCCTTGGCTTTAAAAGTATTTAAAAACTTGGAGGATAAATCTCTGGGTCACTATCTTTCTAAAAAGCATACATTGCTTCAAAATAGAAACTTGCTGTGAAAATGGTCCATTTTCCACACTCCATTTCCCATCAAAATTCTAATTCATGTTTTTAGCTTGCTTCACATCTTCCTCTGGAGAATAAGAAACATGCCACATTTGAAAATAACATTGGCTTGTGCAAGAGAAATTCATCAGTCATGTTTTCAGGTGTTTTCAGGTAAATCCTAAATCATATACTTAAAATATGCCCTCTCTTCTTGGGAAGTATGCATAGCTTGACATGGGAACCTGAAATAGCCTGAAGGTTATACTTGGCTAAGGAATGATTTGTATGCTTTCTTGTTGTTGTTCATCTCTTATTACGGTAGAAAGAAATTATCTGAGTAGATGAGATTATTTTAGGTCTGGGTTCTAAATATATCCTGAATATCATGCAGTCTAACATCATTTTACATGAACCCGAGTCCTAATAGCAGTCAATGCAGGAAGCCCTGAGAATGAAATCTTTATAGTTTCTGGGGTCACTCTGCAGTTCTGGGGGAGGAGGAGAAGAAGAGAGACAGTCAATGAGTTGGACTAACTAAATCAGTATAAACAGGTGCTACAATGGTAGTTACAGGGCAATAGTATGAGAAAGAGGAAGACAGATGAAGGCAGTGCTTTCTGTAGAGTTTAAGAAGATGAGGGTTCCAGGCACAGAAGTGTGTGCTTAGGTTCAAATCCAAGCTTCTCCATTTGGTAACTGTATTAGTGTCCATGTAAGTTCAGATATAAATCTAGGATTCTGCAACAAAAGAATAGTATAATAAGAGTTCTAAAAAAAAAAAAAAAAAACTTGAAAAAATAAATAAGAGCCAACTTGAAGGAACTCCCAAAGACTAAACTGGAAGAATCTGAACAGAAAGGAGAGAAGGACAAAGGGAGGAAGGGAGAGAAAAAGAGGAAGAAAGAGGGGGAAAAGGAGAAAAAACAGGTAAGGAAGAAGAAAGGAAGGAAAGCAGGAAAGAAGATAGCTATAGAAACTCACCACAGGAACGGTTGTTGCAGGCAAGAATCATAATGGATATTAAAATCAGTAAACAAAAGTATTATGAGACACAGATTTGCAGTTTCTCAAAGTATCTTTCCACAAGATATCTCTTAATTTCAAGGATGAAAAACTTGTATAGAACTTTGGAAGTCACCACCTTAACCATGGCATCAAGGTAGTATCAGCAGTGATGACAGATTAGTACAAGGTGTCTTCTGATAGGAGGCACTGAGAAGGGAGAAAAATCCTTTCTGTGGTATCCTTGCCAAAAATGAATATACTGAATTAATCATAGGAAAGATTCTGAGAAATAAAATTGAGGGACTCATTGCAAGCTTCAAGGTCATAAAACACAGAGAAAGATGGAGGAAGAGTCTTAGGTTGAACAAGTCTGAGGAGACATGACAGCTAAATGGATCCTGGAGGATCCAAACAGAGGACGTTGGTGGGACCACTAATAACATTTGAATGAGGGATGTATGTAGATGAGTTAATAGTATTGTATAAGGGTTTTCTGTGTATGTCAGGAGTTGATAATTATACTACAACTACATGAGATGTAATATATGGTAAAATATATGGTAAAGGGTAGATCTTTAAAAATTATAAATCATTATACTGTACACCCATAATTTTATACATTAAAAAAATTGGAGATGTCAAGGGAACACTTCATGCAAGGATGTGACCAATAAAGGACAGAAACAGTAAGGACCTAACAGAAACAGAAGAGAATAAGAAGAGATGGCTACAATATACAGAAGAACTACACAAAAAAAGGCTTGATGGCCTGGATAACCGTGACAGTATGGTCACTCACCTGGAGCCTGATATCCTAGAGTGTGAAGTCAAGTCGGCCTTAGGAAGCATCACTATGAACAAAGCTAGAGGAGGTGATAGAATTCCAGCTAAGCTATTTCAAACCTAAAAGATGATGCTGTGAAAGTGCACTCAATATGTCAACAAAGTTGGAAAACTCAGCAGTGGTTATAAGACTAGAAAAGGTCAGTTTTCATTCCAATCTCAAAAAAAGGGTAATGCTAAAGAATGTTTAAAATACCATACAATTGTGCTCATTTCACATGCTAGTGAGGTTATGCTCAAAATTTTTCAAGCTAGGCTTCCCTGATAGTTCAGTTGGTAAAGGACCTGCCTACGATGCAGGAGACTGTGGTTCGATTCCTGGGTCAGGAAAATCTGCTGGAGAAGGGATAGGCTAGACTCCAGTATTCTTGGGCTTCCCTTGTGGCTCAGCTGGTAAAGAATCTGCCTGCAATGCGGGAGACCTGGGTTCAATCCCTGGGTTGGGAAGATCCCCTGGAGAAGGGAAAGGCTATCTACTCCAGTACTCTGGCCTGGAGAATTCCATGCACTGTATACTCCATGGAATCACAGAGTCAGACGCAACTGAGCAACTTTCACTTTCAGCAGTACATGAACCAAGAACTTCCAGATATACACACTGGGTTTAGAAAAGGCAGAGGAACCAGAGACCAAATTGCCAACATTTGTTGGATCATAGAGAAAACAAGAGAATTCCAGAAAAACATCTACTTCAGGTTCATTGACTACACTAAAGCCTTTGACTGTGCGGATCACAACAAACCAGAAAACTCTTAAAGAGATGGGAATATCAGACTACCTCCTGAGAAATGTATGCAGGCAAAGAAGCAACAGTTAGAATCAGGCATGGAATAACTGACTGGTTCAAAATTAGAAAAGAATATGATGAGGCTTATATTGTCTCCCTGCATATTTAAATTCTATGCAGAGTGCATTTTGAAAAATGCTGGGCTGGATGAATCCCAAGCTAGAATCAAGATTTCCAGGAGAAATATCAGCAACCCCAGATATGCAGATGATACCACCTTAATGGCAGAAAGTGAATAGGAATCAAAGAGTCTCTTGATGAGTGTAAAACAGGAGAATGAAAAAGTTGGCCTGAAACTCAATATTCAGAAAACTAAGATCATGACATCCGATTCCATCACTTCATGGTAAACAGAAGTGGGGAAGGTGAAAACAATAACAGATTTTATATTCTTGGGCTCCAAAAACACTGTGGATGGTGACTGCAGCCATGAAATTAAAAGATACTTGCTCCTTGGAAGAAAAGCTATGACCCACCTAAACAGTATATTAAAACACAGAGACATCACTTTGCCAACAAAGGTCTATCTAGTCAAAGCTATGATTTTTCCGGTAGTTATGTATGGATGTGAGAGTTGGACCATAAAGAATGCCAAGTGCCAGAGAATTGATGCTTTTGAACTGTGGTGTCTGAGAAGACTTTTGAGAGTCTCTTCGACAGCAAGGAGATAAAACCAGTCAATCTTAAAGGAAATCAGTCCTGACTATTCATTGGAAGGACTGATGCTGAAGCTGAAGCTCAAATGCTTTGGCCACCTGATGTGAAGAACTGACTCACTGGAGAAGACTCTGATGCTGGGAAAGACTGAAGGCAGGAGGAGAAGGGGTTGACAGAGGATGAGATGGTTGGATGACATTACTGACCTGATGGACATGAGTTTGAGCAAGCCCTAGGAGCTGGTGATGGACAGGGAAGCCTGATGTGCTGCAGGCCATGGGGCTGCAGAGTCAGACACAACTGAGTGACTGAACTGACTGACTGACACTTCAATCAAAAAAAAAAAAACCATAGCGTTGGGCATATTGAAGGAATTTAATAAATATTTGTTGGATAGATTTTACTAAGCTAGTAACACTGGACTAGGAACTGCCAAGAAATATGGAACTCCTTCAGAAAACTGACCAGAGTCCCTCTTTGGGGAAGGCATTGGGACTTCTGGGTAGAAAACAGTGGGAATTATTACAGATGCCATTATTAAAAGTTTGATCCTACAAGAGCAGCCATCTTGAGGCTGTTGACAACAGAACCAGAGTTGCCCTGATGGAAGGTTTTGTTGGCAGAAATTGCCTTAATAAAGGCAAGAAACTTTTGTTTAAAAAAAAAAGGCCAAAGCCCTTCGTACTATTTGGCAAATTTTTAATGAGTCTAAAATTATTTTAAAATTAAAAGTTAAAAAATAACACTAATTAACCAGAAACATAAATAAACCAAGCAGGAATCTCAGATACAGAGAAATGGGCAATGAGAGCCCAGTTTCAGAAGTTAAAAAAAGCAACTGGAACCCTACCAATTGTCTAAACTTCAAACAATACTTCACGAATCAGCTCTGCATCTAAATGAAGGAATAGAAACTTTTAGCAAGTTACCCTAAAATGGAACCCATTTTTCTACAGCTTCTTTTTCTTTATGTAGTTTTACGTGCTTCAGATCTCAGTCATTTATTTTCGGAATGTGCAATCTTGCCTATAATTCTTGGATAGTTAGCATTCTTGCCATTCCCTGTCCTTATTGACTGCCATTTGAGTCCCTTGCCTTGTTATTTGGTGCCTACAACTAGAGCTTCATTCCTTTGACTTTACAGCAAATTATTCTTGTTAACAAAAAAAAGAAGAACATCTCCTTTTATAAGTTATTGAACCTTAATGGCAATCACTCTGAAAAGGAATTTTTGAGTAATAATCATCATCATTTTTTACAGAGGGTGATAGAAATAGCACAAGGATATTGTGTCTCTGAAGTGGAAAATGAGGCAATAAAGAGGAGGAGAAATAAGAATTCCGGACTAGGAGACAAGATAATGGAGCAGGACTTGTGCTCATTTGTTCTCAGGAAAACACCACAATCACAACTAATGGCTGAATAATCATCAACAAAAAATATTGGAAACTACCAAAAAAGATAGATATTCTACATTAAAAGACAATGAAGAAGCCATGAGACAGTAGGAGGGGCACATTTGTGATACAATCAATCCCATACATACCAGGTGGGCAACCCCCAAACTGGAAAATAATTATGTTGCAGAGGTTTCTCATAGGAATGAGAGTTCTGAGCCCCATATCAGGATTCCCAGTCTGAGTGTCTGGCATCAGGAGGAGGAGCTCCCAGAGCATTTGGTTTTGAAGGCCAGTGGGGCTTGATTGTAGGAACTCCACAAGACTTGGGGGAAACAGAAATGTCACTCTTAGAGGGCACACACATGGTCTCAGGTGCACTAGGACCCAGGAAAGAAGAAGTGACTTTGTAATAGCCTGAGCCAGATTTATCTACTGGTCTTAAAGGATCTCCTGGGAGAGTGGGGGCATCTGTGGCTCACTATGGGGACAAGCACTCTGGTAGTAGAAGTATCAGAGTATTCATTAATGTAAGTTCTCCTGGAGGCTTCCATTTTGATACCAAGACCTGGCCCCACCCAAAAGCCTGTAGGCTCCAGTGCTAGAACACCTCAGGCCTAACAACCAACAAGGCAGGCACACGGCTCTACCTATCGGGAGACTGGTTGCCTAAAGTCTTCCTGAGCCCACAGCTGCCTCTAAACACACCCTGTGACATATCTCTGAACACAAAGGGTGCAAGACCCAGCTCACCCACAAGTGCACAGGTACCAGGTTTTCCCACCAGGAATCCTGCAACAAGTCTCTTAAACCAGTCTCATCCACCAAGGGGCAGACACCAGAAGCAAGAGAAGCTATAATCCTGTAGCCTATGGAATGAAGACAGAAAACACATAAAGTTAAGCAAAACAAGCTAGCAGAGGAATATGTTTCAGACAAAGGAAAGGGTAAAATCCCAGAAGAACAATCAAGTGAAATGTAGATAGGCAAGCTACTCAAAAACAAAACTCAGAGTAATGATAGAAATATGATTCAAGATCTTGGATAAAAATGGAAGCACAGAGAAGATACAAGAAAGATATGAAAATATTCTTAGAATTCTTCTTCTAAGATACGAAGAACAAAATAGAGTTGAACAATACAACAACCAAAATGAAAAATACACTAGAAGGAATCAGTAGCAGAATAACTGAGGCAGAAGAATGGATAAGTGAGCTGGAAGACAGGATGGTTGAAATAACAGCAGTGGAACAGAATAAAGAAAAAAGAATGAAAAGAAATGAGGACAGTCTCAGAGACTTCTGGAACAACATTAAATGAACAAATGTTTGCATTACATGGATCTTCGAAGGAGAAGAGAGAGAAAAAGGACCCAAGAAAATATTTGAAGAGATAATAGCTGAAAACTTCCCTAACATCAGAAAGGAAATGGTTATCTAAATCTAGGATGTGCAGAAAGTTCCATACAGGATAAACCCAAGGAGGATCAAGATACATACTAACCAAACGACAAAAATTAAAGACAAAGAGAAAATATTAAAAGCAACAAGAGAAAAGAAACAACATACAAAATAATCCCCATATGATTATCAACTGATTTTTCACCAGTAGTTCTGCAGGCCAGAGGGAATGGCATAATATAGTTCAAGTGATGAAAGAGAAAAACCTATAACCAAGAATACTCTACCCAGTAAGGCTCTTATTCAGATTTGATGGACAAGAAAAAACTAACAGAATTTAGCACCATCAAACCAACTTTTCAACAAATTCTAAAGGAAATTCTCTAAGTGGAAAAGAAAAGGGCACGACTGGAAACAAAAAAATGATGAATGGGAATGCTCACCAGTAAAAATAAACATAGAGTAAATCCACACACAAATATGATATCAAACCCAGCAATCATGAAAGTACATGCAGGATATTAGAAATGCATTTGAAATTAAGAGACCAGGAGCTTAAAGCAATCTTGTATACATATAGACTGCTACATCAAAATCCCATGGTAACTACAAGCCAAAAATCTACAGTAGATATACACACAAAAAAGAAAAAGGACTCCAAAATCACATTAAAGATACTAATCAAATCACAAGAGAAAAGAACAGAAGGGAAAGAATAAAGTCTTACAGAAAAATCCAAAACAATTAACAAAACGGCAATGAGAACACACATGTCAGTAATTACTTTAAATGTGAATAGATTAAACGCTCGAACCAAAGACATAGACCAGCTGAATGGATACAAAAGTAAGATCCATATATATGGTGTCTAAAGGAGACCCACTCAGATCTTGAGACACATACAGATGTAAGTGGCAGAATGAAAAAGGTATTTTATGCAAATGGAAATCAAAAGAAAGCTGGAATAGCAATACATACATTAAACAAAATAGATATAAAAATAAATATTGTTACAAGAGACAAAGAGAGACATTACATAATGACCAAAGGAGCAACCCAAGAAAAAAATATAACAGTTGTAAATAGACATGCACCCAACATAGGAGCACTTGAATATGTAAGGAAAATATTATTAGACACAAAAAAGAGAAATTACTAATAATGCAATAATAGTGGGGAACTTTAAATTTCACTTATATCGATGGAGAGACCATCCAGACAGAAAATCAACATGGAAACACAGGCCTTAACTGAAACATTAGATTGTGCGTGTGTGCTAAATCGCTTTAGTCATGTCTGACTCTTTGTGACCCTATGGACTGTAGCCCACCAGGCTCCCCTGTTCATAGGATTCTCCAGGCAAGAATACTGGAGTGAGTTGCCTTGCCCTCCTCCAGGGGACCTTCCTGACCCAGGTAGCAAACTCACATCCTTTATGTCTCCTGCATTGGCAGGTGGGTTCTTTACCACTAGTGTCATCTGGGAAGCCCTGAAGCATTAGATCAGACAGACTTAACTGATATTTATAGAGCACTCCATCTGAAAACAACAGAATACACACTCTTCTCAAGTGACATGGAACATTCTGAGGATAGATAGCACACTGGGCCACAAAATGAGCCTCAATAAGCTGAAGAAAATCGTTATCAAGCATCTTTTCTGACACTGTTAGATTAGAAATCAGCTACAAGAAAATCTGTACAAAACACAAACAAGTGGAGGCTGAACAATGTGCTATTAAACAACCAATGGATCACTGAAAAAATCAAAGAGGAAACCAAAAAATACCTAGAGAAAAATGAAAATGAAAACACGGTGATCCAAAACCAATGGGACACAGAAGAACCAATTCTAAGAGATAAATTCATAGCAATACAATATTACCTAAGGAAACAAGAAAATTCTCAAACAAACATTACACCTAAAGCAACAAGAGAAAAAATGAACAAAACCTGAAGTTAGTAGAAGGAGAGAAACCATGAAGATAAGAGCAGAAATATACGAAATAGAAACAAAGAAAATAACAGAAAAGATCAATGAACCTAAAAGTTGGTTTTTGAAAAGATAAACAAAATTGAAAAACCTTTAGCCAGACTTGTCAAGGAAAAAGGGAGAGGCTCAAACCAATAAAATAAGAACTGAAAAAGGAGAAGTTACAATTGATATCACAAAAATACAAAGGATAATAAGAGACTACTACAAGCAACTATACACCCATAAAATGGACAATCTAGAAGAAATGGATGATTTCTTAGAAAGATACACTCTCGTAAGAGTAAACTAGGAAGAAATAAAAAATATGAAGAGACCAATCACAAGTACTGAAATTGAAACTGTGATTTAAAAACTCCCAACAAACAAAAGTTCAGGACCAGGTGGCTTCACAGGGGAGTTCTATCAAGCATTTAGTGAAGAATTAACACCTATTCTTCTGAAACTATTTCAAAAAATTGCAGAGGAAGGAACACCCCCAAATTCATTCAACGAGGCCACAATGACCCTGATACCAAAACCAGACAAAGATATCACAAAAAAAGAGAATTACAGGCCAACATCACTGACGAAGATAGATGCAAAATCCTCAACAAAATATTAGCAAACTGAATCCAACAATACGTTAAAAGGATCACACACCATGATCAGGTGGAATTTATCCCAGGGATGCAAAGATTTTTCAGTATCTGCATATCAATCAGTGTGATACAGTACATTAATAAATGGAAGAATAAAAACCATATGATTATCTCAATAGATGCAGAAAAAGCTTTCAACAAAATTCAATGCTCATTTATGATTTTAAAAAAATCTTCAGAAAGTGCTCATAGAGGGAAGCTACCTCAGCATAATAAAAGGCCATATATGACAAACCCACAGCTAACATAGTCAATAGTGAAAAGCTGAAAGAATTTCCTCTGAGATCAGGAACAAGGATGTCCACTTGGGCCATTTTTATTCAATATAATTTTGGAAGTCCTAGCCATAACAATCAGAAAAGAAAAAGAAATAAAGGAGATTTAAATTGAAAAAAAAAAAGAAGCAAACTGTCACTGTTTGTAGAAGACATGATATTATGCATAGAAAATTATAAAGATGCTACTTGCTGTTGCTTAATCACTAAGTAGTACCTGACTCTTACAACCCCATGGACTGTAGCCCTCCAGGCTCCTCTGACCATGAGATTTCTACTAGAATTCATCAATGGATTCAGGAAAGTTGCAAGATATAATATTAATATATAGAAATCTGTTGTATTTCTAAACAATAACAGTGAAGGATCAGAAAGGGAAATTATGAAAACAATCCCATTTGATCATTGCATTAAAAATAATACAATACCTGGGAATAAACCTACCTAAGCAGGCAGAAGACCCAAGACCTGTACTACAAAAACTATAAAATACAGATAAAATAAACAGAAGACACAAACAGATGAAAAGATATATCATGTTATAGAACAAGAAGAATCACTATTATTAAAATGACTATACTACCCAAGGCAATGTTCAGATTCAATGCAATCCCTATCAAATTAACAATGGCATTTTTCACAAAAATAGAACATTTTTTTTTACTTTGTATGGAAACTCAAAAGGCCCTGAATAGCCAAAACAATCTCGAGAAAGAAAAATGGAGGTGGAGGAATCAGGTTTCTTGACTTCAGACTGTACTATAAAGCTATAGTAATCAAAAAGGTAACATGGCACAAAGGCAGACTTAAAAATCAACAAAATAGGATAGAAAGCCCAGAAATAAACCCTCAACCTATGGTCAATTAATCTATCACAAACAAGGCAAGAATATACAATGGAGAAAAGATAGTCTCTGTAATAAGTGGTTCTGGGGAAACTGGACAGCCACATGTAAAAAAAATGAAATTAGAACATTCTATATACCATATACAAAAATAGAATGGATTAAAGACTTAAATGTAAGACCAGATACTATAAAACTCCTAGAGGAAAACATGGGCAGAAAACTCTTTGACCTATCACAGCAATATCTTTTTGTATCCATTTCCTAGAGGAATAAAAATAAAACATAAATAAACGGTACCTAATTAGACTCAAAAGCTTTTGCACAGCAAAGCAAACCATAAACAGAATTAAGAACAATCTAGAGTACAGGAGAAACTATTTTCAAATAGTACAACCAACAAGGGGTTAATCGCCAAAGTATACAAACTGCTCATACACTTCAATATTAAAAAACAAACAACCCAATCAAAACAATGGACAGAAGATCTCAATAGATATTTTTCCATGGAAGACACACAGATGGCCAATGGGCACATGAAAAGAGGCTCAAAGTCACTAATTATTAGAGAAATGCAAATCAAAACTACAATGACGTAGCACCTCATACAACTCAGAATGGCCATCATCAAAATGTCTACAAAAAGTCAATATGGAAAGGGTGTGGAGAAAAAAGAACCCTCCTACACTGTGGGAATGTATTAATAAATTGATACAGTCACTAAGGAGAACAGGATGGAGGTCCTTAAAAAACTAAAAATAGAGCTACCATATGATCCAGCAAGGGACTCTTAAGAGTCCCTTGGACTGCAAGGATATCAATCCAGTCAATCCTAAAGGAAATCAGTCCTGAATATTCACTAGAAGGACTGATGCTGAAGCTGAATCTTCAATACTTTGGTCAACTGATATGAAGGGTCACTTACTGGAAAATATCCTGATGTTGGAAAAGATTGAAGGCAAGAGGAGACGGAGATGACAGATGACAAAATGGTTGGATGGCATCACTGACTTGATGGACATGAGTTTGAGCAAACTTAGGGAGATAGTGAAGGACAGGGAAGCCTGGCATGCTGCAGTCCATGGGGTCACAAAGAGTCAGATACAACTGAGCGACTGAACAACAAATGATCCAGCAATCTCACTTCCAGTCATATATCTGGGGAAAGCCATAATTTGAAAAGATACATGCACCCCCAACGTCCACTGTAGTGCTATTTACAATAGCCAAGACATGGAAGTAACCGAAATGCCCACTGACAGATGAATGGATAAACAAAATGTACATATATACAGTGGAATATTACTCATTCTCAAAAAAGAGTGAAATGATGCCATTTGCAGCAACACAGTCAATTATCATACTTACATATACACAATGGAGTGTTCAGTTCAGTTCAGTCGCTCAGTCGTGTCTGACTCTTTGCAACCTCATGAATCGCAGCACGCCAGGCCTCCCTGTCCATCACCAACTCCCAGAGTTCACTCAGACTCATGTCCATCGAGTCGGTGATGCCATCCAGCCATCTCATCCTTGGTTGTCCCCTTCTCCTCCTGCCCCCAATCCCTCCCAGCATCAGAGTCTTTTCCAATAAGTCAACTCTTCGCATGAGGTGGCCAAAGGACTGGAGTTTCAGCTTTAGCATCATTCCTTCCAAAGAAATCCCAGGGCCTATCTCCTTCAGAATGGACTGGTTGGATCTCCTTGCAGTCCAAGGGACTCTCAAGAGTCTTCTCCAACACCACAGTTCAGAAGCATCAATTCTTTGGCTCTCAGCCTTCTTTACAGTCCAACTCTCACATCCATACATGACCACTGGAAAAACCATAGCCTTGACTAGACAGACCTTAGTCGGCAAAGTAATGTCTCTGCTTTTGAATATGCTATCTATTACTCAGTCATTAAAAAGAATACATTTGAATCAGTTCTAATGAGGTGGATGAAACTGGAGCTGATTATACAGAGTGAAGTAAGCCAGAAAGAAAAAATACCAATACAGTATACTATATATGTTTATATATGTATATATATATATATATATATATATATGTGTGGAATTTAGAAAGATGGTAACGATAACCCTGTATGTGAGACAGCAAAAGAGACACAGATGTATAGAACAGTCTTTTGAACTCTGTGGGAGAGGGAGAGGGTGGGATGATTTGGGAGAATGGCATTGAAACATGTAGAATATCATATAAGAAACGCATTGCCAGTCTAGGTTCAATGCAGGATACAGGATGCTTGGGGCTGGTGCACTGGGATGACCCAGAGGGATGGTATGGGGAGGGAGGTGGGAGGAGGGGTTCAGGATTGGGAACATGTGTACACCCGTGGCGGATTCATGTTGATGTATGGCAAAACCAATACAGTATTGTAAAGTAAAAAAATAAAATAAAATCTGAAAAAAATACATTGTGAATAACTCTAATCTTGTAAAAAATTCATGCATTAATTCTACTATGGAATTTATGAATTCTCATAATTTGCAAAAATAAAATAAGACTTTTCCAAAAAAAATCAAACAAAGACAAATATCATATGATATCATTTACATGTGGAATCTAAAAAAAAATGATACAAATGAACTTACTTACAAAACAAAACAGATTCATCGACTTAGAAAACAAACGTGGTTACCAAAGAGAAAAAATGGGAAGGAAGGATTAATTAGGAGGTTGGGATTAACATATTAATACATATTCTCTCTCTCTTTAGTCATGTCTGATTCTTATGACCCCATGGATTCTTACATCTCCTCTGTCTGTAGGATTCTCCAGGCAAGAATACTGGAGTGGGTTGCCATTTCCTTCTCCAGGGAATCTTCCTGACCCAGGGATTGAACCCAGGTCTCCTGCACTGCAGGCAGATTCTTTTCCAACTGAGCTAAGAGGGAAGCTCAATACATACACTACTATATATAAAATAGCTAGTCAACAAGTACCTACTATATAGCACAGAGAACTCTACTGAATACTCTGTAATAACCTATGTAGAAAAAGAATCTGAAAAAATATTGCAACCCCATGGACTGTAGCCTACCAAGATCCTCAGTCCATGGGATTTTCCAGGCAAGAATACTGGAGTGGGTTGCCATTTCCTTCTCCAGGGGATCTTCCCAACCCAGGGATCGAACCTGGGTCTCCCACATTGTAGGCAGACGCTTAACTGCTGAGCTACCAGGGAAGCCCTATATACACATATATGTATACGAATAACTGAGGGATTCCCAGGTGCTTCTAATCTGCTTGCCAGTGCAGGAGACACAGTAGACAGGTGTCCGATCCCTGCATTGGAAAGATCCCCTGGAGAAGTAAATGGCAACCCACCCCAGTAATCTTCCCTGGGAAACCCACGGAGAGAGGAACCTTGCAATCTACAGTTTGAGGGGTTACAATGAGTTGGACACAACTGATTGAGCACACACACATATAACTGAATCACCTCACTGTATATATGAAACTAACATAACATTGTTAATCGACTACACTCCAATATAAAATAAAAAGGTTTTAAAACTACACCTAAAAAGAAGAATTCAAGACCCGTTGGGGAGAATATTTTCTTTTAAATAGTGGTTCTCAAACTGAATCCCAGCAGAGTATCAGGTAGAAACGTTCAGCTCCTATAATAATGGCTCTGTTCTCACAGTACACTGGAAAAAAAAATATGTGAATAGAATGTCTTCCTTTTTAATTTGCCTGAAGTTTTTGCTCTCTTGGAAAAACAGAAAATACATGTAAATAACCAAAGGTGCTTAGCATAATATCTTGTTTTTCTGTGGATAGTGTGTTGTGGCTATGACTTTGCATTACTTACATATAACAGAGACATATCTTCTGATAGCAAAAATGTTCATATATGTTTGATGAAATGAGATAGATCCTTTGCATGGAGTATCATGGTTTCTAGGTATTTCCCTGAACAAATTTGAGGATCACTGTGCTGTCTAAGAATCTAACAGATAGTGGGCTGTGAGTTTGCATTACTCCCACCACTTCCACCATCAAAGAGGTGTTGCTAAGGCCTCAACGAGAGACAGTTCTGTGCCTCGTTATGCTAATATAGGCTTGATCCCAGGATTTTTCCATTAGCAGTAAATTTGCTTCTCCTAATAGCCTGAAACTGTTCTAAAGCTTCACACGAACACTATCATTCACCATCCTGCTTGCTGCTGCTGCCAAGTCACTTCAGTCATGTCTGACTCTGTGTGACCCCATAGACGGCAGCCCACTAGGCTCCGCCATCCCTGGGATTCTCCAGGCAAGAGCACTGGAGTGGGTTTCCATTTCCTTCTCCAGTGCATGAAAGTGAAAAGTGAAAGTTAAGCCGCTCAGTCGTGTCCAACTCTAAGTGACCCCAAGGACTGTAGCCTACCAGGCTCCTCAATGGGATTTTCCTGGCAAGAGTACTGGAGTGGGTTGTCATTGCCTTTTCCAACCATCCTGCTCAATGGTCGTCTAATATAAAGACTGGGCTTCCCTGGTGGCTTAGTGGTAAAGAATCCGCCTGCCAATGCAGGAAACGTGGGTTCGGTCCTTGGGTCGGGAAGATCTCCTGGAGAAGGAAATGGTAACCCACTCCAGTGTTCTTGCCCAGGAAATTCCGTGGACAGAGGAGCCTGGCAGATTAAAGTCCATGGGGTTCCAAAGAATCGGTCAAAACTTCGCAACTAAATAACAATGTGAAAACCAGCCTTTGCCTTTCACCAATTTTACCACTTCTTGTTTCATTTGGAAAATTATTTCTGATAATGTCTATATGTTTGAAATGTTACTATGAGCTGAATATTTACTAAAGGCCTCTTTTTTGTTGCCTTTGATAAATTAGAGATATTACTTCGTATATACATTCTGAATAACTGCAACTGATATAAAAACATGAAATTTTCAAAAATTAAAATGGAAAAAATGAGCTTGACACAGTTTTGCTATGTTATTTAAGTTTCAGTTTAGACATTGAGAAAAATCTAGCTTTGAGACATTCACGTAAAATAAGCACAGAAAGACTTGGGCTCCATAGACTAAGGGCTGGAAGGTAAGCAGGCTGATGAGTCTGAGCATCAGGGAAACACATTCCCACTTTGGTCCTGATGAATCCCCTGGACCTTAGAAAAAAGCTCATGGTCCATAGAACCTGAGTTTTATATGTATATATACATACATACACACATATATATACATTCACCTGTATATACACACCTTGACCACAGAAGGACAAGGTGGTGGAGTACAATAGAAAATGGACGGGGCCTCAGGAGGCCAAAGTTCTAGACCTAGGTCTGGTACAACCAAACAACCCATGTAATCTCTGGACCTTACTTTCTTTACACATACAGTAAGAAATCTGAGCTAGATGACTGCAAGAGTCTCTTCTAATCCTCAAATTCTGTGATAGTGATGGCTAAGTTTTGACTGGATGCCTTTCATTTCTTATATAAACCTAATTGCATGAGAATTAAAAATAGAATTCATTGCCAGTTAATTAAATTGTGGTGAATGTTTTTTGAGAGAAGACAAAGTGAACCTTTTCTCATGAAAAATTCTCATCCACTGTTCAAAAAAGGAAAGTAGAAGTTGGCCACAGAACATTGAGTCTCTTCATAGAGCTCACTTATATCTTTGTAAGAGAAAAAAGTTATGGATAAAAATAATTTTTGATTGCTATTCCTGAGTCCTAAACAAGTCCAGCTACAGTTTTACTTTTTCTGAAAGTATCTTTCCTCTAAGTTGGAACAGATGCCTAAAACTCCCACTACATATTGTCTTTGTGTGTGTGTGTGTGTGTGTGTGTGTGTGTACATAGGCATTGACTTCAAAACATCTGAGTTGAAACTGTACAACTTACCCTCTCATACAAATAATATGAGGATACACTGAATTGTAAATTTTTTACTTTAAAATGCTATCTCATGTCCATTAATGAGAGAATTAATAAACAGATTTGTAGTTTATCTTTACAATGAAATACTGCTCAGCAATAAAAAAAGAACAAACATGAATGAATCTTTAAACCATGATGAGCAAAAGGACTCAGAAGAAACTCTAGAAAATACAAATCTAATCTTTGTAAAAAAAAATTAGTATAGTTGTTGCCTGAGGTGAGGTGGACAGAGAACAGCTGCATGAGGTAATTCTCTGGGGTGATGAAAACGTTCTGCATCCCGTTTGGGATGTTAGTTCCACAGGTATACTTATACAGATTCATTGAGCTGTGCATTTAAAGCCTGTGAATTTCACTATTTGTAAATTACTACAACAAAGTTGTTCATACTTTTTAAAAAAAATGCTATCCCAATAGTCTCAGTGGATACATTCATAGTCATCACTTTAATTCTACCAATAAAATTTTCTTTTTTGATTTATCATGTATCTATCTATCTATCCTACTATCCTCTGAATTAAAAACTCAACACATGTAAACCCATGGCTGATTCATGCCAATGTATGGCAAAAACCCCTACCATATTGTAAAGTAATTAGCCTCCAATTAAAATAAATATATTTAAAAAAATCAGTATGTGGAAATTTTACATTTTTTACAATATTGAGTCCTACCATTCAGGACTGGAGGAAATACTTTGGAACACTAACAGATTTTTTTTTTCTTCCTGTATAATAGGATTCTACAAGTTTATAAATCATATCATGGATAACCAAAATATTTTCTTAAATGTATCTTCCTGTATAATAGGATTCTACAAGTTTATAAATCATATCATGGATAACCAAAATATTTTCTTAAATGTATTTATGGCAGTAGAGAGCTTCTTTGGTGGCTCAGTGGTAAAGAATCCACCTGCAAGGCAAGAGACATGGGTTCAATCTCTGAGTCAGGAAGATCCCCTGGANGGAAAAGACTCTGATGCTGGGAGGGATTGGGGGCAGGAGGAGAAGGGGACGTCCGAGGATGAGATGGCTAGCATCACTGACTCGATGGACATGAGTTTGTGTGAACTCCGGGAGTTGGTGATGGACAGAGAGGCCTGGCGTGCTGTGATTCATGGGGTTCAAAGAGTCGGACACGACTGAGTGACTGAACTGAACTGAACTGAAAGTGATAGAACAGGTACTTTTTATTGGTAACCATGCTTTGGAGAAGGAAATGGCAACCCACTCCAGTGTTCTTGCCTGGAGAATCCCAGGGACGGGGGAGCCTGTTGGGCTGCCGTCTGAGGGTTTGCACAGAGTCAGACACGACTGAAGCGATTTAGCAGCAGCAGCAGCAGCATATAGGAAGTAGAGATTCTATTTTCTCCTTCTAGAAATTTTACTAACTTACCTGAATATTTTTTTGTTGCTTAAAATAATAATATATAAGAACAGAGAATAAAAGTCCCAACACTCTTCCTTTCCCAGAGAAAACTGCAGCTAAGAATTGTTCATATATCCTTCCAGATGCTTCTCTGGTGGCTCAGGTGGTATAGTCGGCCTGAAATGCAGGAGACCCAGGTTCAATCCCTGAGTCAGGAAGATACCCTGGAGAAGGAAATGGCAACCCATTCCAGTATTCTTGCCTGGAAAATCCCATGGACAGAGGAACCTGGCAGGGTAAAGTTCATGGGGTCACAAAGAGTCAGACAGGATTGAGCAACTAACAACCAAAAACCTTCCAGATCTTATATAGATAAGTAGTGTGCTAGGAATGGCAAGTGAAAACCCTGTGAATCTGTGAAAGAAAAGAATATATACAGAAAAAATGAGAGAACATCCACCACTATACTGATGGTGGTTATACATGACTGGTGGGATTAAGAGTGATACATAATTTTTATACCAATAAAGATGGTGTTGAAAAGATGACTTCAACAGACAGTAAGCTAAGGCTACATGGAACGTTTAAAGGAATCAAAGGGTTTAAGGAACTCAGTTCTAATAGGGTGGAGAGAGTAACAGTGTTGAAGTGAACCAAGAGGTTAGGACAGGTTTGAAGGGTACGTGGGAGGGTAGATTGCAGAACATTTCTAGATGTCATCTTGTGCAGTCTCCCCCCTTTACTGTCTTGGATGTTGTCTTGTGCATTTCTCAAGGACTGTGTGTGTATGCATGTGTGCCCATGTGTGTGTTGCAAATATTTCATTCTGAACTCTAAACTTTATTGTATGCCAGAACCTTGTCTCCATTGTATTTATGACTCCCCTAACCAGAGGGCTTGCACAGTACTTAGCACAAGATAAACAATGAATGTCTGCCATACTGAGTTCTGCTCTTGTTTATTCTCTTTCTTAAAGGTTGTTTGAGCTAAAGATTACTCCAGCTGTTAGTAAATTCCTCCCCCACTTCTGGCACTGTGTTGGCTCATGAGCTTCCTTCAGTTATCTTTCTTAATTTTTCGGCATCCGACTCATAAGCAGGCAGGGAATGCCAAGTCCATAGCAGATGATAATCAGCAAGACCTGGTCACCAGTGCTGGCATGGAGAATAGAATGTGATCCCTTTGTAGAGACCGTGGCCCTGGAAAGAGGGTTTGAATTTTCGTGAGTCAAACAGTTGACTCTAGCACCTTCCCAATACCCAGAATGTGCTGATTTCTATGTGGGAGCCATCTGGGCCACCATCATGGAGTGAACACAGTGGTCATCACTGGTAACCTCAGAAAATCATCACATTCCAGCATCCAAAGGGACAGTAAAGACGTCTTAATTCAACATCAACCTTCTTTATAGTCAAGTTACTGGTGACTATTAGTAATTTATGTAACATATTTAGTGTAAGGAAATTTTCTTTTAACACATATGAAAATTTGAGATCTTGCTTCCTGAAACTTCTACCCATTGCTTTGCCCATTAACTGGTATTTGACAATTGAACTCTTTATTATATGTCAGGTTCTATGCTGTGTCTTAAGGCTATAAATATGGGTAAGGCCCAGCTCCAGCTTTCAACAGTATCATGGCTGGGTTGGAAGGTGGTTATATAATTAATATGGGGCTTCCCTGGTGGCTCAATGGTAAAGAATCTACTTGCTGAAGCAAGAGACATGGATTCTATCCTCGGGCCAGGAAGATCCCCAGGAGAAGGGAATAGCAACCCACTCCAGTATCCTTGCCTGGGAAATCCCATGAACAGAGGAGCCTGACTGGCTATAGTCCACAGAGCTGCAAAAGAGTCAGACACGACTTAGCAACTAAACAACAAAATAATTAATATATTGTGTATATGTGAAATAATACCTATTTTTGTATAAAAGGAGAGCAGAAAAGTATCAAACTCAATATGAGTTGGCAGGGTAATGAAAAGGACGATTTCTGGAACATGTGACATGTCATTTCCCATTCTAGTTTGTTAACCATGCAGCTATTTAATCAGCTCCTAATCAGCCCAGCTATATTAGTCAGGTCAAACATTTATATATTTTCAGTAACTATAATGATGTTTGCTGAGGACATGATAACTGAACCCCTTTCCTTTTTTCCTCACTCCACTCCTACTCCTTTGTAGAAGAAACAGTGTTTGAAGAAATGACCTTAACTCTAGTCATAATACGGGCTTCTCTGATGGCTCAGCCCATAAAGAATCCGCCTGCAATGCAGGAGGCACGGGTTCAGTCACTGGGTTGGGAAGGTCCCCTGGAGGAGGGCATGGCAACCCACCCCAGTATTCTTGCCTGGAGACCCCCATCTGCGGACTATAGTCCAAAGGGTCACAAAGAATCAGACACAAGTGAACAACCATGCATACACGTTAGACATAATGCCATATCCCTTGCTGTGATTCTTAACCTAAGCCTATCAGTGCATAGCATTTCATTGACAACAACTACTACTTAAGAAGTGGGAAAACTGTGAAGGAAAGCTCAGGAGTAGCATGCTCTCTTCATTTCCTCTTTTCAGAAATGAAAAGGAAACGTGTAGCCTATTTTCTACTACTGAACAACTTACATCCATAATAAAGTTGACGGTGTTATCAAAATGGAGAGACAGAAAGAACCTGAATCCTTGATCATGTTGTTGAACTCCTGAGTCAACCTATTCTGACAGACTCTTTCAAGGATGTAAACCAATAAGTGTGCTTACTTTTGAAGCCAGTTTGATTTGGGTTTTCTCTTACTTGCATGTAAAAACATCTTAAGTTTTTAACTGCCTTAAACTTATTAAAATGAAAAGATATGCTGTCAATTTTTTTTTTTTTGTCCAACAACCAGTCTAATAATTTTGTGAAGGGAAAGAAAGTTTCTTTGGTCTTCCTGTTTTAGTGGATCAGTGTTGGTCCCTTTTGTCTGAAGGCACATTTTCCTAAAGAAATGTTCTTGATTCACTTACAGTATGGTTAACAGTTGGAAGCAATTCAGCCCCACAAGTATTGATTACACTCTACTCTTTGCCCTGTATTATGCTAGGCACTAAGGTATATGCAAAGTAGTTCTGAATAAGATATGGCTTCTTTCTTTTTAGGAGCCTAAAAGTCCTTTGGAAATCAAATGCAATATAAGGAGCTTGAGCTTTGGTGTCATATATTCAGTTACAAATCTTGTGCTGCCTATTATATGTCTGGCATTATACATATGCTGTCTCATTTAATCTTCACATCAACCATTAAGGTCATTATTTATGAACAAGTAAATTAAGTTCAAAGAGGTAACTAACTTTCCCAAAGTGACTTGTCAGACATGATGGCGCTGGGAAATGAATACAGGACTGAGTCCAAAACCAGAGGTATAACCAATGTTTAGGTGGACTCTCAATGTGCTGTTAATAGGCAAGCACCCTAGACAGCCAATTTATGTCTACTGTAGTTCTTCCATCTTAGAGATAGGCTCTGAAGTCAGAAGTGGTGCTGTTGGTCTTTTAAGAGAAAAAAAAAAACAAAATGAAACACTCGAACCAGGCAAAAGCTCCATCTGATGGCAATTAGTGCAAAAGGCAAGAACACTGAATAAACTGTTTTGGTTATTTATCCATTCAATGAAGATTTATTTTACCTAATATATGACAGGCATTGTGCTAAACACAATGAAGAATACAAAGTTTCATGAAGTCCAGTTTCTGCTCTAAAAAAGCTATGGCCTTTTAAGCAACAATAGCTGCCCTGTATCATATGTCAATTAACTGCTAGACATTCTTTATAAATCCTCTGTAATCTTTAAATGACATTGCAAGTATTTTTGTTCCCATCCTATGGATGGGGGAATCTGAGGCTTGGAAAGACTAGATCCAAGTCACACGAGCAAAGTCAAGATTTGAAAGCAAGTCTGACCTCAAAGCTTCTGTTCTCAGCCACACCGATCTGAAATCTAAACTTGATTGAGAGAAGTAGCATCCAATAGGTCTTCTTCCTTTATTTTCCTCTCCTACTACCCAGCCTCATTCCCCTTGGCACTGAGTGCCTACCAAAATGCTCATTTCACTTAGGCACTCAGTGAATTCATATCATGTGTTTTCATCTCTGTGATAGAACTGTATCATCTTTTCTGGATGCTTGTCAAGTAATTGATCTTGAGAAATATGAGGACTGAGCATTATATTTCAAGTTCTGTAGGCCATAATAGGCACTCTTGCCTTTAATGTAGAGCTGATTGTATTATTTAGATTCAACAGATATATTTTAAACACTTACTGTATATGCTAGCACTCCCACATATGCTATTTCATGGCTTCCATTTTGCAAATAAATTTGAAGCTATAAAAAAACTGCTGAAAGTCCCTCAAATTGCAAATGTAGGTCCATGACTCAAATTCCAGTTCTCTCTCTCCAGCATAGTTCTATGCATATATCCAAGCTTTCAATGTACTTTCAAGGATACGTCTAAGTCAAGTATATTTGTAGATGTAGATGTTGTTGGGGGTTGTATGGTGAGAACTAATTTTATTTAAAGCATTTACTCTACTTCTTCCTTTCATTCCACTTTCATGATTACTTTTGGAATATTTTTTGTCTATGTGACCTCTGCTTTTTTCCTTGGTGTCTCATAATTACTGGTCCTGGCTCCAAGCTCTCTCCCATAACTATTCCCAGAGGCCACCCCTCATCATGCTACAGTCTGTCTATCAGTTAAGTTTTCATGAGAAACGTCTCTTTTGTGGCATTTACCAAAGGAAAAAGTCTCCCAAGATTCTCTAAATAGCACAGAGTAATGCTTTTCTCGTAGTCTTTTAAAAAGTTTTTTTCTTTTTCTTTTTTTAAGTTGTGTGACTTGTCTCATCAGTGGGACCTACATAGCTAGGCACACAAAAACTAACTGAGTAAACTTTGTACAGACCTGTGCTGTGACTAAGACAATAACTTACTCTCCTTTGTCCCAGGTGATCTCTTGGAAATACTTCATTATTTTTAGAAAGAAGAAAATATCAAAATAACATGTGAGATTTATTTTTAAAAGTCAATGTTTATGATAAAACTCAACAGAGACAAGGAGCTCGTTTGGGTAAGGCCACAATAGTTCTATGTCTGTTGCCTTATGAAGTTCTTGGCAAAAAATTAGATTTTTCTACATTTCTTTCATAAACGCATCCTGTTTAAAGATTTCATGGTGGCGGCCCTTGAATTGAATTGCAAGAAGGAATTTAAGTAGGAAAAAAGCAGGAGTCACCCACTGCTATAGTCAGAAACTGTTAAAAGTTTGGGGAATTTTATGAAGAGAAAGTTAGGGCAAAGTAAAGATAAGACTACTCTCTACTTGTGGAAGAGACAAGTGGAAAAAAGCATCCTTTCCTTTTGAGAGAATATCCAAAATCATGCTTTCAATTAATAGCTCTCAGCAAAGTAGTGAAGCTATATGTAGCAGAAATAATAGCCTCCCATCCCACCCCAAACTGAGTAAACTCACTCTGAATTGTGAAGAGTAGAATTCTGGTCAAGCAAGAAAGACATGAACTTCATCTAATCCAGGAAGGCTCCCAACCACTGGGCAGACCAGCCATTCCCTGATACCTGCCTCTCTGTAGAATTATGAAGAAACAGGGAAAGACGGTCAGAAAAGGAAGCCTATCTTCAGATCTACTCTCTTCCTCCCTCTAGACACTACTTTTTTTTTTTTTTTTGCAATGTAGTAAGTAGCTTTTGTACAATATTTCTAAATAAGAAATGACCCCAAGATTCTAATGACTTAAAGGAACTATCTTTTTTTTTATCCTCATGGGTCTGTGGGTTGGCTGAACTGGGACTGAGGCTGTGCTCAGCTGGATAGATATGCTTCTTTCTGCAGCTCTGTGAGCAAGCTGGGGTGGCTCTGCTTCATGTGTCCATTATCCCAGAGTAGAGAGCTAGCCAGGCCATGCCCCTCTCATAGAGGGAGCAGAAGTAAGAGGAAGCATGTGAGACTTCTGAGGACCTAGGTGTGGAACTGGCCCCTATAACTCTTACCCACATAGTCAAAGCAAGTCATGTGGCCAAGCCCAGAGTCTAAGCAGCAGGGAAATACACTCCACCCACAATTAGGCTGTGGCAAGTGTATTTTATAGATGCTGGGAATATTGAGAGATTGGGGTTGTTTGTCTAGCCTACAAACCTGAATCATCCCCAATCTGAAAAAAAAAATGCTGTTTTAGATGAAGATTTTGAAGTTTCTTTATTAAAATTACTTTTCTTCCTTCACTTTTTACATCATTATTCAAGGTTCTAAAGCCCATCCCTCTCTCCCTTAGCCAGCCTCCAGAATTCTCTCTTCTTTTCATTTCCTGTCTCAAATCGGAAACTTTCTCCCTTCACTGTTTATCAAAGCGCGATCACTTTCTGTGCCATATTTTCTTCACGATTCTTTGGGAACCAACTATCTAGTGTTTTATTGAACAAATAGTATTAAGATTTGTGGTATTGCCTAGGTTTACTACTCATGAATAATAAAGGACACAGGGTGTGTGTATGTGTGTACACATACACACGAGTGCAGACAGTGTCCAAAATGAGGGAAAGTTAATTATTGGGTGAGGTTAATCCGAATGACTTCATGGAGAATTTGAATACCTAGTATGTACTTGAAGGAAATTACCAAGCTTCTTAAGAGCTTAATTACTCAAAAAAATTTTAATACTCCAAAAATCCAATTGCAACATTCTACTTATTACCCTTGTGATGAGGAAATAGACGTGTGGACTGATTAGTATTTTGCTCTTGTCCTGTACTTATTATTCACCACAAGGCTTTGTCCAGCCATCTCAAGAACACAGACCACTGGTGTAA
Organism: Neotragus moschatus; assembly: GCA_006410615.1. NCBI lineage: Eukaryota > Metazoa > Chordata > Mammalia > Artiodactyla > Bovidae > Neotragus > Neotragus moschatus. The sequence continues at coordinate 244,159 of SJYA01002188.1, forward strand.
AGGCAAGTGAATGACCGTAGGATCACTCAACCTAACACGTTATCACAACTAGACAGAGCTTAGAGCCCATACAGCTTTGGTGAGGAGGGGTCAGTAGTATGCCTCATGCGAGTTCTCTGTCTCTTCTAGTGTATGTGCATATGTGTACATATAACAAAGATAAATTTATACTGTGTCTTGATGATCAATCAATGCCTATTGGTGATCAGTAAGTTGTACCCTATCTGCCTGATTGCTGCTCTCATGATTAAGGGATATTAGTACATCCAATAGTACATATATTTGAGTCATTAAGGTCATGTATTGTACAGTTGCTCTAGTTTTCTGTTTCTAAATCCAAGTTTAAGGCAACAGGGTATAAACCTCTTTTTGGGTAAACTACTGCTATTCAGCGTTTCTATACCACCCTGACTACCCTTCATCATAGCATTTTCCCTTCTATATTGCAATTGTTCCCTTGTCTTTCAACCCGCTATTTGATCATAAGCTCTAGGAGGGTAAATAAGCAGTTGTCTCTGTTCATTGCTTTATCTCCTGGTGCAGTACCTGTTGTATGTTGCTGTTAAGTCACTTCAGTCATGTCCAACTCTGTGCGACCCCATAGACGGCAGTCCACCAGGCTCCCCCATCCCTGGGATTCTCCAGGCAAGAACACTGGAGTGGGTTGCCATTTGCTCAATAAATAAGAAAGTATTTATTGAGAAAATAAACATCATTTCCGTGTGTTAAAAGGGGACAAGTGAAACATTTTGTAACTTCCCAATGTTACATAATTTCTTATAATTATTATTATCTCCACTAAAACTGAAATTACCTAGATCATGAATGTACCAGTCCAGGCAATCTGACGAGTTTGTGTATTAACTAATTTGAGGGTTTTACCTGTAGATCTCAGAATGATTGTGTACAGTGTATACTTAGCAACATGGGGTATAAGGCATGTAAACATGCTTCACATTGAGGGAAGACCTGTACCCACTGTCTGCACACACACAGACAACTGCATTAGTGACAGACAACCTTGGAGTTAACACTGAGATGGCTTCACTGTGAAAGCTTTTCAAGGTTGTAATTTAGAACTGAGATTCAAGAGCAAAATAAAATACAAGTCTTACCAGAGGGGGGAAAAAACAGTTTTTTTCTGTATTAAAAAAAATGGGAAGTTTTTTTTTTTTCTTTTTTCCCCTGAACGATAGGACCATAATGATTCAATTTCTTCTGCACCAATCAGCATCAGCCATGAGATCCAGACCTGGCACATGGAAATTTCAGCCTTAAGTCAAATATTATTTCAAAGTTAATGACAAAATCTATTTTTGCAGTGGTCTTGTTTAAAATATTTCCCCTTAATACTCTTGAAATGCTGTAATTGAAAGCAGTTATTTGAGATGCCAGTGCATACTTCTTTAATTATGTCCTGTACCATCTGTTTTCAATGAAACGGCAGTATCTGTTTGCAGTTACCAATCTTATGAAAAACAGGCTTGTCCCAAAATAGATTGGAACTAAAACCAGAAAGCATTTCTTTCAGAGGCATCCTTTCAAGCCAATTAACTTTAATCATTATAGAAATGTTTATTTCCCATCTTAGTCTCTCTTCACATGTAAATTCCTTCAGGGGAAAAGATCTCTTTTTGTGACTGTTTGAATAGTTCCAATTTGGATTAATCAGAACCTGCTGGCGTGTTTATGTTCCAATTGTGAATGCTGGCAGATTTCTTGATGAAGGAGGCACACAGTCCCCAAGGAGGGCAGATCTAGAAAAGCAACAGATACATACCTACTTGTCAGAGAAAGTTCCCTAACCTCCAGGGTTCCATACTTGCCTCCATGTTGCCTTCTAGAGAGGTGACCAATGAAGTGATTTTGTGGATAGAAGACCAGGACTTCTAAGTTGCATCGGTATAAAGCCCATCTCTCCGAAGGAGCTAGATATTCTGTTAGACCACACACTCACATGTGATTCTCATAAAAGCTCTCAGAAAGCTTGGTGACTTTGAAAATTGTGGCAGTGGCTTATAAGTGGCACCACACTATCTAGGGAAGAGTTATTTTTTAAATTGCTTCTATTTCTTCAGGGAAATTCTCAAACCATAGGTTAAAAAAATGGTTCATGGCACATTTTTGGATGTTATTATTAAGTAGCTTCATCTGTTCATAAGGTAGATTTCTCAAGGGCAAAATCTTTGGCTGATTTATTCACTGATATATCCCACATACCTAGAACAGTACCTGGGACAAATAGACCCTCAGTGAATACTGGTTAAGTTTATTCATGCGTCTAGACCATAACAATACATTAATATAAGACACATAAAGTCTCTGCTCTAATGATGTTGTAGCGATGAAAACGAAAATGTCAAAGGACAAGATGTATTTGCCCAGGAGCAGCTTAAAGATGGAACAACAAGATCATCTCTGTCTGGAAGGTATCTCTGCTTTCCTAGAGACTGTTACCTCCTTCATCAAGAAAGCTGTGTCTAGAAGATAGAACAAATCACCTCTGTGCCTACCAAGTGTCTGGGTCAGAGTTGGTGTTTATTAAATATTTGGTTAATTTAGCTCAGCAAGTAAATGTGTCTTGGCCCACATCTAAGAAAGCTACCATTTACTGAATTTTTAATAAGTTCTACTTACTGTGATGAATGTTTTATACACATGAACGCCTACGATCCACAAAACAAACAAATAAACATCCAGTGAAATAGATATAAACTATTTCCAATGTTTCAATGTAGAGCTGAAGCTTTTGTAAGAACAATAACTTACTGAGGTTGATCAGTTAGTAAAGGCCAATCCGAGATTAAGAATTTGGGTCTGTCTTAGTTAAAAGTTGATGTTCACATGCATTCCCTATTTTCTCACATGTAAAAGTCAAAGTGTCCAGCAAGGCCTGCTTCTAACACACCAAAGCTCAGGGATTTCATGGTCATGTATTTAAAAATCTAAAAGTACATTATCGTCATTTTGGAAACAACAATTTTCACTTCCACTTCTCCCTTGAAGCTCCTGGAGTTGTACACTAACTGGGCCTTCTAATAACAATGATATCCTTCAATTTTGGCTTCCTGAGCAACTGTAGCCTTTAGATCTTATGGGCTCCATCCAAGAAGCAAATATTCTCCTTGTTTTCCAAGCAACATGAGGGTAAGTAATATATTTTTTCTCTTTGGAGTTGAAATGTTATCCTGTCAGGTTGGAGGAACTTGGCAGGCTTGAATTAAAGAAACCCACCCATCTATCCCACACTCTCGTCCTCTGATGATTTAAATGAAAGTGTAACAAAATCCCTTAAACCTTCATAATTTAATTCCATCCCCAACTTTCCAGAAAGCCATCAAAACCTTCCTGTAGGAATGCCAAGTGCGAGGCGGTACAGGATGATGCAACAATGGGAAATGTGGAGGGAAGTGAGGGAAAGTTGGAAACGAGAACAGAAGGACCCTAATTATGCAGTGGCTGAGCATCTTCACACACTCACACTAATGAGCGGCTCCTGAAATTATGTGGTCAAGAAGAAAGCTGGCCTCCATGTTCTTGAGCCTGGCACTCAAGCCTATGACTCATATGCTGGGTCTGGAGTAGACTAACGAGTTATGAACAAACCACTAGCACTAATTTCACATGAGAGAGACTATGATCTATTTGTCAACTGTTCGTTTATCACTAAGTATTATCAATCATCACTTCTCAGTCTTCATGCAAAGTGTACTAAATGTTACTCTAGGAGCAAGTGAGATGTATATTTATTCAGAGAATGTCCCATTTAATTTCATTAAGCACACACATATATAAATATGGGATGAAGATAAGAGCTCCCTCTTTCAAAGAAAATAAGAATGTCAGAATACAAGTCTTTTCCATCCTTTGTTAGGCTTATTCTCTAATAAAAAGAACTGAAGATTACACAAACAGATGGAAAGATTTACTGTGTTCTTAGACTGGAAGAATTAATACTGTTAAAATGACTATAGTACCCAAGGTAATCTACAGATGCAATTCAATCACTACCAACTTACCAATGGCACTTTTTTTATGGAACTGGAGCAAAAAACTTTTAAATTTGTATGGAAACACAAAAAATCCTGAGTAGTCTAAGCAATCTTGAGAAAGAAAAATGGAGCTAGAAGAATCAGGCTCCCTGACTTCAGACTACAGTAAAAACTACAATAATCAAAACACTATAGTACTAGCAGAAAAACAGAAATATAGATCAATGAAATAGAATAGAAAGCCCAGAAATAAATCCATGCACTTACAGATTAAACCTACAATAAAGAGGGAAAGAATATACAAAGAAGAAAAGACAGTCTCTTCAGTAAGTGTTTCTGGGAAACTGGACAGCTACACATAAAAGGATGAAGTTAGAATATTCTCTAACACCATACACAAATGTCAACTCAAAATGGATTAAAGACCTAAATGTAAGATCAGATACTATATTCTTCTTGAAGCAGATTATAATATGAAGACTGTTGAAATCACTTTGGAACATATTCCCACCAAATTGAGTGTCTACCCCAAATGGAACCATATTAAATATGTTGGGTGTATTTTTTATATGGGCATTTTTATAATGCATCTGTAATTTAGGATATGTATAATATTGCTTTTTGTGAACTCCGGGAGTTGGTGATGGACAGGAAGGCCTGGCGTGCTGCAATTCATGGGGTCGTAAAGAGTCAGACACGACTGAGCGACTGAACTGAACTGAACTGAACTGATAATATTGTTTTTTGTAAAAATAGTATCATACACTGCATATAATTTTTCCCTTTGTATTAAAAGTAAATGAATAAATAAATTTAAAAACCTGAAAAAAAAGATCAGATACTATAAAACTTCTAGAGGAAAACATAGGCACAGGCATTTTGAGATACATTGCTGCAATATCTTTTTGGATCTGTCTCGTTGAGTAACGGAAATAAAAACAAAAATAAACAAACGGGACCTAATTAAACTTAAAGCTTTTGCACAGCATAGGAAATCATAAACAAAATAAAGAATAACCCACAGAATGGGGGAAAATATTTGCAAATCATNCTGAACTGATAATATTGTTTTTTGTAAAAATAGTATCATACACTGCATATAATTTTTCCCTTTGTATTAAAAGTAAATGAATAAATAAATTTAAAAACCTGAAAAAAAAGATCAGATACTATAAAACTTCTAGAGGAAAACATAGGCACAGGCATTTTGAGATACATTGCTGCAATATCTTTTTGGATCTGTCTCGTTGAGTAACGGAAATAAAAACAAAAATAAACAAACGGGACCTAATTAAACTTAAAGCTTTTGCACAGCATAGGAAATCATAAACAAAATAAAGAATAACCCACAGAATGGGGGAAAATATTTGCAAATCATGCAACCGATTGGGCTTAATTTCCAAAATGTGTAAACAGTTCATACAACTCAATATCAAACAACTCAATAAAAAAATGGTCAGAAGACCTAAATAGACATTTCCCCAAGGATGATATACAGATGGCTAACAGGACCTTTGACTGTGTGGATCACAATAAACTGTGGAAAATTCTGAAAGTGATGGAAATACCAAACCACCTGACCTGCCTCTTGAGAAATCTGTATGCAGGTCAGGAAGCAACAGTTAGAACTGGACATGGAACAACAGACTGGTTCCAAATAGGAAAAGGAGTACGTCAAGGCTGTATATTGTCACCTTGATTATTTAAATTATATGCAGAGTACATCNACAAGAAACTATAAACAATATTTTGTAATAGCATATAAGGGAAAAGAATCTAAAAAAGAATATATACATATAAATTGTATCACTGTGCTATATACCTGAAACTAGTATGACATTGTAAATCAATATACTTCAATTAAAAAAATAAATTAAAAAATCAGGATAGGGTAAAAGTCAGTGTGTTAAAATGAAAAATACTAATAATACCAACAAAAATTAATATTTTTATTTAGCTTCTATTTTTAGATCTTTCACTTATGCCTGCTGCTGCTGCTGCTGCTAAGTCGCTTCAGTTGTGTCCGACTCTGTGCCACCCCATAGATGGCAGCCCACCAGACTCCCCCGTCCCTGGGATTTTCCAGGCAAGAACACTGGAGTGGGTTTCCATTTCCTTCTCTAATGCATGAAAGTGAAAAGTGAGAGTGAAGTTGCTCAGTCATGTCTGACTCTTCGTGACTCCATGGACTGCAGCCCACCAGGCTCCTCCATCCATGGGATTTTCCAGGCAAGAGTACTGGAGTGGGGTGCCATCGCCTTCTCTGTAGGCACAATGCTAAAAGCTTCATAATAACCTTATGAAAGTTGAAGTCACTCAGTTGTGTCCGATTCTTTGTGACCCCATGGACTGTGTAGTCCTGGATTCTCCAGGCCAGAATACAGGGGTGGGTAACCTTTCTCTTCTGCAGGGGATCTTCCCAACCCAGGGATCAAACCCAGGCCTCCCACACTGCAGGTACATTCTTTACCCGCTGAGCCACAAGGGAAGTCCAAGAATACTGGAGTGGGTAGCCTATGCCTTCTCCAGCAGATCTTCCCCACCCAGGAATTGAACCAGGGTCTCCTGCATTGGAGGCAAATTCTTTACCAACTGAGATATCAGGGAATAAGAACTTTTTGAGACACATATTCTTATCCCTATTTTACAGATGAGAAATTGAGACTCAAAGAGGTTAACATTAGTTTCCAGAGCTAGTAACTGACAGAAGCAGAATTCAAACCAGCTCTTACATCACTAACAAACTTTCTGTATATCTTGGATAAAGTCATTTCACCTTCTGGGCTTTAGCTGTACCATTATTGTATCAAATTAAGAAGATGAATTTCATGCTGTTAAGGATTTCAGTGGGAAGTTTTGGTATCCAAATCTTACCCTACTCCTCTCTCAGGGTTCTGTGTTGGAGATATCTCAGCAAGGCTAAAGAGCAAAACAGGAAGTAACGTACCAGCATTTCAGGTGTAGGGCTCTTTGGCTATGTCATTCTGGAGAATCCTGGTCTTTGAGGCTGTACTGGGCCTTCCTTTCCTTACTCCCATCTAACATTACTGGATCTGGATAGCATATTCCAAATTTACGTAAATAATTAACCTCTGGATAATACCAATCAGCTTGTCTCAGTCATCCAAGTGCAAGGAACCTGTGTAGTCAGTCGCTGAGTCATGCCCAACTCTTTGCCATCCTATGGACTGACTGTAGCCTGCCAGGATCCTCTATCCATGGAATTTCCCAGACAAGAATACTGGAGTGGGTAGCCATTCCCTTTTTCAGGAGATCTTCCTGACCCAGGGACTGAACCCAAGTCTCCTTCATTGAAGGCAGATTCTTTTACCACTGAGCCACCTGGAAAGCCCAGCTGTCAGTCAAACTGAGACACGTAGTGAAGCTGAGGATTATATGTAAAGAAATGACAGTGAGATTAAGAGCAGAATTTTAATCAGAACAGTAGCTACCAGAAGACAATGGCATAATATATTCAAAGTGCTAAAGGAAACTCAGTAACCTAGAATGTTTTGCTCAGCTTAACTAACATTAAAAGAAGAGGGTGGGAAAACAGTTTACCATGCATAGTCTCTCACTGAAAAAAATTATCAAAGAACGTGCTTCATGACATTGTCACCTCTTTTAACCATGAAGCAATAGATAGCAGTGGTAAAGAATTTGCTTGCAATGCGGGAGATGCCAGAGACGCAGGTTTGATCCCTGAGTTGGGAAGATTCCCCTGGAGGAGGATGGCAACCCACTCCAGTATTCTTGCCTGGAGAATCCCATGGGCAGATGAGCTTGGTCAACCACAGTCCGTAGGGTCACAAAGAGTCAGAGACGACTGAGCCTATAAAGCATTTAAGATAGAAAGGAGAAACAGGGTTACAGGTTTTCCTTCTCATATCACCTAAAAATAAGGCAAAAAATATTTTAAAAGAAAAAAACTATATATCATACATAGGTATGTGTGTTTACTGAAGATAAATTATTACATTATTAGTATAGCTTATATGTAGTCCTACTGGTAAAGAGGATAGAGTTTAAATGTTTTCATGTCCATTTCAAGGCCTGAGTACTTGAAAACAACTTAAAGTATTGTGTTACCTGGATTTTACAGTTGTATATATGTGTCCATGTATAAAATTATCTGTTTCTAAAGGGAAATTGTATGATCCAATATAATTTATTTTAATCTAGTTCAATCAATTCCTATACCAATTCCTTCCAGGTCGGATCAGCACAGTTAAAAACTGAGTACAACTGCTTGGCCTAATTTTGGCCTGCTTTTATATTAGTATGAGAATACATTACTCTCCAAATAGTTCAAAGAAATAAAGAAGGCAGATAGCCTTTATATGGCTGGTAAAAATGTGGCATCAAGGACAGATATGGATTTGAACTAGAGTTTGCTGTATTTTTATGCTTTGAGTGACAGCATAAGTGTCTTCCTGTTGGTTTTGGCAAGGCAGAAACTCAGATTTTGCCTTTGGTGCTTTTTTTGCTATTTTATTTTTTTAACTGTGGTAATGCTGTATTTCCCAAAACTGAGAAAAAACATTAAGTCATCTTCTCGATTGCTCTGGCCAAGAATTATTTTCTATAATGCGTTTGAACATCTATGAACAAATTAACCTTAAATCTTGGTTATGTTGTTATTACTCTCTTTGGGACATGTATCCCAAATCAAGTGATTCTTATTAGATATGTATTAGATATTCATTTCTTATTCCGGTCTCCAAATTTTCTACTAATATTTGTCTAAACTACATCTGTCTATATTATGCAGTAATCCTAACAGGGGGTTATGACTTTCATATTAAGAAAGGCATTTAAGTTAATATACAGAGCTATATATTCAGTAATCAGTTAATGTACACACTACTCAGTTAATGTACTGAGAGTAAGAATAGGTATGTATAAGAGAGTGAGATGCTATGGAATTTCAGTGATGACCTCCTAACCCCCAACAAGTCACCTCTGTTTAAGGTAAGCATTACATGTTACTTTGAAAGGAAAATAAAGCATCAAAAGATAACTGGGTGGATAACTGAACTGGGACAGTTCCAACTCTTTCTTATAGTTGAGAAAGCAGATCACCAACTAATTAGGCTGAATCTTTATCATTCTATACAGTCTTTCTATAAGTTCTTTCTGTTCTTTATGACAAACTGTGAACATTTTCCACCCCTATATGAACTCAGGTGGTTTTTTTAGCTCATAGCTTTTGAAAATTGCCCTTCCCCCAGTAGCTGCACTTTGCCCAGTATTGTAGAATCTTACCGTAAGCACGCACAGCTTATGATTTGGCTAACTAAAATTCCAATTAAGATTTCTGGAGATGACAAAGAAAGATACCCATTTTGACACTTACATTTAACTTTATAATGGAGATCCCAGCCAATTAAAGAAGGAAAGAAAATAAATAAAAGATATGTATGTTGGAAAGAAAGCTATAAAACAGTCTTTATTTACAGGTAAAATAATCATGTGCATAGAAAAATCCAAAGAACTCCTTGAACAATGTATTATAACTAATATGTAAATTCAGCAAGGTCACAGAACATAAGGCCAATATATACAATTTTAAGTTGGGATACTAACAACAAATCAGTAAGTGAAGAATTGATGCCCAAGTGAAGAATTGATGACTTCTTACTGTGGTGCTGGAGAAGGTTCTTGAGAGTCCCTTGGACAGCAAAGAGATCAAACCAGTCAATCTTAAAAGAAATCAATCCTGAATATTCATTGGCAAGATTGATGCTAAAACTCCAATACTTTGGCCACCTGATGTGAAGAAGTGACTCATTGGGAAAGACCCTGATGCAGGGAAAGATTGAAGGCGGGAGGATAAAGGGACAAAAGAGGATGAGATGGTTGGATGGCATCATCAACTCAATGGACATGAATTTGAGCAAGCTCCAGGAGATGGTGAAAGACACGGAAGCCAGGTGTGCTGCAGTCCATGGGGTCGCAGAGAGTCAGACACAACTGAATGGCTGAACAACAGCTAACAACATAGTGTGGAAAATAAAATTAAGAAAACAATAACATTTACAATAGCTTTGAAGACTATAATATGCTTCAAGTCAAATATAGTGATATATATACAAGACTTATGCATGCAAAACTACCAAACACTGCTGAAATTAAAAAACTAAATAAATGGAAAGATGTGCTATGCTTGGAAAGTGAAAAACTCAGTGCTATGTTATCAATCCAGAAATAAATCCATACTTTTAGAGTCACCTGATTTTTTAACTAAGAATACAAAGCAATTCAATGGGAGGAAGAAAGTCTGTTAAACAAATGGTGCTGGCTACCTATGCAAAAATAAGTGAGGCTCACTCAATCTGCACCTCATGTAATACACAAATGACTATTTTGAAGTGGACCATAAAGCTAAATATAAAAATCAAGTATACATAGTTTCAAAAGGAAAACACCTTCATGATGTTGGTATAGACAATAATTTTCTAGCTGTAATCTAGCAAACAGTAACCATGAAACAAAAAATGTCAAATCAAATCAACTTTATCAGACCTAAAATACTGGAAGATTCTGCTAAAATTATCTAAAGACAAGCCATGGACTCGAAGAAAGTACTATATATATAGGTTTCCCAAGTGGTGCTAGTGATAAAGAAAACTGCCTGCCAATGTAGGAAACATAAGAGATGTGGGTTTGATCCCAGGGTCAGCAAGATCCCCTGGAGGAGGACATGGCAACCCACTCCAGTATTCTTGCCTGGAGAATCTCATGGACAGAGGAACTTAGCAGGCTCTAGTACACAGGGTTGTAGAGAGCTGGACATGACGGAACCAACTGAGCACCCACACACCCACCATATATATCAGACTTTAAAAAATGAACAAAAGAGTTGAATAAGCATTTTACAAGGACAATATGCAAATGGTCAATTTGTATATGAAAAAGTACAGAGTACGCTACACCATTAGTTATCAGGGAAAAACAAACTAAAAACTCAATTAAATACCAATTGACACTCACTAGAATGGTTAACATTTAAAGACTGATAACACCAATTGTAGATGAGCACATGAAATAATTAATCTTTTATATACTGCTAGTGGAAATATTATCATAAAACTTTTCAGAAATATTCTGGCAGTCTTTCACAAGGCTAAACATATACCTATTTACGATCCAACTATACCATTTTAGCTACTTCTCCAATATAAATGAAAGGATATATTTTAAAAAGTGGATACTCAAAGCAACTTTAATTATAATAATTAAAATTTGAAAATAACTCAAATATACATTAACAGATAAGTGAAAAAACTGGCATATCCACACAATAGAATACTATATGCAATAGGTCTGGACCTCACAAAAATTATGCGGAGTTAAAGAGGCCAGACACAAAAGAGTATACTTTGATTTCATTTAATAGTGTTTGATTTTCATTCAACTGTTCTATAATAGTGAAAACAAATGTATGGTTCCCAGGGGTGGTGCAGTGGGTGGTTACCAGGTTTTGACTGTGAAGGGGCAAAGAAAGGTATCTCTAGTATGATTAAAATGTTCTGTATCTTGGAAAGAATAAGTGTAACATAGGTGTAACACTCATGGGTGTTGCATGGGTGTGGGAAAAATCATCAATCCTTAAATCTATTTCATTGATATAAATTATACTTGAAGAAAAATTTTAACGAAATATTCATACTATAATTTTGCTCTTTGCTCTCATGTCTCCATAAATGCCTATCTCCAATTTTTACTCCTGATGAGTACTTGAATATAAAATTAAATTTTATTTACTTACAAAATTTGTGGCTCAGTTTATTTAACCACAAGTATCCATTTAGTACCCATGCTAGGCATTGTTATGTGTCCTGGAAATACAGTGATAAAGTTTTTCCCAGGGATCAGCCTAAAGTCATCTTCAAAGAAGGTAGTCTGACAGGGGCTGAAAACTAGGGGCAGAGGAAAGAGATGTATATGGCCAGCCAGAGGAAACAGACTACATGAAGGGAACTCTTGATAATACAAATTGAAGTTTTGATGATTAAATGAAATTAGACAAAAAATTACGGAAATAAGTTTTGTGAATAAAAACCACATTGGAGAATAATCAGAAAAATCACAGGACCTGCTCTTTTCATCAAAGAGGTGCAAACAAAAAGAGAGGAGGAACAAACCCCTCAAAAGACAACTTTACCTAGTAGTATGGGTAGAGGCTAAAGACTGCTGTTAATTTTGGTGTTAGTATTGGTGGTGGTAGTTGACTTCTTTACTTATTTTGCACTTTATCAAGATCTACTCTTTCAACCTACGTTCTTTGTATTCATTTCTCCTAGTGGCATTGTCGAATAGAACTTTCTGTCATGATGGAAGTATTCTAGAGCTGAGCTGTCCAATTCGGTAGCCCCTAGCCACATTTGGCTTAGTACCTGAAATGTGGCTAGAATGACTAAAAAACTGGACTTAAATTCGATTTAGTTTTATCAGTTTCTATTTAAATAGCCACCTGTGGCTAGAGGCTACTATATTAGACAAGTTATTCTTGAAGTTACACATGTATTGATTGATGTAACTACAACACCAAACTAAAGCCATTGAAGTTCTCTGTAAAATATTACCTTGGCTCTAGAAGGTGAATTTGTACACTTTTATTCCCATGAAAATATATTTGGCTTTATTGGATAGTATACCTTTAACCTCTGTATCTCAGACTGTAGGGAAGCTCATAATTTTTCTTTCATCATTTCTCATAAGGCCATGGGATCTCATTGCTGAGGAGTCAAACACTTATAATACTCATAGTTCCTTCAGTAATTTTTATTTGTGCCTAAAGTACTGAAACAGGGCTTCCCTAGTAGCTCAGTGGTGAAGAATCTGCCTGCCACTGCAGGAGGTGTAGGTTTAATCCCTGGATCAGGAAGATTCCCTGGAGAAGGAAATGGTAGCCCGCTCTAGTATTCTTGCCTGGAAAATCCCATGAATAGAGAACCCTAGTGGGCTAGACTCCATGGGGTTGCAGAGAGTTGGAAATAACTTAGTGAAAAACAATACCAACAACCAAAGCACTGGAAAGGCTACCGGCAATTATAATTGTGTGGTTCCTACCCTGCATGGAATTTACTTCCTGCTTCAGGGGTCTTCTATTCTGAAAGCCTCAAGGAAAACCAGGTTAAGTAGTTCTACTCTAGATGTCAAGGAGAAACTTACATTCTTCTACTCCTTGCGTCCTCTCCATTTCCTTCACTTAGCATCCTTATCCTTAAGCTAGTCTTCATGGATTTTATTTTTCATCACAGTGGTACAATCTAAGGCAACGTTTCTACAGGCTTTTTATTGAACATTCAGTTCACATGGTCATAAACTTTATGTCAACTTAAAATCCAGTTATCAGAATTTTAAATAAAATTCCTAGTATTAAAAATCATCCATTACAATGAGTGTATTATTTCAGTGATATTATTTACAAATTGTGCCAGCCCATGTGTTTACCTCTGGAGGCAGCTTGACTCAGAGTTCTGATTCCCTTTTAAATGGAGTTAAATGTAGAGATTAAAAGCAAGGGTTCCCTGGGTTAGCATGAGTGGTTTCAAAACCTGCTTCTGCCTCTTGCTAACTGTGTGAACTTGAGTAAGTTAATTAGAAATGTGCTTCAGTTTTTCATCTATAAAATATAGGATCAATTTTATAATATTATTATGAGGATTAAGTGAGATAATGCACAAAAGATTCCAAGAAGAGTGTGGGGCCCATAGGACACACTGCATCAGCAGGAAGTACCACTTCATCACATACCGATTCCTCCTCGCTTAGTCCACTAAATTAAAAAAAAAAATCAACTCACAATTACAGATTGTTAAGATTAGAAACATTTGTTGATTTTGTCAGATTGCTCTGGATATTCATATTTGATTGGACCCAGAAACACTAAGAACATTTTTCAACAAAGAAATCAGTACTGTGTCAAGTGTTGACAAGGTAGCCAGCTCCACTCACTGGAAGTGTGGGAGAAAAAAATATGCTTCAACATCGGAGATTAAAGCTAGTAGTTTCCTAATACAATTTTTGTCTTTTTCATTTGGTTGTGGAAAGCATTTCTTAGTTCTCTTTGTATGTGACATTTTGTTTTGCTTTGCTTTGTTTTCCTCAATTCTTAATACGTGAATTTCTTTCTCTAAGGAAAGAAGGAAATTTCTAAATGTAAGAGAAGAATCAAGATCTCCATGATTGACTTTAGTGCCAGATTAAAAAAAAAAATCCAAATATCTTATCCTCAATAATAAAAATGGTAATGATATTGTCCCAAAACCAGTAGGTTCTGGCTACATAAATGCCGATAATGTTGCTGAAACATATCACCTGAGCAATTCTTGGACAATTATAAAATTTACCTAATGAAATTTCCAGTGTCAATAAGAAAGTCTCAGTGTCATCCCTTGTTTCAGAACCTAAAATTTGCACCTTTAACTTGGACAGTCAGAGAGATTTTGTAAGATCAGTGTTATGTAATTGCTTCTCTTCTTGCACAGAATGGTGAAAACACATATCCCTGTCACTGAGATGTGTTCACATTCTCTTCAATAATTCCTTCAATTCTTTGATCAAGATCATGTAACATTTTGTTAATCATTAAATTCTCTGGGAAATATAATAATCATAAAGATAAGTAGAAACAACATTCACTAGCAAGTTTCCATGAATTTACTGTAATTTAGCTAACTGGTCATTTTGTGATTTTCATGAACAACTACGGTTTTAGTGCTGGCTGCCTAAATGATTCAGGATTTAGAAATGGAGATTCTAAAGAAACAAAGTTTTGATTACCCACTAACTTCTGAAATTTCTCTGTATGCTCCCATAACACCATATGCTATTCATACATCATCTCACATTTGTGTAACTGTTTAATTTTTCTCTTTCCCACTGAACTTGCAACCCAGAGAAGGCAAAGCCTTTTTTGTTTGGTGTTGTGTAGCCAGTGACTAGAAGACTGCCTCGTACCTAGTGAGATCTCTATACACATTTTTCAACCATATAAATGAAAAAGTGAGCAAACCAGTCCAAATTGTAAAGAAAAACTTAAGATAAAAATTTATTATGGAAACTAAGCTGTCTTTCATGTGTCACAATAATGAGTTGTTGAAAGACCATCATGTAAATTATAGTATTTCAACATTCTATTTTATTGCTTGTCTTTTCCAAAATTAAACAAATGCATCTTACTATAATTAATTTAAGTTGTACACTGCTTCAGAAACCAAAGATGAGACACATTTGTCAACCACAGAGTTAAAGAAAGAAAAATATGTGAACTCTACCTTAAGCTAAATAATTTCTAAAGGGAGATTTTTTCCCCCTGCATTATAAATTCCAGCTAACAAATGCAAAGGGAATGACAGAATTAGAGATCATCATTTTCCAAACCCCTGTGAAATAATGACCAATGATCATCAACGGATACTAAATCATTAGACAAAAAATGGAAGGGGAACCTCAGACTGACAATACCCAGACTCACTGGTCTTAATATCACAAAAAGAAAAATGACCAGGCATTTTGTGGCTACTAGTGTGATGTATATAACACTCACAACACCATCTGTGAAGTATAAGCATACCCTATTTTATTGCACTTCACAAATATTAAAGGTTTAAAAACTGAAGGTCTGTGGAAACCCCTCTTCGAGCAAATCTGTTGGCACCATTTTTCCAATAGTGTTTGCTCATGTTGTGTTTCTGTGTCATCTTTTGTAATTCTCATGATATTTCAAACTTTTTCATTATCATTATATTTATTATGGTGACCTGTGGTTAGTGATCTTTGATTTTATTACTGCAAAAAGATAACTTGCTGAAGGATCATATTGATGGGTAGCATTGTTTTAGCAATAAAGTATTTTTTAATTAAGGTATATACATTTTTTAGACATAATGCTATTTATACTTAATAGAATAGAGTGCAGTATTAACATAATTTTTATAAAAATTTATTTTCAGTTGGAGGATAATTGCTTTACAACATTGTGTTGGCTTCTGCCATACAACAACATGAATCAGCCATATGTATACATCTCTGTATACATATGAACCTTCTCCCTACCCCTATAGGTTGTCACAGAGCACCATGTTGGTTTCCCTGTTATATAGCAATTTCCCATTAGCTATCTATTTTACACATGGTAATGTATATATTTCAGTGCTATAGGCACTGGAAATCAAAAAATTTTGATGACCTAGTTTATTGAGATATTCATTTTATTGCAGGTGTTTGGAATTGAACTCACAATATCTCCTAGGTATGCCTGTTTTCTTGCTAAAAATCAAATCTGCATCGTATCAAGCTTCTAGATCAAATTTTCAGTTTATCTGATCTACAGGGGGCAGAAGAACATGCTAGTGACACCAGATGTAATAAATCCAGACCATAGGAAATTCTACCAAATGAACAGCTCAGTTCTCTCCACAAATATATGGCAAAGGGGAAAGAAAAAGAAGGAGAAACCTATGGTTTGAAAAAGATTTAAAAGACATACCAACCAAATGCAATCTACAGACACTTTGGGATTGGAAAAAAAAATCATAAAATAACACATTTTTTAAACTATGAGAGAATAATAAACATTTTAATACTGAATAAACTATTTGGTTTTAATTAAGAATTATTATTAATTCTTTTAGATATGGCAATAGTATTGGTAAAAATCTTTTAGAGATACATATGGAAGAACTGTAATACAAAATAAAAATCTTAATGAACCAGATTACTACAATGGTGTGGTCAGCCACTCAGAACCAGACATTCTAGAGTGTGAAGTCAAGTGGGCCTTAGAAAGCACTGCTGTTAATAAAGTTAGTGGATGCAGTGGAATTCCAGTAGAACATTCAAAACCCTAAAGGATAATGTCATCAAGGTGTTACATTCTATATGTCAGCAAATTTGGAAGACCCAGCAGTGGCCACAGGACTGGAAAAGGTCAATCCTCATCTCAATTCCCAAGAAGGGTCATACTAAAGAATGTGCTAACCATTGGACAATTGTACTCATCTCCCATGCTAGTAGGAAAAGGCAGTGGCAACCCACTCCAGTACTCTCACCTGGAAAATCCCATGGACGGAGAAGCCTGGTTGGCTGTAGTCCATGGAGTCGCACAGAGTCGGACATGACTGAAGCAACTTAGCAGCAGCAATCAGTAGCACATGCTAGTAAGATCATGCTTAAAATCTTGCATAATAGGCTAGGCTTCAGCCTTATGTGAACCAAGAACTTCCAGATGTTCAAGCTGGTTTTAGAAAAGGAAGAGGAACCAGAGATCAATTTGCCAACATTCACTGGATCATAGAGCAAGCTAGGGAATTCCAGGAAAACATCGACCTCTCTTTCATCAACTACATAAAGCTTTTGACCATGTGGATCATAATAAACTATGGAAAGCTCTTCAAGAGAGGGGAATACCAGACCATCTTACCTGTCTTCTGAGAAATCTGTATGCAGGTCAAGAAGCAATAGTTAGAACCTTGTGTGGAACAACTGATTGGTTCAAGATTGAGAAAGGAGCACGGCAGGGCTGTCTGCTGTCACCCTGTTTGTTTAACCTATACTCTGAGCACATCATGAGAAATGTTTGGCCGGATGAGTTACAAGCTAGAATCAAGATAGGCAGCAGAAACAACAACCTCAGATAGGCAGATGATAGCACCCTAATGGCAGAAAGCAAAGAGGAACTAAAGAGCTTCTTGATGACGGTGAAGGAGGAGAGAGGAAGAGCTGGCTTAAAACTAAATATTTAAAAAAAACTAAGATGGTATCCATTCGCAATACTGTATGGCAAATAGAGAGGGAAAATGTGGAAGTAGTTACAGAATTCCTCTTTTTGGGCTCTAAAATCACCACAGACTGTGACTGCAGCCATGAGATCAGAAAACAATTGCTTCTTCACAGGAAACCTATGACGAACTTAGACAGTGTGTTGAAAAGCAGACACATCACTCTGCCGACAAAGTATAGTCAAGACTATGGTCTTCCCAGTGGTCAGCACAGTTGAGAGCTAGACTATAAAGAAGGCAGAACACCAAAGAATTGGTGCCTTCAAACTGTGGCACTGGAGAAGACTCCTGAAAGTCCCTTGGACAGCAAACAGATCAAACCAGTCAATCTTAAGGAAAATCAACCCTGAATACCCTTGGAAGGACTGATGCTGAAGCTGAAGCTCCTGTATTTTGGTCATCTGATGTGAACAGCCAGCTCACTGGAAAAGCCTCTGATGCTGGGAAATTTTGAAGGCAGGAGAAGAGGGCATCAGAGGATGAGATGGCTGGATGGCATCACTGACACAAAGGACATGAACTTGGGTAAACTTCGGGAAATGGTGAGGGACAGGGAGGCCTGGCGTGCTGCAGTCCATGTAGTAGCAAAGAATCGAACACAACTGGGCGACTGAACAATAACAACACTGAAGTACTTACAAATAAAATATATCATCCATGGGATTTGTTTCAAGGTTATCTAGCTGAAGAAGGTAAAGAATATATAGATAAACCATATTTGGTCATGTTTGATCATTACTGAGGCTGGGTAACAGGCATGTGCAGATTTGTTATAATGTTCTTGCTACTTCCAGGTGTGTTTTAGTATTTCCGTAATAAATAATGTTAAAAGAGGGATAAAACAAGGAGAAATAAATTTTGGAAACAGTCCAGGTTTGTGGTTAAGAAAGCACCTCTCTAATCAATGGCCTGAGGTTGAATTCCAGCTCTCTCAACTACCAGCTGAGTAACCATAACAAATACTAAGTGTTCTTGTTCCTCAGTCTCCTCATCTGTTCAATGGGGGTAATAATGGTACTTTTCTAACAGTTGCCAAGATTCAGTGAATTAATACCTGTAAAGGACTCAAAACAGTGATGAATATCTAGTATATACTAATACATGTTAACCATTTGAGGTGAAGTCATCCTAATAACCAGGAATTCATTTTGAAGCTCAACTGGAAAACATTCCAACCCTAATCATTTGGTAGTATTAGAGGAAAACAATAGAATGGGAAAGACTAGAGATCTCTTCAAGAAAACTAGAGATACCAAGGGAACATTTCATGCAAAGATGGGCTCAACAAAGGACAGAAATGGTATGGACATATCAGAAGCAGAAGACATTAAGAAGTGGCAAGAATACACAGAACAACGGTACAAAAAAGGTCTTCATGACCCAGATAATCTTGATCGTGTGATCACTCACTCATCCTTGAATGGGTGAGCCAGTCATCCTGGAATGTGAAGTCAAGTAGGCCTTAGGAAGCATCACTACAAACAAAGCTAGTGGAGGTGATGGAATTCCAGTTGAGCTATTCCAAATCCTGAAAGATGATGCTGTGAAAGTGCTGCACTCAATGCACCAGCAAATTTGGAAAACTCAGCAGAGGCCACAGGAATGGAAAAGGTCAGTTTTCATTCCAATCCCAAAGAAAGGCAATGCCAAAGAATGCTCAAACTACCGCACAGTTGCACTCATCTCACAATTAATGCTCAAAATTCTCCAAGCCAGGCTTCAGCAATACGTGAACCGTGAACTTCCAGATGTTCAAGCTGGTTTTAGAAAAGGCAGAGGAACCAGAGATCAAATTGCCAACATCTGCTGGATCATGGAAAAAGCAAGAGAGTTCCAGAAAAACATCTATTTCTGCTTTATTGACTATGCCAAAGCCTTTGACTGTGTGGATCACAATAGTGTGGCAAATTCTGAAAGAGATGGGAATACCAGACCACCTGACCTGCCTCTTGAGAAATCTGTATGCAGGTCAGGAAGCAACAGTTAGAACTGGACATGGAACAACAGACTGGTTCCAATAGGAGAAGGAGTACGTCAAGGCTGTATATTGTCACCCTGCTTATTTAACTTATATGCAGAGCGCACCATGAGAAACATTGGGCTGGAAGAAGCAAAAGCTAGAATCAAGATTGCCAGGAGAAATATCAACAACCTCAGATATGCAGATGACACCACCCTTATGACAGAAAGTGAAGAAGAACTAAAGAGTCTCTTGATGAAAGTGAAAGAGGAGAGTGAAAAGTTGGCTTAAAGCTCAACATTCAGAAAAGGAAGAACATGGCATCTGGTCCCAACACTTCATGGCAAATANGGAGAAATATCAACAACCTCAGATATGCAGATGACACCACCCTTATGACAGAAAGTGAAGAAGAACTAAAGAGTCTCTTGATGAAAGTGAAAGAGGAGAGTGAAAAGTTGGCTTAAAGCTCAACATTCAGAAAATGAAGAACATGGCATCTGGTCCCATCACTTCATGGCAAATAGATGAGGAAACAGTGGCTGACTTTATATTTTGGGGCTCCAAAATCACTGCAGATGGTGATTGCAGCCATGTTAATTTCATGGCTTAAGATGCTTACTCCTTGGAAGAAAAGTTATGATTAGTCTAGACAGCATATTAAAAAGCAGAGATATTACTTCATCAACAAATGCCCATCTAGTCAAAGCTATGGTTTTTCCAGTAGTCATATATGGATGTGAGAGTTGGACTATAATGAAAGCTGAGCACTGAAGACATTGATGGTTTGGAACTGTGGTGTTGGAGATGACTCTTGAGAGTCCCTTGGACTGCAAGGAGATCCAACCAGAACATCCTAAAGGAAATCAGTCCTGGGTGTTCATTGGAAGGACTGATGTTGAAGGTGAAACTCCTATCCTTTGGCCACCTGTTGCAAAGAGCTGACTCATTTGAAAAGCCCCTGATGCTGGGAAAGATTGAGGGTTGGAGGAGAAGGGGACAACAGAGGATGAGATGGTTGGATTGTAGCACCAATTCAATGGACATGGGTTTTGGTGGACTCTGGGAGTTGGTGACGGACAGGGAGTCCTGGCATGCTGTGGTTCATGGGGTCACAAAAGAGTCAGACACGACTGAGTGACTGAACTGAACTCAACAGCTTCTTGAAGTCTTGAAATGAGTACGATTTTTGAGGCCAAATGTGGGTACAGTAAGGATGGAGAAACTGGATGCATGTGGTGATATTTACCAACTCTCCTCTGTGAAGCCTAAGAATCAATGGCAGGAAAGCAGTCATAAAATTACAGCACTTTGTAACTGGAATCTGTTGTTCCCTTTTCTTTTACAAGGAGATAACCAAAGCCCAGACAGGTCAAGTAATTTGTTAAAAATTGCAATGTTGGCAATTAATTGCTGCTGTTGCTAAGCCACTTCAGTCATGTACAACTTTATGAGACCTCATAGACAGCAGCCCACCAGGCTCCCCCGTCCCTGGGATTCTCCAGGCAAGAACACTGGAGAGGGTTACCATTTCATCCTCCAACGCATGAAAGCGAAAAGTGAAAGTGAAGTCACTGAGTCATGTCTAACTCCTAGAAACCCTGTGAACTGCAACCTACCAGGCTCCTATGTTCATGGAGTTCTCCAGGCAAGAGTACTGGAATGGGTTGCCATTGCCTTCTCCATTGGCAATTAAACAGTCCCTAGAATCCAGATCTCAAGTTTCCAGTAAGTTATGTGTTTCTTATATTCCTGCATGGCACCTGTGTGGGAAAGACCATTCATTCATGAAATCAATTATGACTCTAGAGCTGTAAAGTATCTTCTTGGGGGATATCCCTAAATATTGGGAAACAGGGAAAGAAATCAGTGTGGTGGGGCTGGATGGGTCTGAAACAGACAACTAGGCCATCATTGCCTAGTTAGTAGGAAATTGAATCATTCCCCAATTCTTTGTTTTGCACAGTTTTGAGTTTCTGAAGGATTTTGTATTTCAAGCCTTAGGCAGTGGTGTCCGAAGGCACTAGTTCAGGTCTCTGGTTTCCTTCATGGCTAATGAGATCCCTCCAAAAACTCAAAAATGACAGTAGTGTGGATCATTTTTGAGGGCTGTTCAAAAGCATCTGAAAACATCATTTATTTGGCTTCAAATAAAGGAAACATTTGTTTTATTTGAGAGTGTCCTAACTGTTCACAGGGAACATCCAAAATAAGCATATTTTTTTCCCCAAAAACAGCTTTCAAGAAGGGTGTATATTTCTTGCACTGCCAAGAACAAAGCTTTCATCTGTGAGAGACTTGAGAGTTAAAGTGTATTTCACAGACATATTAAACTTATCTCCTAAAGTCAATTATTCTTGAGAAATTTCAGTGGCTAAGTTGAAGAAATGTTCACAAGGAAATTAAAACTGAAATTATTATTCAAAATTTTGCTTTCAAAAATCACTGTTAATCAAAATGGGCTTTTACAAAGATCAGTCAACATTTTTTTATGTCCCCTCACCATGTACATGGCTGATGGGAAAGAAAACTATAAAAAAGTTACTACTCTTAGCTACCATTTGCATAGAGAGAAGAATTTTGAAACTAAGCAGTAATTTCAACAAAGTAGTTTTGTGTCTTAAAAACAAATTTTTCAATAGCAAATATGTCTGCAAAAGAACCACTGTTCTAGCAATTATTGAACTACTTGTAGCATCCTTGACATCACGTCTTTCCATATGCTTTTTCACATATTTGTGGTTATTCTTTGCTACTATACCAAAGTTTGATAAGCAGTAGTTTATTAAAGGTTACTTATAATGTGGAATCTGAAATCATATCAAACACTTTTCATACTCTATTTCATTAAAAACCCATTGGTTTGTCTTGCACTTTGAGGAGATCTTTCACTTATGCCTGCTGCTGCTGCTAAGTCCCTTCAGTCGTGTCCGACACTGTGTGACCCTATAGACGGCAGCCCACCAGGCTCCCCCATCCTTGGGATTCTCCAGGCAAGAACACTTGAGTGGGTTGCTATTGCCTTCTCCAATGCCTGAAAGTGGAAAGTGAAAGTGAAGTCGCTCAGTCATGTCTGACTCTTAGTGATCCCATGGACTGCAGCCCACCAGGCTCCTCCGTCCACGGGATTTTCCAGGCAAGAGTACTGGAGTGGGGAGCCATTGCCTTCACTTATGCTTAATTTTGTAATATCATACATTGGTAATTTGGAACATTCTGGTTTACTTAGTTATACAGATCTTCCAAATACTGACACAAAGTCACATTTATTAGTATCACCACCAACTTCATCAGAAAAGTCTTCAAGTATTTGGAAGCTGTCAAACCCATGGTGATGGATAAAATTCTCCAAGATTTGAATTTTCTCCTTAAAATTTTAATTGTATCATTGGCATCAGATAGTTGTTTTCCCCAAAGTGACAAACTCACTTCACTTATTTTTGAGAAAATGTCTGCCAAATACCCAAGTCTGAATAATCATACTGTGTCATTCCTTCTTTCAAAAAAAAAAAGTATATTTCATGAATAAAGTGTTGAGTTCAGTTCACAACTCAAATAATCACACAAATGCTTTTCCTCAAAAACAAGAAGTCATTGTATTTCATTCTGTACAGAAGTGTTTTATATGTCTTTCCCACTTTATTACAGAATATTCAAAAGACTTGTATGAGCTTGCCTGTTTTGTTTGTTTTGTTTTGTTTACTATGACTACTAATACAATTTGGTGCCACTGCACTGAATCATGTAAAAGCACTGGCAGTTTTACCCATCAACAATTTTACACCATAAGTGTATTATTATGAAAATAGTTTTGATCTCATGGATTCCTGATAGGATCTCAGAGGGCCTTCAAGGATCTGCTGATTGCTGATGATTCTTACTTGGTTTATATCAAATGGAATGGAAGAATATTTAATGGAGAATATCTTTGGGTCAGGCTGTACACTACAGGTCAATAATAAAATGAAGGAATTTAATGAATAAAAATCTAATACAAAATAAGAAACCAAATTAAATATTATAAAACCATTTTGTCTCTGAAATGTAAAAAATACATTTGGATTCTGTTATTATTATTTCCCTTTTACTCTGGGAATAACTTGATTAGATAATGCCTCACTGGCAAATTTAGGAAAGTTTTTGTAGCGTATATAAGAATGAGAATTCTTTTTTCTAAAATTGCATTTTTTAATGTTTCAAAGAAATGTAAATCTGCAGCTTCAATTTGTCAGTATTAAATAGAAACTAACCTCAGAATTTAGGGAAATTTTATCCCCAAAGTAATGTATGAGATAAAGCCAATTTCAGGGCAAATGTAGATATTTTGATAAAATAAGTTTGATCAACTGGAAAGGACATTTTTGCACATTGGCACATTAAATATTTATCAAGAAAACTTGGTTTTGAAAAGATTTCTCAGATGAATTTTTGTCAGGCAGGTAGTCACTTTCTATTTTTTAAAACTTTTACATGTTGTCATTTCTAAGTACAAAAGTAAAGCCTTTTCCTAATATGTAGAATGTGTTTTGCATTTTGTTTTTAGTTAAAAAGAAAGAAAAAAGTGAGAAAGACCATAGGAAATTTCTCTTAATGCCATGTTTTCCATTTCCTGAACTCCAGGAGTTGGTGATGAACAGGGAGGCCTGGCATGCTGCGATTCATGGATTTGCAAAGAATCGGACATGACTGAGCGACTGAACTGAACTGAATTGAATAGTGTTTCAAGAGTTTTAGCTGTTATCTAAGAAAGAAGTTAGTATCCAAAAGGAGAAGTTAGAAACCTCCTTTTTAAAATTGCATCGAAAAATAAACAAAGTATTTAGGAATAAACCAGACCAATGAGGTAAAAGACTCATATGCTGAGACCTACAAAATATTGATAAAAGAAACTGAAGTTGTTTCAAAGAAACAGAAAGATACCCCATGCTTTTAGATCGGAAGAATTAATATTGTCAAAATAGCCGTACTACTCAAAGCACTCTACAGATTTAATGAAATCCCTATCAAACTATCCATGGCATTTTTCACAGAACTAAAACAAATAATCCTAACATTAATATAGAATCATAAAAGTTCCAGAATTTCCAAAGCAATCCTAAGGAAAAAGAACAAAGCTGGAGGCATAACCCTCTCAGAATTCACACAATACTACAAAGTCACAGTGATTAAAACATGATGGTACTGGCACAAACACAGACATATTGATCAAGGGAAAAGAACAGAGAACCCAGAAATAAACTCACACAACTATGGTCAATTTTCAGCAAAGGAGGCAAGAATATACAATGTAGATAAGACAGTCTCATCAGCAAATGGTGTTGGGAAAGTTGGACAGCCTCATGTAAATCAGTGAAATTAGAACACTTCTTCACACCATACACAAAAATAAACCCAAAATGGCTAAAGACTTAAATATAAGATATGATACCATAAAACTCCTAGAAGAGAATATAGGCAAATATTTCAAACTTAGAAGTTTTTGCATAAAAAGGAAATCATAAACAAAAGACAACCTATGGAATGGGGGAAATTTTGCAAATGATGTAACTAACCAGGGCTTAATTTCCAAAACAGACAGCTCACACAACTCAGTATCAAATAAAATAAAACAACTCCCCACAAAAATGAAAGAATATCTAAATAGACATTTCTCCAAAGAAGACATACAGATGGCCAATAGGTATATGATAAGATGCTCAACATTGCTAATTATTAGAAAAATGCAAATCAAAACTACAGTGAGGTTCAAATGGCCATCATTAAAAGCTCTACAAATAATAAATTCTGGGGAAGGTACAGAGAAAAGGGAATGCTCTTTCATTATTGCTGGGAATGTAAATTGGCGCAATCACTATGGAAAACAGTATGGAGATTCCATAAGAAACTAAAAGTAAAGTTATAATATGAGCCAGCAATCCCATTGCTGGGCATACATCTAGAGAAAACTCTATCATCATGTATCATTCAAAGAGATATACAAGGGACTTCCCTGGTGATCCAGTGGCTAAGACTCCACGCTCCCAATGCAGGGGGCTCAGGTTCGATCTTTGGTCAGGGAGTTCAGTTCAGTTCAATCGCTCTGTCGTGTCCTACTCTTTGTGACCCTGTGGACAGCAGTATGCCAGGCTTCCCTGTCCATCACCAACTCCTGGAGCTTGCTCAAACTCATGTCCATCGAGTCAGTGATGCCATCCAACCATCTCATCCTCTGTCATCCCCTTCTCCTTCCACCTTCAATCTTTCCCAGCATCAAGGTCTTTTCAAATGAGTCAGTTCTTCTCATCAGGTGGCCAAAGTACTGGGGTTTCAGCTTCAACATCATTCCTTCCAATGACTATTCAGGACTGATTTCCTTTAGGATTCACTGGCTGGATCTCCTTGCAGTCCAAGGGACTCTCAAGAGTCTTCTCCAACACCACAGTTCAAAAGCATCAATGCTTCAGCACTCAGCTTTCTTTATAGTCCAACTCTCACATCCATACATGACTACTGGAAAAATCATAGCTTTGACTAGATGGACTGGTCAGGGAATTAGGTCCTAAATGCTGTAACTAAGAGTTTGCATGCTGCAACTAAGGGCTCACATGTTTCAATGAAGATCAGAGATCTTGAGTGCTCCACTTAAGATCCAGCACAGTCAAACATATTAATAAATAATATTTTTAAAAAAGATACACGCACGTGTATGTTCATGGCAGCACTATTTACAATAGCCAAGACATGAATGCTACCTAAATGTCTGAGGACAGAATAATGGATAAAGAAGATATGGCATATATATTGTTGTTGTTTAGTCACTAAGTCATGTCCAACTCTTTGTGACCCGATGGACTGTAGCCCACCAGGCTCCTCTGTCCCCTCTGTCCATGGGATTCTCCAGGCAAAAATACTGGAGTGGGTTGCCATTTTGCCTCCAAGGGATCTTCCCAACCCAGAGATCACACTTGCATCTCCTGCATTGGCAGACAGATTCTTTACCACTGAGCCACTTGGGAAGCCCAGAAAGGACTACTACTCAGCCATTAAAAAGAATGAAATAATGCCGTTTACAGTAACATGGATGGACCTAGAAATTATCATGCTAAATGAAGTAAGTCAGAGAGCCACATATCATATGGTGTCACATATATGTGGAAGCTAAAAAATGATACAAATGAACTTATTTACAAAACAGAAATAGACTCACGGAAATAGACTCAATCATAGAAAACAAACGTATAGTTACCAAAGGGGAAAGGTGGAGAGGGATAAATTAGGAATCAAGGATTAGTAGATTCAAACTACCTTATACAAAACAGATAAACAGAAAAGTCCTACTAAATGGAAGTGAAAGTGTTTAGTCTCTCAGTTGTGTCTGACTCTGTGCCATCCCATGAACTGCACAGCCTGCCAGGCTCTTTCTGTCCATGGGGATTCTCCAGGCAAGAATGCTAGAGTAGGTTGCCATTCCCATCTCCAGGGATCTTCCCAACCCAGGGTTTGAACCTGAGTCTCCTTGCATTGCAGGCAGATTCTCTACCATGTGAGCTACCAGGGAAGCCCATAAGAAATTATATTCAATATCTTGCAATATACTGTAGTGCAAAAAAAAAACTCTGAAAAAATATATAACTGAATCACTTTGCTGTATACCAGAAACTAACACATTATAAGTCAACTATATTTCATTTTAAAAAATAAAAAACAGTTTAGCTAGTCTTTGTCCCTCGTTCATGGGAGGGAACCTCTAAATCCTTGGAATTTCCTGAGTGGTAGGAGTGTCTTTGCTACTCGTGGCCACATGGAACTACACTGAATTTACGTTAACAAGTGACTCATGCTGGCCCCTGGATAGGTTCTGGCCAGGAAAGAAAGACCAACTCTGTTACCAGAGGGTTGCAAAAAGGGAAGTGGGGCTGGAGACCCAGTTTAATTACATGTCCAATGATTCAATCAGTCTTGCCTACATAACAAAACCCCAATCAAACTCTGAACACGAAAGCTCAGCTGAGTTTGTTGTGATACACATTAACGTAGGGAGATACTTCTATAGTGTTCAAAGCAATAGAGACATCAAGAATGATGCACAGTGCCTTGGGCCACTCCACTATGTTAAATATATTAATTATGAAGATCTTTGCCCAGCCCTAGCCAAAAAAAAAAAAAAGGATTAAATGAGTGGTAAAAGTGAAAGATAGTTTTTTATGTGTTGAGCAGTACAGAGGAGGAAAAATTTTCCTCTGCTCATCTAGGGTTTTTTGGCTGGTCTGTTCATTAAACTGGCATAAGACAGATCCACAGAAAAACAAATTTAATTATAAATGTATGGGATCCCCATTAGAAGATGAGATGCAAGGGCAAGTCAGGCAATTGAGGTTTGTCATCCTGAGCCAAGGAATCAGATAAGGGCTTGGGACTCCAAAGGAGAAGAGGGTAGGTTACAAGACTGTAAGAAGCACAGATAGTTGATAATCAGATGTTTGCTCTGCCATACAGATATGCCATTCAGATAAAAGTTATCTCTGGTAATAGCTCTCTCTCTCTCAGTCAGGCTTCCTATCTAAATTCTTTTAGGAAGTTAAGAGAGAGGTAAGAGAGCTATGTTTCATTTTCTTTGACTCTAATGGGGTGATTTACTTCAGCTCGAAATAATCCATTGTCAAATGTGGCATACTTGTAGGTCACTTATTCTGCTCCCCTTCAACAGACAACTGAGAATCAAAGGATGGATAGTGTGTGAGTTAACTTTCCTAGAATCTCAGCTGAAGGGGTGGTAGAATGACAGAGGGTTAAAAGGGTGGCTTTATATGGAGAGTTGTATGTGTCTATATGCTGATTGCAAAGCAACAATGGAGAAAGAACACGAAAGAGAGGGGACAGCTGATTAACTTCTCTAAAGAGGGTGTTGGAATATATATATATATATATATATATATATATATATAAAATAGAGTGAAGAGAAAAAAGAAGATAGGACCTCTGAGATAACTGAGCTTTTCTCTAGAAATATTCTTCAGATTGAGTTTATTCACTGTCATTAAACAGACTACTTAATTCAGACTGAAGCATACATACTTCAGTCCTCTGCTACAAGGGTTGCTCCCAGTGTGTTATTGTAGCTGTTCCTGACACCCTTGCCTCAGTCAGATGAGCTGATCTATACATTCTCCTAAGTCTAGAGTCCATCATCACCTCTAGGACAGTTCTTGCTGTTCTCCCTACTAAACTAATTCCTAGTCAATAAGCTGGAATCAAGATTTCTGGGAGAAATATCAATAACTTCAGATAATGCAGATGACACCACCCTTATGGCAGAAAGTGAAGAGGAACTAAAAAGCCTCTTGATGAAAGTGAAAGAGGAGAGTGAAAAAGTTGGCTTAAAGCTCAACATTTGTAAAACTAAGATCATGGCATCTGGTCCCATTGCTTCATGGGAAATAGATGGGGAAACAGTGGAAACAGTGTCAGACTTTATTTTGGGGGGGCTCCAAAATCACTGCAGATGGCGACTGCAGTCATGAAATCAAAAGACACTTACTCTTTGGAAGAAAAGTCATGACCAACCTAGGTAACATATTCAAAAGCAGAGACATTACTTTGCCGACTAAGGTCCGTCTAGTCAAGGCGATGGTTTTTCCAGTGGTCATGTATGGATGTGAGAGTTGGACTGTGAAGAAGGCTGAGCGCTGAAAAATTGATGGTTTTGAGCTGTGGTTTTGGAGAAGACTCTTGAGAGTAACTTGGATTGAGAGGAGATCCAATCAGTCCATTCTGAAGGAGATGAGCCCTGGGATTTCTTTGGAGGGAATGATGCTAAAACTGAAATTCCAATCCTTTGGCCACCTCATGTGAAGAGTTGACTCATTGGAAAAGACTCTGATGCTGGGAGGGATTAGGGGCAGGAGGAGAAGGGGACGACAGAGGGTGAGATGTCTGGATGGCATCACTGACTCGATGGATGCGAGTCTGAGTGAACTCCGGGAGTTGGTGATGGACAGGGAGGCCTGTTGTGCTGCGATTCATGGGGTAGCAAAGAGTCGGACACGACTGAGCGACTGAACTGAACTGAACTGAAGGGCCGCCAGGATATTCCAGTTTCCTTTATTTAGAGCATGGAAAGCACTAGAGCCAATTATCCAGTAGAGTCCTGCTTCCTTCATGAAGGTGCATTCCAATGATTTTTCTAGAGAATGTCACTTCCTCCTCGTGCATGTGCTACCTGGGATACGCAGCAAGAGGAACTCATTTGTCCAATAAATGTCATGTTTCAAAAGCCCACTGGAAATAATTCTTGAAAAACACTGTGATGAGTTAAGTGCAAGTGAATCAGAAATATAAGGATTGGATTTGTCTGGAAATACATATGACCTGAAAAAAATGAAGGGAGGGAAAAATTTCCATCCAACGTCCTTAAGAAAGAACTAGACTGTGCTGCCAAGAAATGACTACCTGTTTTTCCAACACTCAAATGTCATTTGAATTCCCTGCCTTTCCTTTTCAGGAAGTAGGGGAGTGAAAGTCATTCAGTCGTGTCTGACTCTGTGATCCCATGGCCTGTTGCCCACCAGGCTCCACATTGTGGAGCTGTGGAATTCTCTAGGCAAGAATACTGGAGTGAGTTGCAATTTCCTTCTTCAGGGGATCTTCCTGACTCAGGGGTTGAATCTGGGTCTCCTGCATTGCAGGCAAATTCTTTACCATCTGAGCCACCAGGGAAGCCCAGTCACCTGACAAAAAATAATAGATGCTTTTCTCCACTCTGAAGTATGACTTTATTAATTCAATTAATAATCCACACTTTCTTCCCACTACACAGACTAAAGGGACACCTAGAGTCTTATAAAAATAGCTGATAAAGCAGTGGGAGACAGAGAACTCTCATGAAGTACCAAAGGTCAGATAAGCCTTTGCTCAGGCTTCTCCTATGGCCCTACGGGATTATAATCCCACTCAAAATTAACATGGAGAACTTCCACCCATGAGAAAGCCTACCTTTCTGGAGGTGAAAGTATGGAGAATGAGGTAAGGGGAGCACAAGATGTGCCCCCTTTGCCTNACTGTGAAGAAGGCTGAGCGCTGAAAAATTGATGGTTTTGAGCTGTGGTTTTGGAGAAGACTCTTGAGAGTAACTTGGATTGAGAGGAGATCCAATCAGTCCATTCTGAAGGAGATGAGCCCTGGGATTTCTTTGGAGGGAATGATGCTAAAACTGAAATTCCAATCCTTTGGCCACCTCATGTGAAGAGTTGACTCATTGGAAAAGACTCTGATGCTGGGAGGGATTAGGGGCAGGAGGAGAAGGGGACGACAGAGGGTGAGATGTCTGGATGGCATCACTGACTCGATGGATGCGAGTCTGAGTGAACTCCGGGAGTTGGTGATGGACAGGGAGGCCTGTTGTGCTGCGATTCATGGGGTAGCAAAGAGTCGGACACGACTGAGCGACTGAACTGAACTGAACTGAAGGGCCGCCAGGATATTCCAGTTTCCTTTATTTAGAGCATGGAAAGCACTAGAGCCAATTATCCAGTAGAGTCCTGCTTCCTTCATGAAGGTGCATTCCAATGATTTTTCTAGAGAATGTCACTTCCTCCTCGTGCATGTGCTACCTGGGATACGCAGCAAGAGGAACTCATTTGTCCAATAAATGTCATGTTTCAAAAGCCCACTGGAAATAATTCTTGAAAAACACTGTGATGAGTTAAGTGCAAGTGAATCAGAAATATAAGGATTGGATTTGTCTGGAAATACATATGACCTGAAAAAAATGAAGGGAGGGAAAAATTTCCATCCAACGTCCTTAAGAAAGAACTAGACTGTGCTGCCAAGAAATGACTACCTGTTTTTCCAACACTCAAATGTCATTTGAATTCCCTGCCTTTCCTTTTCAGGAAGTAGGGGAGTGAAAGTCATTCAGTCGTGTCTGACTCTGTGATCCCATGGCCTGTTGCCCACCAGGCTCCACATTGTGGAGCTGTGGAATTCTCTAGGCAAGAATACTGGAGTGAGTTGCAATTTCCTTCTTCAGGGGATCTTCCTGACTCAGGGGTTGAATCTGGGTCTCCTGCATTGCAGGCAAATTCTTTACCATCTGAGCCACCAGGGAAGCCCAGTCACCTGACAAAAAATAATAGATGCTTTTCTCCACTCTGAAGTATGACTTTATTAATTCAATTAATAATCCACACTTTCTTCCCACTACACAGACTAAAGGGACACCTAGAGTCTTATAAAAATAGCTGATAAAGCAGTGGGAGACAGAGAACTCTCATGAAGTACCAAAGGTCAGATAAGCCTTTGCTCAGGCTTCTCCTATGGCCCTACGGGATTATAATCCCACTCAAAATTAACATGGAGAACTTCCACCCATGAGAAAGCCTACCTTTCTGGAGGTGAAAGTATGGAGAATGAGGTAAGGGGAGCACAAGATGTGCCCCCTTTGCCTGCTGGTTCACTTGTACTATTGGGCTTCCCTGGTAGCTCAGCTGATAAAGAATCCATCTGCAATACAGGAGAACTCAGTCTGATTCCTGAGTCAGGAAGTTTCCCTGGAGAAGGGATAGGCTACCCACTCCAGTCTCTGGGGCTTCCCTGGTGACTCAGATGGTAAAGAATCCGCCTGCAATATGGGAGACCTGGGTTCGATCCCTGGGTTGGGAGGATCCCCTGGAGGAGAGCATGGCCACCCACTCCAGTCTTCTTGGCTGGAGAATCCCCATGGACAGAGGAGCCTGGTGGGCTAAGGTCCATGAGGTTGCAGAGAGGCAGAATACATTGAGCAACTACGCACAGCACAGCACATAATGATAGAATAGTTGCTCCCTGGGCTTGAGTGACTAAGCATATCAGTTAGCTTTGTGATATATTACACAAAATTTAGTAGCTTAGCATTTCTCAAAATCCTATGGTTTGCCCATGAGATCCTCCAGGTCTGGGGCAGTTGTCTTGCTTTTGTTAGTAGTTGCATTATTCTTATGTTTCACAATATAAACCATACTGTGATGGATATCTTTGTAAACAAACTTTCTATTGAATCTCCTTTCAATCTTTTGAAATGTGACTGTTGTGTCACAGGGCATGAACTATTCCAAGGATTTACACTTCTGAATTATGTGTCAGGAAGATCCAAGTGTGCATTCCCAGAAGAGGATGACAGGGTCTGAGTCCAGCCCCACTCAGAGTTCTCCTGCAGGGCTGCTGGGAACAGACATGTTGATAAGCAAAAGATAAAAGAAAAATGAGGGGGGAATGCTTTATTTTAATTTTCATTATTTTGATTATTGGTCAGTTTTAATACTTAAAATATATTTACTGATCTTTCCTTTTTCCATAAATTGTATCCTCATGACCGTTCACTTTTTTGGTGCTGAATTTTAGTCTTTTATCACTGTTTTATAAAACCTCTTTGTATAAGACTACTGAATCACACTTGTCATATCTATGATACATTTTCCCCTATTCTGTTATTGGACCATAAAGAAGACTGAGCAACAAAGAATTGATGCTTTTGAATTGTGGTGCTGAAGAAGATTTTTGAAAGTCCATTGAACAGAAAGGAGATCAAACCAGTCAATCCTAAAGGAAATCAATTCTGAATGTTCACTGGAAGGACTGATGCTGAAGCTGAAACTCCAATACCTTGGCCACCTGATGCGAAGAGCAGACTCATTGGGAAAGACCCTGATGCTGGGAAAGATCGAGGGCATGAGGAGAAGGGGGCGACAGAGGATGAGATGGCTGAATAGCCTCACTGACTAAATAGAGTTTGAGCAAACTCCACAAGATGGTGAAGGATGGGGAAGCCTGGCATGCTGTAGTCCAAGGGGTCACAAAAAATCGGACATGGCTGAGCAACTGAATAACAACAAATAAACACTGTTATTTGCATTATGTTTTTGATGGTATTTCAAACTTGCAGGTGCATAAATCTACCAATATTTTCCCTTTTGATTTTTCCATTATTTTTATACTCAGATCTTTTTTCATTCAGAGGTCAGAAATTTGAGCATTTTTCCTATTATTGTTTAAACACTGACTTCTCTAGTCCAACTTAAATTCCTTTTGCTATACAGTGTAAATTTAAACCCCAAACTAATTTCTCCTGAATAACTCATTTTCCCTGCACTCTCTGTTGACTAATTCATATATTCTTCAGGATCTTCTGATGCATCCTGTATCGCAGACTAAACTCTCATATCCACATGTCTACATCTGTACTAGAACATCTGCATAATTAGTATACAAAAGCTAAACTCTTTATTTTCTATATCATCCTTGCTCTGCACTCCCTCCCTAGACTTCCTTTGTTACAGAATGGGATGTCCATCCTTCTATTTTCTCATAATTTCTCTTTTTCTCTCACACCTCCACATCCAATCCATCACCTAATACAGACACCCTACTCTGAAAATAAAGTCAGACTCTCACCATTGTTCTTACCTACACTGCATTAACCTTGGCTCAGAAACATCATTTCTTGCTTGAATTATTCCAAACACCTCTTAACTGCTCTATATACTTCTCAAAAGAGATCAGAATGATATGTCAGATTGTCCTTCTTCTACCTAAAGTTTCTAATAGATTCCTTTCTCATGCATAGTATCTGTAAGGTGACTATACTAGTCTATGAGGTTCCTCTCTCAACTTCTGTCCTATAGTTGACCCCTTTCTCACTTATGTCCAACTATATTGGTATCAACTACAAATTGGCACTTGCCATCTACCTCTACAAGGATCAAATTATGAGCTACTATAGCTACTGACCTTCGACACCCCCTGAAAGGAACTCAGGGAGCAAATCGGGAATGAGTTACTCTGTGCTCTGGGAAAAAAAATGGCAGGACAGGCCGTCAGATAGTTAGGTATTTTCAGGAGAAGATTTTATGAGCCCAATTCTTGCATCTGCTTATATCTAGAAAAGCATTAAAATCCTTCACAGTGACAGGACTAGCAATAACTTTCACAAGACTAGCAGCAACATTCTGCAAAAATTCTGTGCTTGATTGCATGTACTCCCCTTTCATCAAAACTATATGTATACTGACCTCCACCCCACCCTGCTGCCTCTTTGGAGTAATTTCTCAGAGCTATCTGAAATGCTGTCTCTGGGGTAATAGTCTTTATTTTACCCCAAATAAAAATTAACCCATGACTCTCACTTTTTTTTTTTTTTTTTTTCAGTCAACAGTGGTCTCTTTGAGGAGTCCAAGAATGCTTTGGCCCCATAGCCGACACACTTGCTGTTTCCCCTACTGGAATGCCCTTCTTCCAGGTAGATGCATGGTTTCTCCATCACTTCTTTTAGTCTTTGCCAAAGTATCACTTTCTCACTGAAGCATTTGCTAGCCACATTATTTAAAACTGCAAATTACATCCCCTCCTCTTATGCCCCAAATAAAAATCTCTGCTCCCCCGTCTCTACTTTGTTTTTTTCTTTTTTTGCATCATTTATAACCAAATGACACCCTACATTTTGATTTTGTTTATTGTCTTCTTCCCAGTCTAGAGGGTGACCTTGATGGTAGTAAGGTTATCATCAGTTTCTGAATTTTTATACTTTTTAATCTCATCAACATATTCTTTAATGTTTTCACTTTAATTCTTTGAAAATAAAATAACCCTGAGTGTTGAAAAGGCAGAGGAGCCAGAGATCAAATTGCCAACATCTGCTGGATCATTGAAAAAGCAAGAGAGTTCCAGAAAACCATCTATTTCTGCTTTATTGACTATGCCAAAGCCTTTGACTGTGTGGATCACAATAAACTGTGGAAAATTCTGAGAGAGATGGGAATACCAGACCACCTGACCTGCTGCTTGAGAAATCTGTATGCAGGTCAGGAAGCAAGAGTTAGAACTGGACATGGAACAACAGACTGGTTCCAAATAGGAAAAGGAATACGTCAAGGCTGTATATTGTCACCCTGCTTATTTAACTTATATGCAGAGTACATCATGAGAAATGCTCGGCTGGAAGAAGCACAAGCTGGAATCAAGATTGCTGGGAGAAATATCAGTAACCTCAGATATGCAGATGACACCACCCTTANGAAATCTGTATGCAGGTCAGGAAGCAAGAGTTAGAACTGGACATGGAACAACAGACTGGTTCCAAATAGGAAAAGGAATACGTCAAGGCTGTATATTGTCACCCTGCTTATTTAACTTATATGCAGAGTACATCATGAGAAATGCTCGGCTGGAAGAAGCACAAGCTGGAATCAAGATTGCTGGGAGAAATATCAGTAACCTCAGATATGCAGATGACACCACCCTTATGGCAGAAAGTGAAAAGGAACTAAAAAGCCTCTTAATGAAGGTGAAAGAGGAGAGTGAAAAAGTTGGCTTAAAGCTCAACATTTGGAAAACTAAGATCATGGCATCTGGTCCCATTACTTTATGGGAAATAGATGGGGAAACAGTGGAAACAGTGACTGATTTATATTTTGGGACTCCAAAATCACTGCAGATAGTGATTGTAGCCATGAAATTAAAAGATGCTTACTCCTTGGAAGGAAAGTTATGATCAACCTAGATAGAATATTCAAAAGCAGAGATATTACTTTGCCGACTAAGGTCCATCTCGTCAAGGCTATGGCTTTTCCAGTGGTCATGTATGAATGTGAAAGTTGGATTGTGAAGAAAGCTGAGCACTGGAGAACTGATGCTTTTGAACTGTGGTGTTGGAGAAGACTCTTGAGAGTCCCTTGGACTGCAAGGAGATCCTAAAGGATCTCCAACCAGTCCATCGTAAATGAGATCAGTCCTGGGTATTCATTGGAAGGACTGATGAAGCTGAAACTCCAATACTTTGGCCACCTCATGCAAAGAGTTGACTCATTTGAAAAGACCCTGATGCTGGGAGGGATTGGGGGCAGGAGGAGAAGGGGACGACCGAGGATGAGATGGCTGGATGGTATCACTGACTCGATGGATGTGAGTCTGAGTGAACTCCGGGAGTTGGTGATGGACAGGGAGGCCTGGCATGCTGCGATTCATGGGGTCACAGAGTCAGACACGACTGAACTACTGAACTGATGGGACTAGACCATACTTTTTTGAAAGTCTTTTTTATTTGCTCTTGGTGAATGGCGATGAGTTTCTGTATTTTCTATCTACTTTAGAAATATGGTGGTGTGAAAGGACAGAAAATTATTACATAATGTCTGGTGCCCTACACATTACATAAGTCTTTTAAACTAAAAAACTTGATGGTGGACTACCAAGAGTATTATCGATTTTTCATATTTAAAAACTTCCATGGGGGAATCTTGAGTCACTTTGTAACAATTCTCAAATTTTACTATAAAACAGATTGCATGCTAAAATTGTTTATGGATTCTCCTCTTTTTTTCCCCATTATAAGAATTTCATTCTAAATTCAATGATACATCCTGAAAATTATCATATCTAAATGAAAATGTAATATATAACTAGGTCCTTCTCCAACCCTCCATCTCATCAAATTGCCAGTTTTCCAGAAATTAAACTTAAAAAAATTAAGGCCAACTGTTCGAAGAATTTTCTTTAATGTGAAGGTGGAAAGTTTAATTCTTTTTTTACAAAAATGTGGCATAATTATTCAGCTATAGTTTTAAAGAAATATCCTGATTAATTAAAAGCTTAAAATAACCAAATGAAAAATCAAATACAATGGAACTCTAAACTACAATGTACATGTTAGTGGTGGGGCCAGCATCCTGCCTTCTTGTTGATTTTTCCATTAGGGATTATTTTCCACTAGGTATTATTTTTAGCTTCATATATTTATCATTCTTATAATTAAATGCTAGGTAGTAAAAAAAAATCAGAATGGCCTTTGCTCATTTTAACCATATCCTTTCCATTTTGAAATACAATGTAAAGAGAAGAAAGAGAGGTACCTGGGGGGGAAAAAACAAAGACATTTCTCAGTTCAGTTCAGTTCAGTTGCTCAGTCCAGTTCAGTTGCTCAGTCATGCCCGACTCTTTGTGACCCCACGAATTGCAGCACGCCAGGCCTCTCTGTCCACCACCAGCTCCCGGAGATTGCTCAAACTCATGTCCATCCAATTGGTGATGCCATCCAACCATCTTATCTTCTGTCCTCCCCTTCTCCTCCTGCCCTCAATCTTTCCCAGCATCAGGGGCTTTTCAAATGAGTCAGCTCTTCACATAAGGTGGCCAAAGTACAGGAGTCTCAGCTTCAACATCAGTCCTTCCAAAGAACATCCAGGACTGATCTCTTTTAGGATGGACTGGTTGGATCTCCTTGCAGTCGAAGGGACTCTCAACAGTCTTCTCCAACACCACAGTTCAAAAGCATCAGTGCTTCAGCACTCAGCTTTCTTTATAGTCCAACTCTCAAAGCCATACATGACCACTGGAAAAACCATAGCCTTGACTAGACAGACCTTTGTTGACAAAGTAATGTCTCTGCTTTTTAATATGCTGTCTAGGTTGCTCTTAACTTTCCTTCCAAGGAGCAAGTGTCTTTTAATTTCATGGCTGCAATCACCATTTGCAGTGATTTTGGAGCCCAGAAGACTAAAGTCAGCCACTGTTTCCACTGTTTCTCCATTTATTTGCCATGAAGTGATGGGACTGGATGCCATGATCTTCGGTTTTTGAATGTTGAGTTTTAAGCCAACTTTTTCCCTCTCCTCTTTCACTTTCATCAAGAGGCTCTTTAGTTCTTCACTTTCTGCCATAAGGGTGGTGTCATCTGCATATCTGAGGTTGCTGACATTTCTTTAGGTCAGTTTATAAACATGGGAAGGGTGGACTCTGTAGTGCTTTCATTAATAAGAAAGCAATGTCTCCTCCTCCCTCTTTCCCTGCTCTCAAGTCCCTCCCCCAATTGCCTTCCTGCTCTTTCACGCTTCCACCACTCAATCCAAAGAGTGAAGGCTCTCTAGCTCCTCAGCTGTACCTTTAAGATTTACCATGAGATGGGGTTCCCTGTTGACTCAGCTGGTAAAGAACCCACCTGTCAAAGCAGGAGACACAACAGGCGAGAGTTCAATCCCTGGGTCAGGAAGATCTCCTGGAGAAGAAAATGGCAACCCACTCCAGTATTCCTGCTTGGAAACTTCCGTGGACAGGGGAGCCTGGCTGGCTATAGTCCATGGGATTGCAAAGAGTTGGACACAGCTGAGCATCCATGCACACACACACACAACCAAAGACAGTATCAAAATACATTTTATCATAAGACCCACAAATACATTTCCAACAAATATACAATACCATACATGCATAACATAAAATCACAGCCATGGAAACTATTACTTTGGAAAAATAAGCCTAAATCTATAATTAGCTCTTTAAAATTTTTTTTTCAGTACTAATGCTTGTTACTTGTACATTTATTTTGTCAAACAGAAAATCAGTCATTGATACCAGAGTTTTAAGTAAAATTTGAGAAAATTATTTCAAACTAAGGAATGCTCTGCATAAGCCTAACTTTTATCTGAAAATTATGAAAGACTGTTATTATTCACTCAATGATCAAACTTGTAGACAACATGAAAGGCTCACTGTGACACCCCAGGATGCAGAGGGTGCCGTACTAATACATGTTAATAGATGCCATAGGATGAAAGGGTCCCCTAAGCAAATGAGGTTGGAAAATGCTAGGTTAAAGAAAATTAAACACATTTTTGAGAGCACCTCAGGAGTACTCTGCCATTTAATATGCTAATGTGCAACATGAATTTGCAAAAAGAGGCAGTAACTATAGAATCTTTTGTTCATGGAGTATGTCCTTGAACTGGAAGTCTCTTATGGAAATAGTCTCAGAATCTGACAGAAAATTGACCATTTTAGGAAAAAGAAAATCTGGTTTCCTACTATATATTTTTATAACACATTATAATACATAATTTATCTAAGAGAAATATAATTATAGGAAATTAAGCACAAAAACACCATGGTAACATTACTTATTTCCCCGGATGTCAGTAGATATTCTTGGAATTTAATAAGGAAAAATAAGACATGCTGCCTCAGAGCACAGAGAAGCAGCAGCTGTGGAATGTTGGAGAAGAAATCAGCCTCAGGGTGTTGATGCAGTGTCTGACATGGGAAGGATGAGAAGAGGATGAGAGTGACCTCTTGTGGGCAGAACCTCCTTTACTTCAACTTTGTTTACTCTTCTTCCAGAATCTCAATGTCATGAGTGTAAAGTGATAAAAGTTAGGATGCATGCTGCTACTGCTAAGTCACTTCAGTCGTGTCCAACTCTGTGCGACCCCATAGACGGCAGCCCACCAGGCTTCCCTTTCCCTGGGATTCTCCAGGCAAGAACACTGGAGTGGGTTGCCATTTCCTTCTCTAATGCATGAAAGTGAAAAGTCAAAGTGAAGTCGTTCAGTCGTGTCCAACTCTGCGACTCCATGGACTGCAGCCTACCAGGCTCCTCCATCCATGGGATTTTCCAGGTAAAAGTACTGGAGTGGGGTGCCATTGCCTCCTCCAAGGATGCATGAGTAAAGGCTATTTTCTTAATCTTGATTTTCTTCATTAACAAACCTCTTCTAAAATTAAGTCTCATTTACTTGTATGTTCCTCCCACTTCAGTTCAGTCACTCAGTCATGTCTGACTCTTTGTGACCCCATGGACTGCAGCATGCTAGGCTTCCCTGTCCATCATCAACTCCTGGTCCATGTCCCAGTCAAACTCATGTCCATCAAGCCAGTGAAGCCATCCAACCATCTCATCCTCTATCATCCCCTTCTCCTGCCTTCAATCTTTCCCAGCATCAGGGTCTTTTCCAAAGCTATCACTTAGGAGTTTGCTTGTCTGCAATTGATAAAAACTTAAAGCAGTAGACTAGAAGTTTAACTATCTTCATTAAAAGAAGTCTATGTATACAAAACTGCCAAGTCAGTTCCATGATTGCCAAGGCACTCAGCACAGGGCTTCCACCTCACTGTCACAGAGCCTGCAAGACTATGTCCTTGCTCCAGCTGATACAAAAGAGGAAAGGAAAAACAAAGCTAGCCTCTCCATTTAAGGATGCTTTGAGAATTCGTACATGGATCATGATATAGGGAGAAGGCAATGGCACCCCTCTCCAGTACTCTTGCCTGGAAAATCCCATGGATGGAGAAGCCTGGAAGGCTGCAGTCCATAGGGTCGCTGAGGGTCGGACACGACTGAGCGACCTCACTTTCACTTTTCCCTTTCATGCATTGGAGAAGGAAATGGCAACCCACTCCAGTGTTCTTGCCTGGAGAATCCCAGGGACAGGGGAGCCTGGTGGGCTGCCATCTATGGGGTCGCACAGAACTGGACATGACTGAAGTGACTTAGCAGCATGATATAGGTGACTGGGAAATGAAGTCTTTATTGCAAGGGGCCGTGGGCTCAGCTAAAACTTGGGACTTCTATTATTATAGAAGGAGGGAATGCCACACTATGTAATAAAGAAAGGTATATTAAAGATAAATTTGACATAAAGAAATTTAAAATACATGAAAGACTGAGAGAGAGTGGCCAGCTAGAAGAAAATGCTTATCTTGCACCTTTGAAAGTGCAATCAAATGTTTCTATCTCAAAAGCACGATTCAAAGAAAGACCATTTATTTCCCTTGTCATCTCTTCTTACTTTCCAAAGTATGTTAGGGAGTCAGAAAGGAGCTGAGTAGAAGCACCATAGGAGCTGAGAACAGTATGTTAGTCACTTCTGGAAGCTGCCAGACCACCACCAGCCCCAGCTTGGGGAGGGTAAGTCGTGATTTTGAGTGAAACAAGTTGTGTTATTACATGAAATTGTACAGTTTTCATTACTAAATTGTGACAGATCACTGAATGTGATCATAGGATGTTTTAGTATCAACAGGAGATCATATATTCTAGGTGTGCCTGAAGGTTTTATCTAGGAGCAGGGAAAGAATTTTCCTACTGAATAAAGGTTTAGGGGATGATGAGAGATAAAA
Source organism: Neotragus moschatus (assembly GCA_006410615.1). Classification (NCBI taxonomy): domain Eukaryota; kingdom Metazoa; phylum Chordata; class Mammalia; order Artiodactyla; family Bovidae; genus Neotragus; species Neotragus moschatus. The sequence goes on from SJYA01002188.1 coordinate 285,798, forward strand.
GTAAAGACCATTTGTCTTGCTTGTACTCACCCATGATTACAATAACTACCTCACAGGGTTTTTTGTGAAGATTAGGTAAAAGGGGAATGCAAGAAAGCCAGAAGAGAGCAAGGCATAAAGAACTAAATAAATACTGGTTTCCTTCCCTTGATTCATAGTATTCATCCAGCAAATATGTACTGAATTTACACTATCTGCCAGTTTTGTTTTTCAGGATTAAGACATAAATGGGGGAAATCATAGAGAAAAGTAGAAATTAATCTGAAAAAAGTCATATCCCAATTTCCTTGTCTAAAGAGAATTTAATTTATCTGACTCACTGCCACCTGGAGGCAGCTGTTGAAATTCTAGACACAGTTCTCAAGAGGGACTCCAGAACTTGAGGCTTGAAATTTTAACCCCATTTTATTAACAAAGTCATTCTATAACATACTTCTTGAGTTTTATGTGAGGTCATTTAGTTATTTTTCTGCTAAATGCTTTTGCCAACCCAAATGGGTCCATGCACAGATATGACAGGGCCTGAAACCATTTCCTGGGGGTATTAAGCTAGGTATTAGGCCATTTTCCATTGTGTCAAATGAAGGTGGAAATTTCAGTTCTCTCAATTAACATGATGAATTGTGCATGCCTTTTCAGTTTTCCTAATTATAGTCTCTAATGTATACAAGCTTTAACTTTAGTGACACCTAGTGGTTCTACATGGTAATGAGAACTCTTTTTGATGCTTTCTGTGACTGCAGCCATGAAATTAAAAGACGCTTCCTCCTTGGAAGAAAAGTTATGACCAACCTAGATAGCATATTCAAATGCAGAGATATTACTTTGCCGACTAAGGTCCGTCTAGTCAAGGCGATGGTTTTTCCGGTAGTCATGTATGGATGTGAGAGTTGGACTGTAAAGAAGGCTGGGCGCCGAAGAATGGATGCTTTTGAACTGTGGTGTTGGAGGACTCTTGAGAGTCCCTTGGACTGCAAGGAGATCCAACCAGTCCATTCTGAAGGAGATCGGCCCTAGGATTTCTTTGGAAGGAATGATGCTAAAGCTGAAACTCCAGTCCTTTGGTCACCTCATGCGAAGAGTTGACTCATTGGAAAAGACTCTGATGCTGGGAGGGATTAGGGGCAGGAGGAGAAGGGATGACCAAGGATGAGATGACTGGATGGCATCACTGATTCAATGGGCATGAGTCTGAGTGAACTCCGGGAGTTGGTGATGGACAGGGAGGCCTGGCGTGCTGCGATTCATGGGGTCGCAAAGAGTCGGACACGACTGAGCGACTGAACTGAACTGAACTGGCTGGGTAACAGGTCAAGAGGGACTAGGTTTGGGTTTGTTTTTCATTTTACCTTGTCAAATAGTCTGAGAAAAATTATGTATCATGGCAATTCAGATAACCCCACTTACTGCTTGTAAAATAGAACTGATATTTGTGCTCCTATAATGGGATGTCANGGTAACAGGTCAAGAGGGACTAGGTTTGGGTTTGTTTTTCATTTTACCTTGTCAAATAGTCTGAGAAAAATTATGTATCATGGCAATTCAGATAACCCCACTTACTGCTTGTAAAATAGAACTGATATTTGTGCTCCTATAATGGGATGTCAGGAATCTCTGGAAATGAGGTGGTAATTCTTTCAAGTGGTTATAACTGTAAAGTAACTCCTTTGCCCTCCACTGGAAAGCTACTGAGGCATTACAAACCCAGAATTTGGAGAGAAGAGACCCTCTGTCGATTGCTTCATTTCCGTCACTGGAGCAGAGACATACTACTACATAATACTTCCAGATTTTAGGAAGGCTGAAGGGAATGATTCATGTGTTTTCCGTATGGTTTGAACTTGTGATTTTTTTTTTAAAGAAGAATGAAAACCAGAATTTGACATTCCAGATTTAAAATCAATTTCAAAATCATTTTATAACAGACCCAATTGTGATTCCGCAGTTATTTATCTTACTCTTGTCTTTTCCTTTCTGTTCACCCATAGATTATAAAAAATTGAACACAGTCAAGTGAGTTGCCAGAGAACAGAACCCAAACCATTATGACTTTCTTCTTTTTTCCTGAGTTCAAATAGAGAAAACTACACAAATAATATAGTAAACATTCATGTGTCCATGTTTTCTTCATAAAAGAATAAATACTATAAATAAATATGGGAAAGTTGCTCTTATTTTTTTATTCCAAATCTCCATTACTATTGTGCATAAGGTATTTACCCTCCCAGCTTGTTTTGTAAAAATAATTTTCTTTCAATATATGCACATATCAAAAATATTAGTGTGTTTTATGTGGCTTACTATATAAATATTTTTACTGTAGGTATAATTCTACAATTTGATTTTTGTAACTATCCATGTACAGATTTATACTCTTAGTCCATTATTTTAACTGCTGAGTTCCACTGTACAGAGATAACAATTAACTGTCCATTCTCTTAGTATAACATATTTTTACAATTTTTTTCCTATTAAAAGTAAGGCTGTGTAAGTACTTTCATAATGGTGGAGTCTATACGTGTGTATTTAGTTGCTTCAGTCATGTCCGACTCTTTGTGACCCTATGAACCACAGCTCATCAGGCTCCTCTGTCCAAGGGATTCTCTAGGCAAGAATACTGGAGTGGGTTGCCCTTCCCTCTTCAGGGGATATTCCAGACCCAGGGATCCAATCCTTGTCTCTATGTCTCTTGCGTTGGCAACTAGATTCTTTACCACTAGTGTCACCTGGTAAGCCCAATGATGGAATAAAACCTCTAAAAATTTATTATTCTATAAAAGCAATGAGAACACCAGCAAAATCCAATTTTTTAATAACTTGGGGCATTAATTAATGCAATCATGTAAGAAATGTTTGTTTTAAAAAAATAGCTGAAGACCAAGAACTCCAGTACCATGGTAGCTGTGAAAATCAGAAGCCTAGCCACTGCTAGAGAGGGCAGAATATGTTTGTAGATTTCCCAAATCGTTTAGGGAATGATTACTATTGACTTTTTTGTTATCTCCCTGAGAAGTTACCGTTCATAGGGCCTGCCACTGTTTTACCTGACTCAGAGATTTTTCAGTGCAAACAGCTTTATTCTCAGAGCAACTGCCCAAACCAATCAGTGGTAACTGTTTTACAGTGTATCTCCCAGAGGTGGCAATGCCAGCTGGAGCAAATAAGAGGCTGACAAAGAAAAGAAAAATTGAAAAATAAGTGCCCATAGGAGGCTTTGAAAGCTCTGACACATTTCTGGGAATCATGTTCAGGGCTCTGCACATGCCAGGGAGAAACCTGAGAAGGTTCTAATCTCTTACCTCTGGGCAACCTTAAGGCTCTGCAATTAGGAAGCAAAGACTAAGGCAGTGTTGTAAACTGCTGGAAGTGTGGAAGGCATTCAACAACAACACATGCACACAGACAGAGCTCCTTGGCAAAGGAAGGAAGACTTATTGGTTCAAAACCCTTAAGAAAATCTCGGTCTAATCATTAGCTGGTAGCTCAGCTGGTAAAGAATCTGCCTGCAATGAAGGAGATCCTGGTTTGATTCCTCAGTCGGGAATATCTACTGGAGAAGGGATAGGCTACCCACTCCAGCATTCTTGCCTGGAGAATCACATGGACAGAGGAGCCTGGTGGGCTCCAGTCCATGGGGTCACAAAGAGTTGGACACGACTGAGCAACTAACAGACCACAATCATTAGCTAACTGAACAAAGAAAGTGGCCATATTTGACCAAGAATATGGACTTTACAGAATTAGTCCAGGGAAGTCACTACATTCACACACATACACACACAAACACCACCAACAATAACAATAAGGAGCGTAACAACAAACTCTGAGAGCGGAGTAATATGATCACTAGAGCTGCTATTAAGTTATTTTAAATATCTATATTTTAATGAAAATTATGACATTTGAAAAAAAGGAACTATGGTCCATATGCAGGGAGAAGAAAAGAAAACAATAGAAATGGTTGCTAAGAAAATCAGATGTTGTACCCACTAGACAGAGACTTTTAATAGACTGTAAAAAATATAGCGAAAGAACTAAAAGATCCCTCCATATGTTGGAATTTTTAACAGTTTTTCTCCTGTAATTGAGATCTAATTTTAATGCATTATGGTCAGAAAAGATGCTTGGAATGATTTCAAATTTTTTGAATTTATCAAGGTTAGCTTTATGGCCCAGAATGTGATCTATCCTGGAGAAGGTTCCGTGAGCACTTGAGAAAAAGGTGAAATTCGTTGTTNAATTAAAATAAATAAATTTATATTAAAAAAATAAAAAAACAAAAAATACATAAAAATAAAAAATCTATAAAAACAATGTTTCTCTTACTAAATAGGGCATATTAAAAAGGAAATAGAAATTATACAACACAGTCAAATAGAAATTTTGAAGTAAAAAGCATAACTAAAATGAAAATTTTACTTAGAGGACCTTAACAGCAGATTTGAATAGCAGACGACAAAATTACCAAACTTGCACCTAGGTCAGTTGGGGTTATCCAATTTTAAAAGCAGAAATTTGAAAGAATGAGGAAAAATAAAGTTTTAGAGACTCATGGTATATCACCAAGTATACTAAAATATGCCTAATCTGAGTAACAGAAGGAAAGGAGAGGGAGAATATTTGTAGAAATAATGGCCAAAAGTTTCCCAAATTTGACCCAAAAAGCCATTAATCTCCACACACGGAAGTTCGAAGAATGTGAAATAGCTTGTCTAAAGCCAAAATCAAAGAGAAAATCTTAAAAGCAACACGTGAAAAGCAGTTCACTTATTGTATAAGACATTGTCATAAGTTTAACAGCTGGTTTGTCATCAGAAACACAGATGGCAGAATGTAGTAGGGTGATATGTGGAAAGGGCTGGGAGGAAAAAAAATTGTCAACTAAGATTTTTATATCTGGCAAAATTATACTTTAAAAATGAAAAACCTTTCCAAAATTGAAAAGATCATAAGGGAATGCTCTGAATAATTTCCAGCAGATTACATAACATATGAAATGGAGAGATTTATAGAGACACATAACTATCAAAACTGACTCAAAAGGTAGGAAAAAATTAAACAGAACTATAATGAGAGATTAAATTAATAGTCAAAAACCTTCCTATAAAAGAATGTCAGAACCAAATAACTTTAATGGTAAGTTGTACCAAATGTTTAAAGACAAATTTACACCAATTTTATAAACTCTTTTTTAAAAAGTAGAAGAGGATTGAACATGTCTGACTAAAGCAATGAGGCCCTGATATCAAAACCAGATGAAGACATCTACAGACAACTTCAGACCAGATTTATATGTCTCAGTTATAGCTGCATTGGTAGTGCTGATGGTTGTACAAATCAGTAATTATAATTAAAACTACTGAGTTGTACACTTTAAAATGGTAAACTTTATGGAATGTAAAATATATCTTAAATTCATCATAAAAATAACGCTGCAGTGAATATCCTTCCCCATGCCTCGAAGTTTGCAGATTCTACAAATGTTTCTGTCTATGGACCAACAACTGAAAATTCTGGCATGTAGTTTTCCAATTTCTCTAAAATGTGAAAGTTGCTCTACAAAGTAGATGTCATTTGTACTTCCTCCAGTGTGTGAGAAAGTTCTAGTTTCTTTGATCTTTGCCAATATTTAAATAATCAGTTTTTAAATTTTACTTTTTAGTTTTAATGTTTATTATTTGTTGTGAAATTGTACTTTACTGGTTTGCATTTCTGTAACTTTGAGGAAGATTAAGCATCTTGTAATCTGTATCGACCATTCACTTTTCCTCTTCTGTGAATTTTCTATTCATATCCTTTGTCCACTGACTGTCAAGCTGTTGATTTGCAGAGCTGCCTTTAAGTGCTGATAACATAGGAACCAGAGGCTTCCCTCCCTGGGAGTGACAGTGAGCATTACCAGCCATTTGGGCATATCAGTACTTTCTAGGCAAGAACCATGTCCATTCCAAAATGGAATCTTTGAAATATATTGTTGTCATGACGAGCAACAACATCTCAAAGGATTCCTTTGTCTAAAAGGTAAAACACTGGAGTTTCTCTTCACTATCTGCCTGCTATCAATTGCAAAGAAGTTACACATAAGTGTTTTTTCTTCTATTGATCCTTCAGTCAAAAGCCTGTCTTCTTTCTAACCTTGANGAAATATATTGTTGTCATGACGAGCAACAACATCTCAAAGGATTCCTTTGTCTAAAAGGTAAAACACTGGAGTTTCTCTTCACTATCTGCCTGCTATCAATTGCAAAGAAGTTACACATAAGTGTTTTTTCTTCTATTGATCCTTCAGTCAAAAGCCTGTCTTCTTTCTAACCTTGATTACTTTCCTTAGTTTTTGTTCTCTTGAAAAAATTATGAATATATTATAATTTACCTCACAATGAGCCCTCTTCTAAAGTTCTTAACAAATTTTCCATTTGGAAGAGTTTATTTTCGTTAATCTCCTGACTCCGTGTCTATCTTCTTTCCTACCATCTTGACCACATCTCTCTTGCCTCACAGGCATCTCAAGTACTTATGCTAACTTATGGCAGTTTACACCATCAAAATTTAGACTCACCTCAAGCACTCAAGCTCTAAAATTGAGCTCCTTTCAAAAAATCATTTATTTTTCTCAATAAAGCTGGGTTTCAAGGAGTCAGGAAACAGAAAAATTCATCAGGTGGTGAAATGCTTGAGACTAAGGAGTTTAAACATCAATTTTTTAAATGTCAGTCACTGTTTATTTATTAAATAAACCTTGCACTTGTAAAAACCCAGAATAGCAAAACTTGTATCGCAGGAAAAATTCTAGATCTGTTCTAAAATTTCTTCACATTTGTATTCAATCCTGTGAGAATTTTAAAAGGAAAACTTTTGCTAAAGTTAAGACTTTGATACAGTAAACTGGTAATACACATTTAGTAAATATGGAAAGTTTGAAAAAAACAATCAGAGTGAGTGTGTGAAATGATTTTTAACATGAAAGAACTCAAGGAATGTGATTCCCTTCTTCAAGAGACTAATGGAAAATAAACTTCAGCTCAAAGAGAGGCTAGAGAAGCAGTGTGCACTGAATCTACTCAAAAGAAAATGGGGATTGTTTTTACAGAACTGAATGTAAATATATAAACCGGGTAAGCATAAAAATTATATAACTAATCATCCATGAAAATTAGGAAATAAGGAAGAAGAAAAGGTAAGTACCTTGATTTCTTTATTATTTAAATTTGAGGATTAATAGGTCATCAAGTAATATATACAAAAAGGCATAAATTTTTCACTAAGTGATTTAATCAACTAAAATCATATAAGGCATGAGGGAAGGGAGGAAATAGAAATAAACAAACTTCATCTTTGTTCACAGCTGGAATCGACAGATTCAGTCTGTAAAGTTTTGACAGATAAATACATTACAAAAATTATAGTCATTTTAATGACAATCAAAACAGGAATATAACATTTCATATTTAAAGAAATACCTCAAAACACACCATATCTCACACATACACACACAGAAAGTAAGGGAAAAAATACCAAGCATTAAAGGACTTAAAAGTAGCAAAAACAACAAAAAAAACAACATAAAATTTTAACAAAATTAAGACTGAAATCTACTCTGTTCAGTTCAGTTAAGTTGCTCAGTGGTGTTCAACTCTTTGCGAGCCCATGGACTGCAGTACACCATGCCTCCCTGTTCATCACAAACTCCCGGAGTTTACCAAGACTCGTATCCATTGAGCAGGTGATGCCATCCAACCATCTCATCCTCTGTTGTCCCCTTCCACTCCTGCCTTCTGTCTTTCCCAGCATCGGGGTCTTTTCCAGTTAGTCAGTTCATCCCATCAAGTGGCCAAAGTATTGCGGTTTCAGCTTCAACATCATTCCTTCCAATGAGTATTCAGGACTAATCTCCTTTAGGATGGACTGGCTGGATCTCCTTGCAGTTCAAGGGACTCTCGAGAGTCTTCTCTAATGCCGCAGTTCAAAAGCATCAATTCTTCAGCAGTCAGCTTTCTTTATAGTCCAACTCTCACATCTATACATGACTACTGGAAAAACCATAGCTTTGACTAGATGGACTTTTGTTGGCAAAGTAATTTCTTTGTTTTTTAATATGCTGTCTAGGTTGGTCATAAATTTCCTTCCAAGGAGTAACCATCTTTTATTTCATGGCTGCAGTCATTATCTGCAGTGATTCTGGAGCACCCCCCCCAACCCCGCCTACCAAAATAAAGCCTCACTGTTTCCATTGTTTCCCCATCTATTTGCCATGAAGTGATGGGACCAGATGTCATGATCTTAGTTTTTTGAATGTTGAGCTTTAAGCCAACTTTTTCACTCTCCTCTTTCACTGTTATCAAGAGGCTCCTTAGTTCTTCTTCACCTTCTACCATGAGGGTGGTATCATCTGCATATCTGAGGTTATTGAAATTTCTCCTGGCAATCTTGATTCCGGATTGTACTTCATCCAGTCCAGCATTTCTCATGATATACTCTGCATAAATAAGCAAGGTGACAATATACAGCCTTGATATACTCCTTTCCTGATCTGGAGGTAGTCAGTTGTTCCATGTCCAGTTCTAACTGTTGCTTCCTGCGCTGCATACATATTTCTCAGGAGGCAGGTGAGGTGGCCTGATATTCCCTTCTTTTTAAGTTTTCCACACTTTGTTGTGATCCAACAGTCAAAAGGATATGGCATAGTCAGTAAAGCAGAAGTAGATGTTTTTCTGCAACTCTCTTACTTTTTCAATGATCTAACGGATATTGGAAATTTGAAATCTGGTTCCTCTGCCTTTTCTAAAACCAGCTTGGACATCTGGAATTTCACAGTTCACATAGTATTGGGGCCTGGCTTGGAGAATTTTGAGCATTACTTTACTAGCGTGTGAAATGAGTGGAATGTGTGGAAGTTTGAGCATTCTTTGGCATTGCCTTTCTTTGGGGTTGGAATGAAAACTCACCTTTTCCAGTCCTGTGGCCACTGCTGAGTTTTCCAAATTTGCTGGCATATTGAGTGCAGCACTACAGCATCATCTTTCAGGATTTGAAAGAGCTCAACTGGAATTCCATCACCTCCACTAGCTTTGTTCATAGTGATGCTTTCTAAGGCCCACTTGACTTCACATTCCAGGATGTCTGGCTCTAGATGAGTGATCACACCATCATGATTATCTTGGTCATGAAGATCTTTTTCGTATAGTTCTTCTGTGTATTCTTGCCACCTTTTCTTAATATCTTCTGCTTCTGTTAGGTCCATACCATTTCTGTCCTTTATCGAGCCCATCTTTGCATGAAATATTCCCTTGGTATCTCTAATTTTCTTGACAAGTTCTCTAGTCTTTCTCATTCTGTTGTTTTCTTCTATTTCTTTGCATTGATCACTGAGGAAGGCTTTCTTACCTCTCCTTGTTATTCTTTGGAACTCTGAATTCAAATGGGTATATATTTCCTTTTCTCCTTTGACTTTCACTTCTCTTCTCTTCACAGCTATTTGTAAGGCCTCCTCAGATGAACATTTTTCCTTTTTTCATGTCTTTTTCTTCAGGATGGTCTTGATCACTGCCTCCTGTACCCTCCTGTACATTGTCACAAACCTCCGTCCATAGTTCTTCGGGTGCTCTGTCTATCAGATCTAATCTCTTGAATCTATGTCTCACTTCCACTGTATAGTCATAAGGGATTTGACTTAGGTCATGCCTGAATGGTCTAGTGGTTTCCCTACTTTCTTCAATTTAAGTCTGAATTTTGCAATAAGGAGTTCCTGATCTGAGCCACAGTCAACTCCTGGTCTTGTTTTTGCTGACTGTATAGAGCTTCTCCATCTCTGGCTGCAAAGAATATAACCAATCCGATTTCGGTATTGACTATCTGGTGATGTCCATGTGTAAAGTCTTCTCTTGTGTTGTTGGACAAGGGTGTTTGCTATGACCAATGTGTTCTCTTGGCAAAACTCTGTTAGCCTTTGCCCTGCTTCATTCTGTACTCCAAGACCAAATTTGCCTGTTATTCCAGGTATCTCTTCACTTCCTACTTTTGCGTTACAGAGAAAGGAATCTGGTTAAATTACATGAAACCCAGCGATATTCTACCTACTAGAAACATTTAAAAAGCAAAATAACTCAAAGATGGGGCAAAGTACACAAAGAAAATGTAAACGAAAACAAAAAATTAGGAGTCAGGATCTTAATTCAGACAAGTTGACTTTTAGATTTGAATTAACTTTAAAGCATTAAATGTGATTTTTAAAGTACATCACATAATGAGAAAATATATAAACCATAATGAAGATAAAAATTATAAAAATGCATGCAGCAAGAAGAATTTTAAGATGTCCTCCAAAATTCCTGTCTCTGGGTATCCTTGCCTTGTATAAATCTCACCTCTTGAAATTAAAAGGTTAAGAAAGGATAAAGCCTGGAGCTCTGAATATAATGGGATATTATTGTTCACAATACTTGGCAAAAGAGATTTTATAGATGTAAGTAGGTTACTAGACAGTTGGCTTTGAGTTAATCAAAGAAGTATTATGAATGGCCTGATGTAATCACATGATCCCTTTAAGTCTAGATCTTAGATGTTGGAGACAGAAATTGTATTGGTAGTATGAAGGGGCCATAAAGCAAGAAACTGCAGACAGTTTCTAGAAGCTGAAAATTGCCCACAGACACAGCCAGCAAGAGGACAGGATCTTCAGTCTTTCAGCTTCAAGGAACTGAACTCTGCCAACAACTTAATGACCTTGGAAGAAGATCCTGAATCTCAAGTGAGATAGAAGTTCATACTGACACCTTGATTCTAGCCATGTGGGACCCTAAGCTCCGCCTGACCTTGGTCAGCAGCAAATGTCAAATAATAAATGGATGTTTTTTTAAATCATTACATTTGTGGCAACTTGTTACACAGCAGTTGAAAATTAAAATGATCTAAATTATGGGAGAAGTATCAATAACCTCAGATACGCACCCCTATGACACCACCCTTATGGCAGAAAGTGAAGAGGAACTAAAGAGCCTCTTGATGAAAGTGAAAGAGGAGAGTGAAAAACTTGGCTTAAAGCTCAACATTCAGAAAACTAAGATCATGGTATCAGGTCCCATCACTTCATGGCAAATAGACGGGGAAACAGTGGCTAACTTTATTTTTTCTGGGCTCCAAAATCACTGCAGATGGTGATTGCAGCCATGAAATTAAAATATGCTTACTCCTTGGAAGAAAAGTTATGACCAACCTAGACAGCATATTCAAAAGCAGAGACATTACTTTGCCAACAAAGGTCCATCTAGTCAAAGCTATGGTTTTTCCAGTGGTCATGTATGGATGTAACAGTTGGAGTATAAAGAAAGCTGAGCACTGAAGAACTGATGCTTCTGAACTATGGTGTTGGAGAAGACTGTTGAGAGTCCCTTGGATTGCAAGGAGATCCAATCAGTCCATCCTAAAGGAGATCAATCCTAGGTGTTCATCGACAGGACTGATTTTGAAGCTGAAACTCCAATACTTTGGCCACCTGATGTGAGGAGCTGACTCATTTGCAAAGCCCCTGATGCTGGGAAAGATTGAGGGCAGGAGGAGAAGGGGATGACAGAGGATGAGATGGTTGCATCATATCATTGACTCAATGGACATGGGTTTTGGTGGACTCTGGGAGTTGGTGATGGACAGGGAAGCCTTGTGTGCTGCAGTTCACGGGGTCACAAAGAGTTGGACACAACTGAGCAACCGAACTGAACTGAAATACCATGTAACATAGTAGTATCAAAATTCATAAAGCAAAACAAAACTCTAGGAACATATACTGGTTTATGTACTAATACAAAATACTCTTTTTCAGCATTAGCAGCAGAAGCTTTAAGACACCTCTGTCAGCATGTCCTTAAGGATTATTAAAGCAAGTAAGAATTTAGGCTATGTTGAAGACAAAGGTAAGTATGTATATATGTGTGTGGGCGAGAGAGAGAAATTCATATATCAGTCTCTACCCTTGAATGCAAAGAATATATCTTTTTTTTCCTAGTGCCCACAAAAAGGAATACTCATAAAAGATAACCATATGTTAAGCTAGAAATTTCTGTATAAATTCCAAAATGTAGAAACAGCAGAGATATTCTCTGATCACAATGCAAAAAAAATTATAAATCAGTAATAAATTTAGGAAACAAAAAATTCCTATCATTTGCCATATAAGATACTCTATGTTAAACAACTCTTAGGTTAAAGAGAAAATTAATACAGAAATTACAGAATCTTGATAGCCCTACATATTAGAATCTATAACATATAGCTGAAAGAGCATGCAGAGAAAAATTCACAGCTTTACATACTTAGAATTATAAACTAGGAAGGCTGGAAATAATTGAATCAAGAATCTACAAGAAGTTAGAAAAAGAACCTCACAGTAAATCCAAGGAAGATGGAGGAAAGAAGGCATACATAAAGATGAAGCTGCATCCTCGAATTTGAAAAGGGAAAAACAGTACAACTAGTGAATAAACTCAAAATCTGATACTTTCTGATAAGAATAACACTCCACTTCTGTGATATTTTCCCCCCCAAAACTGTATCTCCAATGAAATGTTGATAAAATATCAGATAAATGCAAACTTGAGGGGCATTCCAAAACATCTGACCAGGTACCCTTCCAAAATAGTCAAATTCATGAACAAGGAAAGATTACAAAATAATCACAAAATAGAGGAAATGAAAGAGAAATTATTATTAAATGCAATGTGGGATCCTGAATTGAATCCTGAAACAGGAAAAGGACCTTAATAGACAAATAAAGCCTACAGTTTAGTTAATAAAGTTGTACTTTTATTCACTTTTCAGTTTTGACAGATATGCCATGGTTATGTAAGATGATAACATTAGGGGAAATAAGGGGAGGGGTACATGAAAACTCTATGCTATCTTTGCAACTTTTCTGTAAATCTAAAATTATTCTAAAATAAAGACATTATTTTTTAAAAAAAGAAGTACAGAAGACCTAAAAAATTTAAATAGAACAATTAGAAGAAATGAAAGTAATGATCAAAGGGCTACCCTCTTAAACAAGCAAACAAAACATACCACATTCTAAAAGTTTTATTAGAGTATTTTACCAAACACTTCAGTCATCCATAACTTCAATGCTAGTTAAATCATTCTGATATAGACACATTTAAAAGGCACTCGTATACTTTCCCGTGAGATAAAGAATTAAAAGGTAATACAGTCTTTTTCTTTCCAATTTTAATATGCTTATTTCTTTCTATTTTTAAATAATACTGGATGGAATGTCCAGAAATGGTAAATGTTAGTAGTAATAATGGTCATCTTTGTCTTGTTCTTTAATTGAGAATACTTCTAATTATCTATTACACCTGGCTCTGGCTTTTGTGTTTATATGTCACATTAAGAGAATGACACACATCTATTTTATTAAAGAATTAAGAATCAATTTAAAATTTCATCAGAAATTTTGCCTTAATAAAAATTATCATGTAATTTTTAAATAAGTTGAGAATTATATTTTATGTTCTCTTTAATATCATCATTCTTGTATGTTTGAAACAAATACCACTTGATTATCTTTTTAATATGGCTTTTTAGCTAATCTTTAGCTAAGTGTTCAGTAAAACTTGTGATGAATTTGTCTGAAATTTTCCTGTATGTGTGTGTCTTCATGCACTATCTTTATTGGGCTTTGCCATTAAGGTTATACAAAGCTTTAGATTTGGGGATATGTTCCAACAGGCGGTAAGAGTTCATTGTCTCTCCCTTTAAAATTAATTTGTTTATTTTAATTGGAGGCTAATTACTTTACAGTATTGTAGTGGGTTTTGCCATACATTGGCGTGAATCAGCCATGGGTGTACATGTGTGAGTTCATTCTCTTTTAATGAGTCTCTCTCTTCTCTTTGACTAGTAAGTAGTCTCCACATTCTACAGTCCAGTGTCAAGTGGCACCATGTGGTAAGTGATATTCTATGAGTATATCAATGTAACTGAAATCTCTTGGGGCGGGGAACAAACAAATTTGTTCATTGTCTCCATTACACGCCTGTTATAGATAATGCTTAAAATACAATTGTGCGGGTAGATGGAAGAGAAAAGGGCAGTTTGGTTGAAAACTGTTTTTAGTTTTTCTTGGCAGAGTCCTAGTCCTGCTTACCCTGTGTGCCCCGGAAAATGACCTTCAACACGAATTCAAAAGTATGAAGGTTTTGACTCATCACACTATTTTCCCCATCCACCTTCACCTCCTGACTGGCCTGCTACAATAGCCTATTCTTCTTCTTCATTACTGTGGAAATCCTTCCCACCAAACTAGGTCAGAAGTGAATGACCACTCGAAAGAGGACAAGAGGTCATGCTATGGGCAGACAAAAAAGAAAAATGTTTTCCCAGTGCACCACCACAACCTCAGAGAAGCTTCACTGGTGGCTTAGCGGTAAAGAATCCGCCTGCCAACATAGGAGACAGGGGTTCGATCCCTGGTCTGGGAAGATCCCACATGCAGCGGAGAACTAAGCCCTCATGCCACAACTATTGGGCCTGTGCTCTAGAGCCCAGGAGCCGCAACTACCGAGCCCATGCTCCCCAGAGCCTGTGCTCCACAAGTGAGGTCAGGACAATGGAAGCCTGCACCCCACAACTAGAGAGCAGCTGTTACTTGCCACAACGAGAGAAAGCTCACATAGCGAGGAAGACGCAGGGCAGCCAGAAATAAAATGAATACTATTTTAAGTATAAAATTAAAGACAGAGGAGACAAGGGGAGCTGTGAGAGAGAGAAGCTCCATTATTCACTCCAATAATAGTAAAAATGGCTAACACTTAGATAGCTTTAATAACACCTTAGTTACGCACTGAGTGCTTTACATGAAAAGCTCATTACTCCTCACAGCAGTCCTACACAGTAAATACTTCTATTATCCCTGCTCAGAAAATGAGGCAAGAGGTGTGACTTGCCAGTGGGCCCATAATCTTCAAGTGGCAGAACAGGATACAAATTCATGGAATCTGGTTCCAGAATCACTGGTATCACCACCAAGTTATACTGTATTGGCCCTAAAAACAAGAATTTTGCTTGCCCTTGGGATCAAGGAATAAATAATAAAGTTGAAGATTTTAAATAAACAGGATTCAGTATTAAAAATAATGATGAATTCATTTTAGTAACCAAAAGAGATGGAAAATTCATGAAATCAGACTCAGAAGTCAATAAGGGAGACAATGATCCAGGAGAGGATCGGATCGGTGAGTAGAGGGATGGAGTACAGCAGAAGAATTACAAGAAAAAATAAAGCCATTTCCTGGTCTTCTCAACCAAAGCAGTGTTATTAGCACTTCCATATCGGTGTATTCCATTTCTGGATAGGTAGAAGGAAGACTTGGAAATTTTGTTACTATTTACCCTATTGTGCTGTGCTGTATGTGTGTGCATTACTTTTTAAAATGTTTAAATAAATATAGTGCTTTAAAACTTTATTCAAAAGGATGCTTCTATAGGTAATTAAGTTTCATCACTGGCTCAACCTACACATTTGTATCTAAATTTGAAACCCATCTCCTGCTCTAGTAAAGATGCTGTTTCCTATGTATGTCTGTGAATGTGTCTCACAGATCATCAATTCTATCCTAATTTTAATCTTTATATTACTTTTATGTCATTGGATTTATTTTCTTTGTCTCTAAGTCACCCCTAATCCCTTTTATTTCTCTGGTGAAGGGGTATCTTAATAAAATAAATTAATATAGAGCAATCTTACTCTGTGAATTTGAAATTCTGTTTTGTTGTTAGCTGTTGTTGCTCAGTCAACTGTTTTACTGATTCCTGCTATGTCTCCAGAGATAAACTGGTGATCTAGTAAGACAGTTGCTAAACTCGTAAAGAATATGGTCCTAAGAAGGTTAAAATTGCACTGTAATTTCAGTTCTTAAAGTTTTTCAGAATCAGGGTCCATATTTCACTTAGGTCCAAAAACCAAATTATATTTAAGAGAATGTCATAGACTTATGTTGGAAATAGATGTATTTAGACAGAAAGTTCCAGAAAAACATCTATTTCTACTTTATTGACTATGCCAAAGCCTTTGACTGTGTGGATCACAATCAACTGTGGAAAATTCTGAAAGAGATGGGAATACCAGACCACCTGACCTGCCTCTTGAGAAATCTGTATGCAGGTCAGGAAGCAACAGTTAGAACTGGACATGGAACAACAGACTGGTTCCAAATAGGAAAAGGAGTACGTCAAGGCTGTATATTGTCACCCTGCGTATTTAACTTCTATGCAGAGTACATCATGAGAAATGCTGGGCTGGAAGAAGCACATGAATGAAGACTGCCAGGAGGAATATCAATAATCTCAGATATGCAGATGACACCACCCTTATGGCAGAAAGTGAAGAAGAACTAAAGAGCCTCTTGATGAAAGTGAAAAAGGAGAGTGAAAAAGTTGGCTTAAAGCTCAACATTCAGGAAACTAAGATCATGGCATCCAGTCCCATCAGTTAATGGAAAATAGATGGGGAAACAGTGGAAACAGTGTCAGACTTTATTTTTCTGGGCTCTAAAATCACTGAAGATGGTGACTGTAGCCATGAAATTAAAAGACACTTACTCCTTGGAAGGAAAGTTATGACCAACCTAGACAGCATATTAAAAAGCAGAGATATTACTTTGGCAACAAAGGTCTGTCTAGTCAAGGCTATGGTTTTTCCAGTGGTCATGTATGGATGTTAGAGTTGGACTGTGAAGAAAGCTGACTGCTGAAGAATCGATGCTTCTGAACTGTGGTGCTGGAGAAGACTCTTGAGAGTCTCTTGGACTGCAAGGAGATCCAACCAGTCCATCCTAAAGGAGATCAGTCCTGAGTGTTTATTGGTAGGATTGANGAGACAGGAAGAAAGCTGACTGCTGAAGAATCGATGCTTCTGAACTGTGGTGCTGGAGAAGACTCTTGAGAGTCTCTTGGACTGCAAGGAGATCCAACCAGTCCATCCTAAAGGAGATCAGTCCTGAGTGTTTATTGGTAGGATTGATTTTGAAGCTGAAACTCCAATACTTTAGCCACTTCATGCAAAGAGCTGACTCATTTGAAAAGCCCCTGATGCTGGAAGGATTGAGGGCAGGAGGAGAAGGGGACAACAGAGGATAAGATGGCTGGATGGCATCACCAACTCAATGAACATGGGTTTGGGTGGACTCCAGGAGTTGGTGATGGACAGGGAGGCCTGGCGTGCTGTGGTTCATGGAGTTACAAGGAGTCAGACATGACTGAGCGACTGAACCGAACTGAGACAGAGAGGAGATGGTCAAATGATTCACGGGACAAAAATTAAACTTGTTTCATGTAAAGGTAATAGTTTGAGCCTAAACTAAGTTCTTGCTAGAATTCAGGCCCACTCCAGATGAGACAGGACTATCAGGATGGAAGAGACTGCAAGAGAAGAATACCTCTTGTGTGAAAATATTATCAAGATGTCTCAGTGTGATCAAGGACAATGGGTTGGTAGAAGAGTGGGCAGAGTCTCACTACAGCAGTCCTAGCTGCCAAGTTCTAGAAAGACGGGGTTGCTGTAAAAGACAGAGAAACAATGAGTAGATAAAATGGTGAGAGTGAATGCAGTCACTTGTGGCTCGAAAGTGAGAGAATCTCTTGTGCAATGCCAGTTTTCTTTCTCTCTCTTTTTAAATTGAAGTATAGTTGACTTTCAAATTATATTATTTCAAACCAGTAACTCAACTCCTTTGTGCTTATTTGAAGAAAACAAAAGCACTAATTTGAAACTATATATGACCCCTATGTTCATTGCAGCATTATTTACAGCAGCCAAGATATGGAAGCAACATAACTGTCCATCAACAAATAAATGGATAAAGAATATGTGGTAAATATACACAATGGAATATTACTTGGCCATAAAAAGAATGAAATCTTGCCATTTGCATCAATATTAATAGACTTAGAGGATATTATGCTAAGTAAAATAAGTTACGAGTTCTCTTGATTGTGGGTATCATCCATCATGGGACTCTACTAGCAAGCACTAGCAGCAGTATCAATGCCTTTGACAGATGGCCACTTCAGCAGCATCATTTGTCTCCAGCAAAACTGCGTGCTTTCTCAGTCATGTCCAACTCTTTGTAACCCCATGGACTGTAGCCTGCCAGGCTCCTCTGTCCATGGAGGCAAAAATACTAGAGTGGGTTGCCATTTCCTATTCCAGGGGATCTTTCCAACCCAGGGATCAAACTCACATCTCTTGCATTGGCAAGCGGATCCTTTATAATCAGCAAAAATAGTCAATATTAGCAAATCACAGCAGTAAAGAAGCTATCACACCTTTAATCTATTATAGATGGCTCAGCTATATATTAATAGCACAGAGCTTTTCTATATCTAATTAAGTGAATCTATCCAGTGGTTCCCCTTTTTCAAAAATGTATTGACTAATTTTACTTGTTTACGCTTTTCAAAACAACTTTGTTTTTAAACTTATTTTATTGGAGTATAGTTGATTTACAATGTTGCATTAGTTTCAGGTGTACAGGAAAGTAATTACTTATACATATACATTTATCCACTCTTTTAATATATTTTTTTCTGTATAGGCCATTACAGATTAACTTTTTTGTTTTTGGTCACACTGTGCTGCATGTGAGATCTTAGTTTCCACACCTAGAATCATGCCCTCTGCAGTGGAATTGTGGAGTCTTAACCTCTGGACCACCAGGGAAGTCCCCACTTTCAGACAAACTTTGAATTGTACTTGTTAAATTTCTCCTATAATTTCTTTTGGCATTTGATTAGAATTACACTAAATTGTATACCACCCTAAAGGCAGAAAGTGAAGAGGAACTCAAGAGCCTCTTGATGAAAGTGAAAGAGGACAGTGAAAAAGTTGGCTTAAAACTCAGCATTCAAAAAACTAAGATCATGGCATCCAGTTCCATCACTTCATAGCAAATAGATGGGAAAAAAATGAAAACAATGACAGACTTTTCTTGTGCTCCAAAATCACTCAGGACAGTGACTGCAGCCATGAAATTAAAAGACACTTGCTCTTTGGAAGAAAAGCTATGACAAACCTAGACAGCATATTAAAAAGCAGAAACATCAGTTTGCCAACAAAGATCTATATAGACAAAGCTATGGTTTTTCCAATAGTCATGTATGGATGTGAGAGCTGGACTATAAAGAAAGCTGAGCACCGAAATATTGATGCTTTTGAACTGCAGTGCTGGAGAAGACTCTTAAGAGTTCCTTAGCAAGGAGATCAAAGCAGTTAGTTCTAAAGGAAATCAACCCTGAATATACATTGGAAGGACTGATGCTGAAACTGAAGTTCCAATACTTTGGACACCTGATGCAAAGAAGTGACTCATTGGCAAAGACTCTGATGCTGGGGAAGATGAGGGCAGGAGGAGAAGGGGGTGACAGAAGATGAGATGGTTGGATGGCTTCATCGACTCAATGGACATGAGTTTGAGCAAACTCTGAGAAATAGTGAAGGACAAGGAAGACTGGTGTGCTGCAGTCCACAGAGTCACAAAAAGTCACACATGACTTAGCAGCTGAACAACAACAATAAATACTAAATTTATAACTAGTTTATGGAGACATCATTTAAATTCTTATCATCAGTAACATGTTTTATTCACTCATTTACTTGAATCTTCAGTAAAGTTTTTTCATGTATACTTTAAACATTTCTTAATAATTTATCTAGGGGTATTTTATATATTTATAGTTATTGAATGTAGAATATATGATTTTTAAGTATTTTCTCCCAGCACATTGACTTTTTTTTCCTTAATTGTGTCTTTATGAAAAGCAAAACTGTATTGATCAAATCTAATTTTTCTTTTCTTTTGTTGACTGTGCTTGGGGGGCTGTATCTAAGAAAATGCTGCCTAAACCAAAAGTGACAAAGATTTTCTCCTACATTTTCTTCTAAAGATTTTACAGTTGTAGCTCTTACACTTAGATCTATACTCTATTTTGAGTTATTTTTGTTTAGGTGTGAGGTAGGAATATAAATTCATCTTTTTACATACATATATCCATTGTTTCATTCTTTTATTTTAAACATATAATCTCATAACCTTATTGCAGCAAAATGTGACCTGCACAATTTCTGTTCTGGGAACTTAGAGATTTGTGTGTGTGTGTGTGTGTGTGAAGTAGATATATGATCAGCTTTAAATGGCTTTTTTTTAGTTTTGTAAAAGTAGTGTGCTTCCATCTTTTAAATAATGCAATATAGATGACAATTTTTAAATATAATAATAAAAACAGCTATCATCAATGATGATTCTAGCCATTTCCCTAGGTTGCAAATCATTTTCTTTAAACAATAAAATTTGAAGGCATAACTTACATTTTTCTGGTATACAGTATATTCAATGAAAAATCTGATCATGATCTGATTCTGTAGCCTTAGTCATCTGTTTTATTTCTCTGGAAGCCTTTAAGATTTTTCTTCATCTTGGTTAAAGTGAAATTTCATAACAATAGTTTTAGGTGTATTTTTGTATTCAAGTATGTTAGGCACTTACTCATATTTCAATCTCAAGATTCCAACCCATTTATCTTTGAGAAACTATCTTGTATTATTTTTTAAAGAATTTATTTATTAATTTTTTTGGCTGTGCTGGGTTTGCATTGCTGCACAGGCTTTTCTCTAGTTGCAGCAAGCAGACACCACTCTCTAGTTGTTGGTGTGCGGGCTTCTCATTGCAGGCTTCTCTTGTTGTGGAGCACAGAGTGCAGGGCACATGGGCATTAGCAGTTGCAGCTCCTGGGCTCTAAAGTACAAGCTCAGTAGCGGTGAGCACGTGCTTATTTGCTCTCAGGCATGTAGGATCTTCCCGGACCAGGGATCAAACTCATGTCTCCTACTCTGGCAGGCAGATCCTTCACCACTGAGCCATCAGGGAAGCCCCTATCTCTATTATTTGGGCAATTTTCTTCCTCAGATTTTCTTCATTCTTTCCTCTGAGACTCCTATTAAATATTATACTGTAACATTTTAAGAAATCCCAAGACCTCCTGGCTTTGATCTGAGATGTGTCAACTCAGGACATAACCAAAGAGTCTCTCCTTGTGGAGAGACTGAGGTGTGTGTGTTAGTGATTTGGCACATTGAATGTTCACTGACAAGACAATTTCAACAATGCTCTAGAAGGACTATGTGAGGAGAGATTAATGTCTTAGGTATTCATATAGTTAGAATGTAGCTTTTCCATTCTAACTGCTATTGCTAAATGTCTGTCCAAGAGTAACAGTAAAAAGAAATACGGAAGTTTTTTTATTCCATGTATTAACATAATCACTGAGCTAATACCCTCTATCTTGCCTTCAAGAGTCATCAGACTACTTGCTGGAATGTTATGGTTCTCCATGGGTCACACTTGCTAAGTCAGTGATACTGCTTCCAATTATCATATAACATTCACTGATGAGGATAATAATAAAGGATTTTTCTGCCCATTGAAGATTTATTCATTTAAAGAGGAACTTTTCAACACTAAATAGATAAGCAGTTAGGTAATATGAGTTACCTGGAACTACTAATGTTCACAGACAACATGAGTTTCGTCAAAGTGGAAAATAAAAGGGATAACAGATGGTAAATTGAAGTCCTAGATGGACTGCTACTGCTACTGCTGCTAAGTCACTTCAGTCATGTCCGACACTGTGCGACCCCATAGACGGCAGCCTACCAAGCTCTATTGTCCCTGGGATTCTCCAGGCAAGAACACTGGAGTGAGTTGCCATTTCCTTCTCCAATGCATGAAAGTGAAAAGTGAAAGTGAAATCACTGAGTTGTGTCCAACTCTCAGCGACCCCATGGACTGCAGCCTCCTCCGTCCATGGGATTTTCCAGGCAAAAGTACTGGAGGGGGTGCCATTGCCTAGGTGGACTAGGAAAGCTAAATTGAAATTGTTCAAAAATAAGTGCCTATTCTAGTGAAGTTGCTCAGTTGTGTCCAACTCTTTGGGACCCCGTGGACTGTAGCCCACCAGGCTCCTCCATTCATGGGATTTTCCAGGCAAGAATATTGAAGTGGGTTGCCATTTCCTTCTCCAGGAGATCTTCCTGACCTGTTCTAGAGGCCTTTCTAAAATGTGGGGATTAGGAAACAATGTATCACCAACTGGCTAAACCTTATTAATCATTTGGGGAAAATGTGTTCTGCTTCCACAGATATCATGGAAGAGATGTGAAGAATGTTTATGCTATTACAATAATCCCTACTGACCTAACTCAGAGGTCTAATCTAGGTCTAAATTGGGGATTAGAAGAATGGGTTATAAGGAGCCTTGGGAAAATAAAAGTAACTAGTAATCCTCATTCTCTTGAACCACAGAAGTTGATGTGAATATGACAGCTTCATCATCTGTTCTGCTCACGGTTTTTCGTATTTAGGTACTGATAATGCTGTATTACTAGTTCTGATGGTTTATACAATTATATTTTTGAAAAATGGAAGAGGAAGAAACCATTAAGTTTTATCAGCAAAATTCTCTCAGATATTGAAGTGGATATATATATGAACATATAGGGCTACAAAGTGGACAATCACCAAAAAGGTTTGGAATGAAGTCATATTAAGACTTGGACTTAAGTACTGATGCTATTGATACTAGGCAGTGATACAGGATATATTAACTGGTTATGATGTCCATGTACACTTGAGCTTGAAAAAGTTCCTCTTTTTGCTGGCCCCAATCAAATAAAATGGAGATCTTCTCCTTTGGAAGTGAAGGAAGTGAGGGATATTTAGGTCTCTGAAAAGGTTGTCTGCTTTTACAGTCATGCTATAACTTCTGAGATGCCTCAAGAAAGTATACTATAGTGGCCATCAATAATGAGTTCAACAGAAATGTTCACTGCTCTGTTTGGAGTAGAGAAATCAAAGAAAGCACAAGGGGCAGAAATCCAGCTGAGAAAAGTGAGATAGGAAAAGGTATTATATAAGGTCTCTAAGCATAGAATATCAAGTTTCAATGAGTATTACTATGTCACACCAGAATCAATAAGTGACAAGTATTGTCCCCAGTATACATGGTTCTGAAATGGGAACAAATGAAATGGTTTTGTCACAGTAACGCAGCTTGTTTTTGTTTTGTTTTGAGTGTCTCACTTGTTGACTTTGACCTTTCTTGTAGAAAGGAAAAGCAACCTTTGACTAGTAGAATATTTTTCTTTGTTTATTTGTGTATAGCTTCATTTGTGTCTGAAGATAGCTGAGAACCTCAGATCCAAATATAAAACTTGAGCTGAATACCTAGCATGATGACCTGCCAGTCTGGGCATCTACAAAACCCCTCCAGATCTCAAATAGTTTTCATGTCTCAAATGCAATGGACAATTTTCTTGTATGACCTTTAAGCAGAATTTGATGTTACTCCCAGTCACTATGCATCTCTTTCTACTGCCAACATTCTGCTGCTACTGCACTGCTAAGTCGCTTCAGTCGTGTCTGACTCTGTGCGATCCCATAGACAGCAGCCCACCAGGCTCCCCCATCCCTGGGATTCTCCAGGCAAGAACACTGGAGTGGGTTGTTATTTCCTTCTCCAATGCATGAAAGTGAAGAGTGAAAGTGAAAAGTAAAATTGAAGTCATTCTGTCGTGTCCGACCCTCAGCGACTCCATGGACTGCAGCCTTCCAGGCTCCTCCATCCATGGGATCTTCCAGGCAAGAGTACTGGAGTGGGGTGCCATTGCCTTCTCTGCCAAAATTCTAATCCTAGTCTATTACAATCTCTCTTTGATACCATTCTCTTGGCAACAACTTTATCTCATTCAATCAAGTCTGTACAAAGCAACCCTGTGGTCTTATCCCTCCTTCTATTAAATGGCTCCCTTGTGGGCTTCCCTTGTGGCTCAGCTGTAAAGAATCCATCTGCAATGTGGGACACCTGGGTTTGATCCCTGGGTTGGGATGATCGTCTGGAGAAGGGAAAGGCTACCCACTCCAGTATTCTGGCCTGGAGAATTCCATGGACTGTATAGTCCATGGGGTTGCAAACAGTCAGACACACCTGAGCAACTTTCACTTTTATTGGCCTTAGAGATGAGTACAAGACCTTTTAGAACTAACACCCAAAAGATGTCCTTTTCATTAGAGGGGACTGGAATGCAAAAGTAGGAAGACAAGAAACCTGCAGTAACAGGCAAAATTGGCCTTGGAATATGGAATGAAGCAGGACAAAGTTTAATAGAGCTTTGCCAAGAAAACGCACTGGTCATAGCAAACACCCTCTTCCAACAACACAAGAGAAGATTCTACACATGGACATCACCAGATGGGCAACACCGAAATCAGATTGATTATATTCTTTGCATCCAAAGATGGAGATGCTCTATACAGTCAACAAAAACAAGACCGGGACCTGACTGTGGCTCAGATCAAGAACTCCTTATTGCCAAATTCAGACTTAAATTGAAGAAAGTAGTGAAAACCACTAGACCATTCAGGTATGACCTAAATCAAATCCCTTATGTTTATACAGTGGAAGTGAGAAATAGATTTAAAGGACTAGATCTGATAGAGTGCCTGATGAACTATGGATGAAGGTTCATGACATTGTACAGGAGACAGGGATCAAGANTGGACGTGGGGTGGTTCCTCTCGGCCGCGCTCAAGTGAGCCGGCTCCGCAGCCGCCTGCGCTCAAGTGATGGACTTCAGTATATTTTTAATGTGCCAGCCCGAGACACAGACTTATCTGGACATATTATGATTTTCAATTTTGCATTTTTAACATGATAGCATCCAGAGGCAGCTGTCTGGAAATACTGAGAAACTAGATCGATGGGTTTTTCAAATCATAAAATACATTCAAGGAAAGAAGTAGAATTTATATATATGAAGATAAGTAGAAATGTGAAAGAGAATAAAATATACAGATATAATTCGTGCCTGATTTTAGCCATATATTTTCTATGCACTTTAAGGTGGTTATTGAAAGTGAAAGGTAAAGCCAAGGGTTTCCTTGGCGGCTCAGATGCTGAAGAGTCTGCCTGCAATGCAGGAGGGGCAGATTCGATCCCTGGGTCAGGAAGATCCCCTGGAGAAGGGAATGGCTATCCACTCTAGTATTCTTGCCTGGAGAATTCTATGGACAGAGGAGCCTAGTGGGCTACAAGTTCATGGGGTTGCAAAGAGTAGGACACAATTGAGTGACTAACACTTTCACTAACACTCCCATGTATACTCTTTCAACCACCCTATGCTGCTTATTGGGCATTTACTCTGTGTCAGGCACTAAGCTGAATACTTAATAAATTGGTTATTTAATTTAATCTTTAACCCTATGAGAAAGTTAAAATTATTTCTCCCATTTTTCAGAGAAGGAAATGGAAGCTGAGAGAGAAGTAATAATATGTGGGCATCTAATGAGTGGAGGTGCTGCTATAACTTGAGAGTCTGTTACCTGACCACCTTATTCTTAAACCTACTGCATCTAGAAACTCCCCTGATCCTCAGAAAGAGCTGAACCTCACTCCTGAAGAAGGAAGAGGCTGAGAATTAAAGACTCTTCCTTCCTAGGAAATAAACTTCAGAACAGTTTTATACAATGGGAGCAAGTGAAAGGGAAGAGATTTAGCCAACCATTGACATAAATACTAAGGACTCCAACAATCAGTCTTAAGAAGTCTACTGATGGTGGTTAATATGTGAGGCACATGCAGTCTTATTCCTTTCCCAAGGTTATACCTATGTCCTTGCACCTGAGGATTTAGAACAAAGAGGCAGAAGCCACAACAAGACAGACCAAATTTAGCAATGAATTAAAATTAACAAGAACTTTCTCACGGAGCTGCCTGCGGGAATATATTCTATACCATGAGACAGAAAATATCTGTATCGTGAATTTGCAGAGGAAGTTATGGAATAAAATGACATTTCAGGATCAGATAACATTTCGATTCTTTTTTAAAACTGAAAATCAGATCCTATGATTTAACAGAGAGAATTAACATGCACTTTAAAACAAAAAGAAGAGAAGCAGTTGATGATAATACTGTTTTCCATGATAATCCATGATAATCATGGTCATCCTAATAACCCATGCTGAACTTTTCATGATGTCTGGCAAAGTGATTGTTAATAGTGGATATTAGTAAATACATGTTAGATAGAATTAAATAAAATAAAACCCAGGTGTAGCTACTATGACAGATGAAGTACTATACTATTATAGACAGTGATATACAAGCTCGTTGTCATACTTTTTAAATACATATAGAATAGGTGTGAAATCATTGGGAGATCATGGGGAATCTTGGCTTTGTGAAGGTGATGATCTGAGCAGAAGAAAGGAACTTGTGGAAATAGAAACACCATGGTTCTAGGATGGTTCTTGTGTTTTCAACAGGAAATGGCTGTATGGATGAATGAAGATAATTCGTACATGCAGGAGGAAGCTATGGCGGTGATCAGCAGAGTGCTAAGCTTTGCAGCCAGAAAAGTCAAGGGATCTGTAAGTCACGGGGACTGCTCCTTTGCCACCTGCTCCTAAAGACCGCTTCTGCAGCATTGCTTTCCTTTGTTCTGCAGTGTCTGCTGAACGCCACCAGGTGGAAGCACACCAGCATTTTCCAGATGGTGGGAACTGTAATAGCCTCATCCAGCTTATCTCAGTCTTGGAAACAAACCTTTACTAAGTTAACATTCTCTTTAAATAATGTCTCTAAAGATAATCATTATTATTTTAGTCGCTCAGTCGCATCCGGCTCTTTGCAAGCCCATGGATGATAGCCTCTGTCCACAGAATTCTCCAGGCAAGAACACTGGAGTGGGTTGCTGTTCCCTTCTCCAGGGGTCTTCCCGATCCAGGAATTGAACCCAGGTCCCCCACATTGCAGGCAGATTCTTTACCATCAGAGCCATCTTTGAAGCACAGGAAGATCACAAGTTTTAAAGATAATTAAGTCAGCGAAATTAATGAAGCTGAGGGGACAAATACATACAATGGGCAAAAATATTAACAAATTAAAAGTTAAACTTCCCATAGGCAAGGTCTGTGTATATCTATATCTGACACAGTGTAAATAATAAAGGAAGATTTGTTCTGCCATTCTCTAAATATAACTACCCATTCTGTTCTCAGGTTCTGGCCAGTCACTGGATAAAAACTATTTTCTTCATAAATTACCATAGCCTGTGTCTTCCAGACTCTCAGAGGCCTTTGTCCTATTGAACAATTCTTTCATTTGTATTCTATCAGAAACATATTTTAAAATGGTATTCCTTTTACATGACCTGTGTGCCCATCAGGATGAAGGAATGGCTCCACTCAAAGAATATTTGTCCTTTCGATTAAACTATTTTCAAACAGGTGAAGACATGTGAGATAAACATGTCACCTTATCTCATCAACAGAGATTTTTCCTAGATTTGTTCCTTTGGCATATCAGCATTCAAAAGACAGGTGAAAGATTTCCAGTCGAAGCTAACATCTTATCCACATGTCTGTCTCCACTCCTTCCACAAAATGATAGTAATAAAATGTGTTAAATGTATAAAGATACAGCAACATAGAGAATTAGTAAAGGGATCCTAATGGGCTAGTGAGATCAGCAAACTTCTGGATGACAGAATAGATAGAAGATGGTAACTGATAAAGTCTGGCAGGAGAAGCTGAAAGACAGGGGCACGTGAACATCAGGATGGAGGATGGCTGAAAAGGGAGGTAGTTTGCCCTATGGACCCTGGAGAGTCTGAAGCTATGGTAATCCAAGTAACAATGAAGAGTGGGGGGCAGAGGAAACTTGAAGATGTGCTAACTCACCTCATACAGAAGGATAGACATTGCAACCCATCCCCCTTTACACATACACTATTCCACAGGGAAATGAGTCCATTGGTAGATGAAATGTTGAGGACTTATTTCTCAAAACAATTGCAAATTCCCTGAGAAAATCCTCTTGGTTCTGTTGTTTAGCCATACTTCAGCATGACCCCAGTGTCCCCATTCAGCTACTCTAAAGCCAAGTTGACCAGTTGATAAGCTTTGCTCACATACAAAATCCCACTAGTGGCATCACATTCTTAAATATGACTAGACAACTGAGACTTGGCAGGCATTTGAGAAAACCCTCCAAATACAATAGCCTCGGGTAAACGAAGAGAACAAAAATGATTATCAAAAATAGATAATTTGGGGTACAGATGAGTATTTAGTCTCAAAAGAAGTAAATAGGAAATATTTATATGCCAAAAGGAAACAACAAAAAGTGAAAATGGCCTCTGTACTGATTCATCAAGCAGGGATAGAAAGGCAGTGTCCCAAACTGATGTGAGAACCGAAGTGGAAGTCCATTGTTTAGAGGTGGATAAGAAGCAGCTAAATGACTTAGTAAGTGTTTGCCTTTGGAAGTTAACATTTGAAACTCTCATAATTCTTATAAGGAAGGGAGAGGCCAGAGGTACGCAAAAGAAGGAATCCAGTAAGAAAGGGCCAGAAAACTAAGCAGGAGCACTTAGGGACAGAAACAGAGAAGCTACATTTCTCCAGATCTTAACTCTTTCCTACTTTCAGCACTTTATATAGATTTTATTATTTTTTTAAAAAAAGAGTTATACTGTATTTAAAATTCCCAAAGTCTTGTGTTTGAGGAGGTGTGTGACTGAGGTTGGCAGACTTCTGAAAGGACATGTGCAGGGCATAATCAGTGTGCCCCGAGGTTCAAACAACCTTACTCTTCTCGTGGCCCGTACTAGGTCATGTCTCCCCTCCACCTCAAACATGCGGTGCAGTCTAGACATGGCCACATTTACTCTGCTAGAGACACACATCTAGAAAGACCCTATCTGGCATCAGCAGCAGCTTCCTTTACAAAGACACCTGCTCAGAGTTATACATACACAAGTTCATGAGAAGGGATAATCAGAGAGAAAGTTCAAGGCAAAAAAACTATACACAAAAATCTCTAGGGCCAATCCCCTGTAAGTGCTCCCCAGCTCCAGTAAGCTGTAAGACATATTCACTTGGTTCTAGGTACTTTTGCTATAAGCATCTTTCCCATAGATATCTTTGTAGTGTAACTAATTGGCCATGAGGCATTTTTTTTTCATAAAAAATAAAATAATGAAAAATAAAAGGAGGACATTGAAAAGGTCATTATGAAACTTGAAAATTTAATAACAAAATTTAAAAGACTTTCTTGAGAAATGCAATTTAAACACATTTACAATGTGTGTAAATTTGTGTCAATCCTGCCCCTGCAAAAAAAAAAAAAGGATTTTATTTTGTGGGTGATACTTAAGCACCTGTCTTTGAAGGTTTTCACTCATAGTATAAGTTTTCTGCTTGTTGATTCATCTCCTCATTCAGCATGGCAATTTTTCTCTTTTTTGCCAAAATTTCTTCCTTCATTAAGAGAGGCATTGGTTTCTGAGTATTAGAATGCATATTTGTAACTGAGCTTTATATTGTGTCATAAAAACCTCTTTCCTGTTTTTTTTTTTTTTTTTTTGGCATCTTACCACATGTCTGTTCATAGACATTCCCGCATTCTATAGGAAATGTAGGTTCACCTCTGAGCCTTTGAGACCCTTAACCTCTTTTTCCTTCAATGTAGCATGTTTCAAAATAAGAAACCAACTCTTGGGGCAAATCATGGTCATCTGTCAGCTCAATAAAGCCATCAATAAATGGGCTAACTGAAAGAAAGCCTGACTCATTTTAACCAGTTGAAACTAAAGTGTCAGACCGAACTGTCAGCTAATTATTTTATCTTTCACAGCAAAATTGCCTTATCACCAGTTAGTCATGTGTTAAAATGTTTGCAGCAGGAATGTATGTGGCAAAAATTTTTATGGTAGACAAGCTTGTGGCAAAAATATTAGACACATACTCATACTCATAACCTCTCTATTGGTTACCCCCAATAGAGAAAAAGAGCACCTTGCCCTTTTTTCTTAAACCTATAACACAATTGCAGTTCTGAAAATCTTGACATTCAGTGGAAAAAGAAACTTGGAATGCAAACCAAAAGAGGAGAATACCCAGTGGAAATAAAAGGTTTCTTCCTAGGGCCTGAACAGCGACCTCTACTGTCTGCTTGTAGAGTCTCCTAAATCGTGTGCTGAAGCTTGTCCAACTCTTTGCCAGGCTCCTTTGTCCATGGAATTTCCCAGGCAAGAATATTGGAGTGAGTCGCCATTTCCTACTGCAGCGGATCTTCCCAACCCAAGTACCAAACCTGCGTCTCCTGCATTGACAGATGGATTCTCTATCACTGAGCCACCTAAGGATGAGGGAAGCCCCAGGTAGCCTTACAAAGAAGTATAGGCAGAAAGAATCCAAGGAAGACATCCACAGAAGCAAGAGATTATCTTCCCTTCTACTTAGACCATCACTCCCAGCATTCTAACTTGGTTATAACCTTGGCACATGACCTAGGTCACCTCATGTTTTTTTCAGGAATGACTCCATATAAGTGTGTGTGTGCATTATGTGTGTGTGAATGTGTGTAAGACTGAAATGTGAGTGAGTCAAGCAACAAGAGAAGGTATATGAGATAAGGGTATATGAGAGTAACACAAAGAAGGAGAAACAGGTCTTGAGATCTCCCTGGAAGGTTGGTTTGACTCTTTTACCACCAACCATTGCTCATTCACCAAAACATCTATCTAGGAAAAGTAATAATTCATCTTAGAGACAAGAAGATTCTGCAGGCCCACTAGTTGAGCAAACCTACATGTGGGCAGAGTCCTAATTGTTTAAAACAATTGGTAATAATACTCACACCTTCAGAAAAGCAAAATGTCTCTTCCATCTCTTCTTCTACACATCTGCTTCCCTCTCTATTTACATGTGATCTGACCAAAAAAATCAGTCAAGATGAAAACCTAAGTATTCGAGAAGCCTATTTGAGAAGCCACAAGGAAGTTGTGTGTGTATGGGGTGGGGGGAAGGTGGGAGGAGAGATACATAAATTTTCTGATAGCAGCTTTTATACCAGATGCAAATGTACTGAGTGTTTTAAAAAAATTAATTTTCCTGGAAAGAATTAGAGCAATTGTAGGAAGAAAAGTCAGACTTCTCCAGTGACTCACAAAGTCATCTGAAGTGTCTTATACTTGGAGAAGGAGCATGAAGGTTTTTGGACATTCGTTCCCCTACCCAGTATCCTAAGAATTTGCTACCTACAAATAGGTACCTACTTTATGGAATAGAAACTAACATTAGGTGGAATCTCTAGTATTTCCAAGCACTTTGCTAGGAACTTTCCTTTTTGTCATAAATGTTACCCCTTTAGTTTCCACAATAATGTTACAAGGTAGCATTTGTTATATGCATTTCATCAATGAGAAAATTGAGACTCAGTAACAGAGCAAGGATTTTAATACATAGTTTGTGTATTCTGACACTCAACTGTAACCATAGTCAGATACAGTAAGCCCCCTATATATAAATCTTCAAGTTGTGATCATTCAAAGATGCAAATGCAAATATGCCAGCTGTTTCACTGTACTACTGTACTTTTCAAAATATTGTACTATAAGATTTTAGATGTGATATATTTGTGTTTTTTTAATGTATTTGTGTGAAAAGTACTATAAACTTATTACAGTACAGTACTCTATAGCTAACTGTACCTAAGGTAAATTTTTTGGACTTATGAACACACTCTCAGAACAGAGTATGTTCATGTGTGGGGGACTTACTGTGTGTTTGAGTCTGTGTGAGTGTGTGTGCATGTGTGTGCATGTGTGTGTGCATATCAGACACAAACATTTAACATTGACTTTGCTTAGCAAATGTATTTTTCTACCTTGTTTGTTCACTAGGCAAGTGTTAATGCTCCATGTTTGGGTGTCCTGGCAGCAGAGTTATCTCTTTTGTGTTCTCATTCTGATCCTTCAATCACACAACAGGCATTTATGGGAATGTATCACCTCCTCTGCATTGCCAAGTGTCAGAGCGGTAAGATTCATCTTTTCTAAGGGTTACGAAGACTCTGTTCCTAATTATTCTACTGTGGGTTCCAAGGAGGTTCTACATCTGTAGATTTCTAAATCTTGCCCCAAGATCTATAGCTTCATTTATCAAGATGTATTTTTAAATCCGTGGGTCAGGAATANACCTCCTCTGCATTGCCAAGTGTCAGAGCGGTAAGATTCATCTTTTCTAAGGGTTACGAAGACTCTGTTCCTAATTATTCTACTGTGGGTTCCAAGGAGGTTCTACATCTGTAGATTTCTAAATCTTGCCCCAAGATCTATAGCTTCATTTATCAAGATGTATTTTTAAATCCGTGGGTCAGGAATATCACCTGGAGAAGGAAATGGCAACCCACTCCAGTATTCTTGCCTGGAAAATCCCATGGACAGAGGAGCCTGGCAGGCTATAGTCCATGGGGTCGCAAAGAGTTGGACCTGATTGAGTGACTTACACTTTCATTTTCTTACTTAGATTAGTGTCAGGGTGTTACTGGCAGGGACAGAAATGCTGGGTGGAGGCAGGGAAGAAAGAGAAGAAAAATTACCAATCAGTTCAGTTCAGTTCAGTCACTCAGTCGTGTCCGACTCTTTGCGACCCCATGAACCACAGCATGCAGGCCTCCCTGTCCATCACCAACTCCTGGAGTTCACCCAAACCCATGTCCATTGTGTTAGTGATGACATCCAGCCATCTCATCCTCTGTTGTCCGCTTTTCCTCCCGCCTTCAATCTTTCCCAGCATCAGGGTCTTTTCCAATGAGTCAGTTCTTCACCTCAGGTGGCCAAAGTATTGGAACTTCAGCTTCAGCATCAGGCCTTCCAATGAATATTCAGGATTGACTTCCTTTAGGATGGACTGGTTGGATCTCCTTGCAGTCCAAGGTCAGACTCTCAAGTGTCTTCTCCAACACCATGGTTCAAAAGCATCAATTCTTCAGCACTCAGCTTTCTTTACAGTCCAACTCTCACATCCATACATGACCACTGGAGAAACCACATGGGACTCTTAAAAAGAGGCATTCTTTTTGTCTCTAATGGTGCATCAAATACAGTTCTTGCTTCAATGATTGCAGAAAAGATGTAAATAAATGCTGTTCTGGTCTACCTAACAAAGCGTGAGGGCAAGACCTTATGGTATCAAACTATTTCTAAGTACTTAAACAGAGAACAGATTTGCCCTCCCATAATAAACTGTTTAAAGACAACAGATAACAAAGGACAATGATTCCTGAGAGAAGAGAACAAATGAATAAATAAAGCAGAGTCTACAGTTGATTGAGTTTACAACCTAGAGCAAGTTTCTAGGCTGCAGCCCAGAAATGAGCAACCCAAGGGTCCCAAGTTGAAGAGACAGAATTGGAAATCCAGAAAGATCAAGATATCTAGAGTTCACATGGCAGAGTACCAGGAAGGAGTGCTCCAGAGATCTACAGAGTCCCTTTAACTATTTAGCTATGTAAGGATACTACCTGCTGTTTGTGGGGTGAGGTGGTAATACCCCAGATGATTAACCAGGTAAAAGCACTGAATTCCAAAAGAACGGCAATGGTGTCCATGCCTGTAAGCTAGAATTTGAAACTTCATAATTCACAAGTAATAAAGCAGATTACTCAAAGAGATTTTGTCTCATCAGGAGGGAAAAATTATCCCTGAATTACTTTAGTGCCATTCAGTCCATCTGTGTTAGTTGCTCAGTTGTGTCTGACTCTTTGCAATCCCACAGACTGTAAGCCAGGCTCCTCTGTCCATGAAATTCTCCAGGCAAGCATACTGGAGTGGGTGCTGTTCCCTTCTCCAGGGGATCTTCCTGACCCAAGAATCGAACCTGGATCTCCTACCTTACAGGTCAGAGATTCTTTACCATCTGAGCCACCATAGAGTGTCAGAGGGAATGTGAAATGATACAACTTTGGAAAATAATTTGGCAGTATCCTAAAAAGTCAAGCACACATCTATCATATGATCCAGTCATTCCTCAGTCATTCCTAAAAGAAATGAAAGCAAATATCCACTCAAAGACTTGTACATGAATGCTGACAGGATCTTTATTTTTAATAGCCAAAAACTGGAAACAACCAAATGTCCACCAAGAGGCAAATGAATACATAGATGATGGCATATATGTACAATGGGTTAGTATTCATCACAGAGAAATCAATCAACTACTGACAAATACAATAAAGTGAGTGAATTGCAAATAATTTTGCTGAATGAAAGATGCCAAGCAACAGAAAAGCAGCACATACTACATTGCTCTACTCACATGAAATTAGAAAATACAAATGAAAGAATGCGGATCTGTGTGTATCTTTGAATCGGGAAGTGCTATAGTGTGTATTCAGTAGCAGGTTTGAGCAATTATGAAAGGACAGGAGGAAACTTCTGGAGGGAATAAATCTTTTTTATTGCAGTAATACTCTTATGGGCATATACATATATATAACTAGTCCATCCTAAAGGAGACCAGTCCTGGATGTTCATGGGAAGGACTGATGCTGAGGCTGAAACTCCAATACTTTGGCCACCTTATGTGAAGAGTTGACTCATTGGAAAAGACCTTGATGCTGGGAGGGATTGGGGGCAGGAGGAGAAGGGGACAACAGAGGATGAGATGGCTGGATGGCATCACTGACTCAGTGCACATGAGTTTGGGTGAACTCTGGGAGTTGGTGATGGACAGGGAGGCCTGGCGTGCTGAGATTCATGGGGTCGCAGAGTCAGACACGACTGAGCAACTGAACTGAACTGAATATATATATGTCATTTGTGAAAGTCGCTCAGTCATATCCCTTCTGAAATACACTCAGACTCTTTGAGACCCCATGAACTGTAGTCCATGGAATTCTCTAGGCCAGAATATTGGAGTGGGTAGCCTTTCCCTTTAAGAATTTACCAAATTATACACTTTAAATATGTTGCACATTGATTATATCTCTGTAAAGCTGTTAGCAAATAAAAATTCAGTTAAAATCTACCTTCTCTAGAACTAAAGACATCTGCACCTGAAGCTTATTTGAGAGCTTTTCTCTTTGTTGCTATACCACTTCCTCAGTTCTTTGCAAAATGCCTCCAAGTCTGCTCTTTTACCAGTAGACTTTCCAACTTAGCAGTAGGTCTTCCATTGCACTGAACTATGGATTTGATGGCCGAAATGTACTTGATACTTGGTCAACCTATTAAAATTATATATGTCCTCCACAGAGGCTTCTCTTAGCACTTTATAAATTCTGAGCCAATGTAGTCATAATATTAATATTTTATGTGACTAAACTTTCAGCAGAGAGTTAAACATTCAGAAAACTACAGTCCCAGAATTGGGCAGGAAGAGGAAACTAGAAATAGCAATGTTATAGAAGGAACCAGTGATCAAATGAAAATCTTAAACTTTCTTCCTTAATACAGAGGGTACTGCAAAAAGTAAAAATAAAAAGTATGATAAACCTGAAAATCATTGTATGCAGCCTTCTTCCTCTGGTACAGAATTTCTACCCAGGAATTTGCAAAAAGACAAAAGCAAAATCGCTCAGGTAACTTAGCCCCCACTTCATTCTATAGTTTTTGTTTCATGTGTAAATTACTTTTAGTGGCAACCAATTTCAACAAAATTTGTATTAATAGATTTTTTTCTCTTTTATTTAAATTAAATTCAGTAAAGCAGAGAGTAAATGATAGAGTATTTGGCTTCTTGATCTTCGTCTATTAATAAGAATTATGCCTATTATTCCAGAACATAGCAATTTACATTATTTACTAGATAATTCTTACAGAAAGCAAAATGAGGTAAGTGTTTCCTTTTTGTGATGCTTCTTTTTGTTCGGAAAATAAGTTACTAAAGATGAGAAACTTCTGGTTTCCTAGAAAAATTAGTGAAGTCAGCAATTAAAAGGTTTTTCAATTTATAATTTACTCAGCAAACATCAAAATAGTTTGGTATATATTTTTAAAACCTATTAAATTTAAAAAATTTCTTGAGTTTAAGTGATAAACCTTAGCACGAAGTAAGTAATTTCTACATTGACCCAACCTTAGGGAAAATCATGAGACTCTACGTCTCCATACACACCTCCGCCTTCTTCAAAGTATGTATGCTTATTCATATGCCTGCGAGGTCATCCCGCACAGGTGCCTGAATCATGCTGTCCAACTGATGCTCTTCCAGCTGCACAGGAAACAACAGTCAGCAAAACCGGCTGGAGAAGCCCTTCAGGCTAGCTTATCTCTTGAACTGAAGGGTCTTAGATTTTCTCCTGAAACTATATACATAAAGCAGTGCCTTCCCCTCCCACACTGAGGCAGATAGAATTATAGGAGGCTGTGGAGATAGGGAAGCAACACATCTCAAATCCGATAAAAACACCACATAGATATCCTTAAATATGCATCTGCACAATGGTGCATCTTTCCAAAATCAAGCATTATTCATAATCCACATCCCCTCAGAAGTCACAAGCCTGGTTAACCATAAAGTTTTCTATTTATATGAAGAAACTAAGCATCCATCTAGGTTTACTAGAAAGTCCTTCTACATTCTTCCATTCTTAACTCCTGAGCCCTAGAATTGAAATCCTGAGACCTATGATTAGCTAGTGAGCCTCCTGGCGGCCTCTCAGGGTCTGTCTCTTTCAAGTGGTTTATGAAGCTTACTATCTCTACTTCCAGCTTAGTGTCCCCTCATCTGACTTTAATATCCCTAAGATTTAGAAATCCTGGATTTGGGGAGGGTGCCCTGGGTCCTTGTGTTCATGACCTCTATTACTCAGTTCCCAACTGTGAGATCAAAACAGGCCTAGGTCAGCACTATGTGCAAGAGCAGTGGCTAAAAAAATCCGGAGGTAGGGACTTTCAGAGGTAGATTGGGACAGGTGGGTGAGAGAACCTAAGGTTGTAGTAAGGAAACCAACAGGACCATTTACAACAACGAAGTCCAGAGGATGCAGATAGGAGGATACACAGCAAGGTTTTTAGCCAAGAGAGCCAGATCACGTTTTGTAAGGGAGTCTATCATTTGATGTACTCTACCTTCATATCTATACCTTCGTTACTGAGTCCAAGTTCATACTACTCACCACACAATAGGCCAGTAAATCAACAGACAAGGTGTTGGGATAAGAAATAGCAACATATTTGGAAAACCAGAAAACCCAAGAAGATGATGGACTAGTATCCCAAGGAACCATCTTGCTGGACTTAGAATTTAACCTTCTTTTATATTAAAAATGGAGGCGGTATGGCTGGTTGTCAGAAACTTATTGGTACTGGAATCCTTTGTTCCTGCAGCTGTCCAGGTTGGTCTGATCCCAATGCTCCTATAAACCTTCATAAAGACAACTGTTATTTTCTTTTCTTCAACATTTAACCTCTACATGAATGGAAATGTGTTATACTTTAAAGGTCAAGCCTGGGAGGCAGAACATTGTTGAGAAAGGGCTAGTATGTATATTTCAGTCTATAGGCAATACTCTTTTACTGTTTGAGATAAAAGTGCAAAGCCAGCATTTCTAATCACAGGTTATGGAGCACAAAGGCTAGAGTTAAAGGAATAGATCCAATATGGAGTCAGGTTTGTTTTTCTCCATTCTGCCTTCACATGACAAACTTCTAACACTATCTCTAAGTTTCTAGGAATTGCTCCTTCCACAACTCTTAATACACACTAAGCTATTTTGTTGAATAAACAAATATCCCCAAAGAATATCCCCTCTTCAATGATTTTTTTTTAACTCAACATCCTGTATAATCAAATCTGACTTTCTCAAAGTATAGCCAACTATGATAGTCTGTTCACCTCACTAAGCCTTAGTGACCATTCTTTATCTTTCATAGCTTTCCAAAAATACTATACCTCACCTGTCTGCTCAGTAGGAGGGAGCCTGGTGGTCATCAATTTTCAATTAGACCTCAGTCCTTCCCTATCGACCAGAAAGATGTATGCTCCATTCCTTTAACAGGGATGCTGAAAAGCTGTTATTGGCAATATTGAATACTTTCTGTATTTCAGAGAATGGCATACACACACACACACAAAAGAAGTTCTGTATATATATACATATACATTTTTTTAATTTAAATTTTTATTTTTTAGTTTGTTTTGCTTTACAATACTGTATTCATTTTGCTATACATTGACATGAATCAGCCATGAGTGTATACGAGCTCCCAATCCTGACCCCCATTCCCCCCTCCCACCCCACACCATCTCTCTGGATCATCCCCGTGCATCAATCCCAAGCCTCCTGCATCCTGCATCGAACTTAGACTGGCGATTCATTTCACTTATGATATCATACATGTTACAATGCCACTCTCCCAAATCATTCCACCCTCTCCCTCTCCCACAGAATCCAAAAAGCTGTTCTATACATCTGTGTCTTTTTTGCTGTCTCAGGTACAGGTTTAACATTACCATCTTTCTAAATTCCATATATATGGGTTAGTATACTGTATTGGTGTTTTTCTTTCTGGCTCACTTCACTCTGTATAATCAGCTCCAGCTCCATCCACCTCATTAGAACAGATTCAAATGTATTCTTTTTAATGGCTGAGTAATACTCCATTGTGTATATGTACCACAGCTTTCTTACCTATTCATCTGCCATGGACATCTAGGTTGCTTCCATGTCCTGGCTATTATAAACAGTGCTGCGATGAACATTGGGGTATACGTGTCTCTTTCAGTTCTGGTTTCCTCGGTGTGTATGCCCAGCAGTGGGATTGCTGGGTCATAAGGCAGTTCTATTTGCAATTATTTTTAGAAAGGGAGAAAATGAGGTTCATTCATCTTTCTTAACTGAGAGACCCATAGTACTGTGATTTTGTTCACATTTTATGGTCCATGGATGTTCCTCTAACTTTAAAAAGAGGTTGTTTGAATTGTAGTTGTTGTGCCTCAACCATAGACATATGTGTCCTCTTTTCTCTTCCCTCTTCTGGAGGCTTCTCTGAAAAAGAGAAAAATATCCACCCTTCAATGGCCCTTCCTTTCTTATCCCATGCTTTCCTTCATCTTCTACAAATCATGCTTGTTTTGGATCTGAACGAGCTTATTTCCAAAGCTGAAGAACTTCACAGTAGCTTTTAGTATTTGAATAGCTGAAATGGGGTTAAGTCAATATTTTATAGTTGCTCTAAATTTTAATGCCATGGTTTCCCACCTATCCCTGGCTTGCCCCAGAGCTGACTTATTCAGATGAAAATGTTTTAATTGCTTTAAAAATAAGATGAAAAATAAATATAATTGAGTTTGAATGACAGTCATCTTAATACTAACACAGTGTAAAGTGTAATTTTTAATATGTTTAATGGAGGAAGAAGCTGACAACAGCAAAGTCACCTAAGACCCACAAAAAATCATGTAGCTGTCTTTGTTGATATAAGTAAGGTGTGAGATCATGATTCTTCTTTTTGGTTTCAGAGTGTAGGAAAAACCTTATTGCCACCCTTGCTGACTGACTTTGTGTGGAGTCTCCTGATGAAACTTTCTGTTCCTGATCAATCAATTGCATCTGAGGCAGCAACCATACTGAAACTGACTCTGGAATGTAATGCCCATAAGGTCACCATGGTAAGACATTTCCCACTAAATGGAGGAGTGCAGAGTACCTTCTCTAATGGGCTTTTTCTGCCTTTGTTTTATTCCTACTTTTTTCATATATATTTCTGCCCTTGTTCATTATGTCACTTCAATCAAATGAAGCTTTTTGTGTGAAGCAGTTCAAGCATGCAGAAAAGTTTCAAAACTAGTGTAATGAACATCCAACCACCAATCATACCAAACTGTAACATTTTGCTATACTTGCTTCAGATTTTAAAGAAATACATTAACAACAATAAAATAGTACACCTATAATTGAAATACCCTGTACCATTAAGGAAAGTTTTAAGAGCCCTCAATTTGCTGTAGGGCTGGCCACATATTTGTGGGTCCCAGTGCAAACTAAAATGTAGGACTTCTTATTTAAAACATAGAAAAAAAGTA
Organism: Neotragus moschatus; assembly: GCA_006410615.1. Classification (NCBI taxonomy): domain Eukaryota; kingdom Metazoa; phylum Chordata; class Mammalia; order Artiodactyla; family Bovidae; genus Neotragus; species Neotragus moschatus. The sequence goes on from SJYA01002188.1 coordinate 325,712, forward strand.
GTATTAAATGTACAAACATAGTAAGCTCCCCCTCCTCAATTTATCATGGTGTTATTTTCTAATTAAAAAAAAAACTAAAATTTGAAAATTTTAGCATGAATCCTGCAGTTCGCCTTTATATTGTGCAATGCCAGTTATAGACACAAATAAAGACCACACAACTTAACAAAATACTACAATTCCTATTTCACAGCTTATGCATGCATAGCCATTTTATTCTTACCAAAAGAGTTATGAACACTACACAAAACTAACTTAATTGTCTTTATTCAACTTCTTGTCATTCACACATTCTTTAACACTCTCTATCACCATCTTATGAATAAGGAAAGATCGGAAGGAAAACAGTTTATGGATTGCCACTTCTTTCTCTTTCCTCTGTGTTGTCATTTTCAGCCTACTTTATTGAAGCATCAATAAATGCTTATCTTATACCCGTTTTGATTTCCCACTGAACCCCTCCACATTAATGTAGCCACTGGAATTCTATGGACTTAGGGCATTGTGAATGCTACCTCTGAAAGGGGCTACTGATTCACATTCTTGGGCCTATCTGGTGGCTCAGCTGGTAAAGAATCCACCTGCAGTTCAGGAGACCTGGGTTCAATCCCCGGCTTGGGCAGATTCCCTGGAGAAGGGAACGGCTACCCACTCCAGTATTCTGGGTTGGAGAATTCCATGAACTGTATAGTCCACGGGGTTGCAGAGTCAGATACGACCGAGAGACTTTCACTGACTCACATATTGTACTTATCTCCTCCATGTACACTCAGGCTCCATTGTCCTTTGGGACTTTATTAAAAAACACAAGCTAAAGGGAAAACTTATTAAAAATTCAGTATAGTTTCAGTAGAAGTTTAAACAAACTGATGGACCTTCAGCATATGGGACCTTATGCAGGTGCAGAGGTCATATGCCCATTAAACCAGCTCTGATGGGGACATGAGGGCTGAACTCCCAGTTCCCGCTCTTGACATAGCAGTGTTTCGTGATTATAGATAAATTGAGTGCTTGCACACAAATTCAGAGAGCAGGAAAAGGGAAGTAATGCTTCTTACAAACTCCCCTGCTAATATAGTCAGGAGCATTCCAAAAGGCAAGCAGAGCAAAAGGGAAAGCTTGAGGGCAACAGTCATTTCCTTAACAAAATAAAGTTCTCCTCTCATGCAGTGAGGAAAGGAATCTAGGTAAAGTTATATCAGGTTGTACAGAGGAAGAGAAGCCAAATAGAAAACTAGATGTGTAAAACCAGCCTGTTCTACAAAAATCATTAACTAGGGAGAAAAAAATGAACAAACTGGGGTTTAGAACTTATTTCCCCAGCTCCCACAAACAATTGAACTACTAATACAGTGGATTCTTGTCTTGAACATGGTTAGGTTCTAAAGTCAGTTATAAGGAAAAATCACATCAAAAATTTCCTGAAAATCTCCTAAATTTCAAATATAGTTTGTAGGCTTACAATTTCTAATCTAATCCAGCACATCCTTCTTTGAGGATTGAAGAAAATCTTCTTTTCTACAAGTGAACATACAGTAACATAGCCGGCTTGTTTTAGAGGCATGCTGAATTTATAGTAGTAGGGGGAGGATGAGAAGAAAAAGCTCCAAACCTAAGAGATCTGTGGAGGAGAACAATAGTTTATGTCTTCCATCTCATGTTCACCTTGGTAGGATGAATATTTTACAGTAAACATTTGTTCAGAGTAAAGGGTTGAATGTATGCTAAGTTGCTTCAGTCAATTCCAACTCCACGATCCTATGGATTGTAGCCTGCTGGGCTCCTCTGTCCATGGGATTCTCCAGGCAATTATACTGGAATGGGTTGCCATGCCCTCCTCCAGGGGATCTTCCCAATTCCAGAATCGAACCTGTGTCTCCTGAGACTCCTGCATTGCAGGTGGATTCTTCACTGCTGAGCTACCAGGGAAGCCCCAGAGTAAAGGGTTATACACAGATAATTCAACTGTACATAAGGAAACTCCAACGGAATGTAAATTTACATCAACCAACTTTTCAACTTATAACCCATGAGAAGCATTTTTGAAATAAGAAGGTACTCTGGGTAGATTAAGCTTGATGTTGAATATACACCCCTTGGTTTGAGAAGAATTCAGGTCTAGCTAAAACTCTCATTTCAAAGTGAAGAGGGATTGGAGACAAGATGGTGGAGTAGAAGGACCTGAGTTTTCCTCTTCTCACAAATGCACCAAAATCACAACTAACTGCTAAACAACCATTGGCAAAAAGGACTGGACCATACCAAAAAAGATATTCTACATCAAAGACACAAAGAAGAAACCACAATGAAACAGTAGGAGGGGCACAGTAGTCATATAATCAAATCCCATACCACTCAGGTGGGTAACCCACAAACCGGAAAATAATAATGTCACAGAAGTTCTCCCAGAAGTGAGAGCTCTGAGTCTCATGCCAGACTCCTCAGCTTAAGGAACCAGCATTAGGAGAAGGAGTCTTCAGAGTATTTGGCTTTGAAGATCAGTAAGGCTTGACTGTGGGAGGTCTGCAAAACTAAGAGAAACAGAGACATCACTCTCGGAAGGCACACACAAGTTCTTCTGTGTAACAGGATCCTGGGCCAGAACTACCTGCTGGTCTGGGAGGGTTTCCTGAGAAGGCAAGGAGAAGCTTTGGCTCTCTCTGGGGTCATATGGGGGTAGACATACTGGGGAGTGTTCATCTACATGAGTAAAATATCTTATTTGGGTCTTTGGCACCAAGACCTGGCCCCATGCAACAGCCTGTAGGCTTCAGTGCCGGGGCTCTTCAGGTCAAACAGCAGAGTGGGAACACCCATCAGCAGACAGGCTGCCTAAAGACTTCCTGAGCCCGCAGCCACCAACAGATACACCCCTTGACATGTCCCTGTCTGCAAGAGAACTATGACCTATTTCTACCCACCAGAGGGCAGGCACCTACTCCTCCCACCAGGAAGCCAGCACAAGCCTCTAATCCAGCCTCCCCCACCAGGGGGCAGACACTAGAGTAAGAAAATCATAATTCCACAACCTGCAGAACTGAGTGTGCAAACATAGGTCAGAAACTACCCTGGGGCCAGTTAGTTCCTGGCCATTGGGTAATAAGAGGAAAAAGTACTGCTGTGATACATAGGACATCCCCTACAGAGGACCACTTCTCCAAGGTCAAGAAACATAACTAACCTACTACATGCATAAAGATACAAATAGAAATTTAGAAAAAAGACTGAGGAATAGATGGCAAAGAAATGTTCCAGACAAAAGAATGAGATAAAACTTCAGAAGGACAACTAAGTGAAATGAAGTGGAAAAAAGCAATCTATCCAAGAAAGGAGTTCAGAGTAATGAACATAAAAATGATTCAAGAACTTGGGAAAAGAATGGATTCACAAAACAAGAAGTTACAAGAAGTTTTTATCAATAATACAATCAGTTTAGTTCATTCAGTCACTCAGTTGTGTCCAACTCTTTTCAACCCCAGGGACTGCAGCACACCAGGATTCCCGGTCCATCACCAACTCCCAGAGCATGTTCAAACTCATGTCCATCAAGTCGGTGATGCCATCCGACCAACTCATCCTCTGTCATCCCCTTCTCCTCCTGCCTTCAATCTTGCCCAGCATCAGGATCTTTTCTAATGAGTCAGTTCTTCACATCAGGTGGCCAAAGTATTGGAGCTCCAGTTTTAGCATCAATCCTTCCAATGAATATTCAGGACTGATTTCCTTTAGGACTGACTGGTTTGATCTCCTAGCAGTCCAGGGAACTCTGAATAGTCTTCTCCAACACCACAGTTCAAAAGCATCAATTCTTCGGTGCTCAATTTCTTGAGCACCTTCAATCTCTTCGAAGCCCAATTTCTTTGGGCTTCTCTGGTGGCTCAAATAGTAAATAATCCACCTGCAATGTGGGAAACCTAAGTTCAATCCCTGGATTAGGAAGATCCCCTGGAAAAAGGAAAGGTTACCCACTGCAGTATTCTTGCCTGGATAATTCCATGGACAAAGGAGCCTGGTGGGCCACAGTCCATGGGGTTGCAAAGAGTCGGACACAAGTGAGTGACTTTCACTTCACTTCATGTGCACACATGTATGTATGTGTGTGTATACAACTTGGGTTTCAAGAATACAATAACTGAAATGAAAAATACACTCAAAGGAATTAATGGTGGAATATGTGAGGCAGAAGAATGAATCAGTGAGTTGGAAGACAGAGTGTTGGAAGACAAAATATTGGAAATGACTGCTGCAGAACAGAATAAAGAAAATAGAATGAAAAGGAGTGAGAACCGTTTAAGAGACAACTGGGTCAAATACACCANTGAAAAATACACTCAAAGGAATTAATGGTGGAATATGTGAGGCAGAAGAATGAATCAGTGAGTTGGAAGACAGAGTGTTGGAAGACAAAATATTGGAAATGACTGCTGCAGAACAGAATAAAGAAAATAGAATGAAAAGGAGTGAGAACCGTTTAAGAGACAACTGGGTCAAATACACCAACATTCACATTATAGATGTCCCAGAAGTAGAACAGGGAGAGAAAGAAGCTGAGAAAATATTTGAAGAGATAACAGATGAAAATGTCCCTAACACTGGAAAGGAAACAATCACCTAAGTTCAAGAAGCACAGAGAATCCCATACAGGACTAACCCAAGCAAGAACACACAGAGACACACTGTAATCAAATTGACAAAAATTAAAAACAGAGAAAACATTAAAAGCAACAACGACAACAAAAAAGCAACAAATAACATAACAAAGAAATTCCTAAATAGTTATTAGTTGATTTGTTAGCAGAAACGCAGACCAAGAGGGAGTGGCATAATATATTTAAAGTGATAAAAGAGAAATGATCTCATTCAGATTTGATAGATAAATCAAAAGCTTTACATACAAGCAAAAGCTACGAGAATTCAGCACTACAAAACCAGCTTTACAATAAATGCTAAACAAACTTCTCAAAGAGGAAAATAAGAGACTACAAGTAGAAACCAAAAAATTATGAAAGTGGTAGCTCACCAGTAAAGGCAAACAACAATAAATGTAGGAAATTATCCACAGACAAATATGATATCAAAATCAGTAATCATGAGAGAAGAGTACAAATGCAGGATATTAAAAATGCATTTGAAATTAAGAGATCAGGAATTTAAAATAATCATGCACATATATATAGCCTGCTATCCTAGTGGAGGTGACGGAATTCCAGGTGAGCTATTTCAAATCCTGAAAGATGATGCTGGGAAAGTGCTGCATTCAATATGCCACCAAATTTGGAAAACTCAGCAGTGGCCACAGGACTGGAAAAGTTTCACTTGTCATTCCAATCCCAAAGAAAGGAAATGCCAAAGAATGTTCAAACTACCACACAATTGCACTCATCTCACATGCTAGTAAAGCAACACTCAAAATTCTCCAAGCCAGGCTTCAGCAATACACGATCCGTGAACTTCTTGATGTTCAAGCTGATTTTAGAAAAGGCAGAGGNAATAAATGCTGGAGAGGGTGTGGAGGAAAGGGAACCCTCTTACACTGTTGGTGGGAATGCAAACTAGTAACTTCTGAAATTTAAACTGTGATTTTAAAACTTCCAACAAGCAAAAGTTCCAGAATGGGTAGCTTCACTGGAAAGTCCTACCAAATATTTAGAGAAAACATCTATACTATACTATACATCTATACTACTAACATCTATACTTCTAAAACTGTTCCCAAAACACTGCAGAGGAAGGAATACTTTAGAACTAATTCTGTGATGTCATCATCACCCTGATACCAAAACCAGACAAAAATACCACAAAAAAGAAAATTACACACCAATATCACTGATGGCCATAGCCGTAAAGATCCTCAATAAAATGTTAGCAAGCCAAATCCAAAAGTACACTGAAAGGATCATATACCATGGTCAAGTGGGATGTATCCCACAGATGCAAGGATTTTACAAAATCTGCAAATCAATCATAATGTGATATAACACATTAAAAATTGAAGAACAAATCCATGTGATCATTACAACAGATGCAGAAAAATCTTTTGATAAAATTCAGCATCCATTTATGATAAAAACTCTTCAGAGAGTGGGCACAAAGGGAACATACCTCAACATAATAAAGACCATATATGACAAGCCCACATCTAACATAATACTCAATGGTGAAAAGCTGAAAGCATGTCCTCTAAGATCAGTAACAAGACAGTTAAACACCATTTTCATTAACCATAGTTTCAGAAGTCCTATCCAAGCGTAATCAGAGAAGAAAAGGAAATAAAGGGAATCCAATTGGAAAGGAAGAAGTAAAACTATTAGTGTTGGCATATGACATACTATACATTGAAAATCCTTAAAATGCTACCAGAAAACTACTAAAACTCATCGATGAATTTGGTAAAGTTGTAGGATGAAAAATTAATATGCAGAAATATGTTGCATTCTATATACTGACCATAAAAGATTATAAAGAGAAATTAAGGAAACAATCTCATTTACCATCACATCAAAAAGAATAAAATAAACCTATGTAACATGGTCCACCAGAGAAGGGAATGGCAAACCACTTCAGAACCCCACGAACAGCATGAAAAGGCAAAAGACAGGACACTGAAAGAGGAACTCCCCAAGTCGGTAGGTGCCCAATATGCTACAGGAGATCAGTGGAGAAGTAACTCCACAAAGAATTAAGAGACTGAGTCAAAGCAAAGACAACACCCGGTTGTGGATGTGACTGGTGTTGGAAGCAAAGTCTGATGTTATAAAGATAAATATTGTATGGGAACCTGGAATGTTAGGCCCATGAATTAGGGAAAATTGCAAGTGGTCAAACAGGAGATGACAAGAGTGAACATCGTTTTAGGAATCATTCAACTAAAATGAACTGGAATGTGTGAACTTAACTCAGATGACCATTATATCTATTACTATGGGCTAGAATCCATTAGAAGAAATGGAGTAGCCATGATAGTCAACAAAAAAGTCCAAAATGTAGTACTTGGATACAATCTCAAAAGCGATGATGATCTCTGTTCTTTTCCAAGGCAAACCATTCAGTATCACGGTAATCCAAGTCTATGCCCTGACCAGTAATGCTGAAGAAGATAAAGTTGAATGATTCTATGAAGACCTACAAGACCTTCCAGAACTAACATCCAAAAAAGATGTCTTTACATTGTAGGGGACTGGAATTCAAAAATAGGAAGTCAAGAGATACCTGGAATAACAGGCAAATTTGACCTTGGAGTACGAAATGAAGCAGGGCAAAGGCTAACGGAGTTTTTTCAAGAGAACGTGCTGGTCATAGCAAACACCCTCTTCTAACAACACAAGAGAAGATTCTACACATGGACATCACCAGATGACCAGTTGGTCAACACTGAAATCAGATTGATTATATTCTTTCCAGCCAAAGCGGGAGAAGCTCTATACAGTGAGCAAAAACAAGACTGAGNGGAGTACGAAATGAAGCAGGGCAAAGGCTAACGGAGTTTTTTCAAGAGAACGTGCTGGTCATAGCAAACACCCTCTTCTAACAACACAAGAGAAGATTCTACACATGGACATCACCAGATGACCAGTTGGTCAACACTGAAATCAGATTGATTATATTCTTTCCAGCCAAAGCGGGAGAAGCTCTATACAGTGAGCAAAAACAAGACTGAGAGCTGACTGTGGCTCAGATCATGACCTCCTTATTGTCAAATTCAGACTTAAATTGAAGAAAGTAGGGAAAACCACTAGACCATTCAAGTATGATTTAAATGAAATCCCTAACGATTATACAGTGGAAGTGAGAAATAGACACAACGAATTAGATCTGATAGACAGAGTGCCTGAAGAACTATGGACAGAGGTTTGTGACATTGTACAGGAGGCAGTGATCAAGACTACCCCTAAGAAAAAAAAAATTTTTAAGGCAAAATGGTTGTCTGAGGAAGTCTTACAAATAGCTGTGAAAAGAAGAGAAGCAAAAGGCAAAGGAAAAAAAAAAAGATATACCCATTTGAATGCAGAGTTCCACAGAATAGCAAGGAGAGATAAGAAAGCCTTCTTCAGTGATCAGTGCAAAGAAATAGAGGAAAACAATAGAATGGGAAAGACTAGCGATCTCTTCAAGAAAATTAGAGATACCAAGGAAACATTTAATGCAAAGATGGGCACAATAAAGGACAGAAATGATATGNGGAGAGATAAGAAAGCCTTCTTCAGTGATCAGTGCAAAGAAATAGAGGAAAACAATAGAATGGGAAAGACTAGCGATCTCTTCAAGAAAATTAGAGATACCAAGGAAACATTTAATGCAAAGATGGGCACAATAAAGGACAGAAATGATATGGGTGTAACAGAAGCAGAAGTTATTAAGAAGAGGTGGCAAGAATACACAGAAGAACTGTTCAAAAAAGATCTTCACAACCCTGGTAACAATGATGATGTAATCACTTACCTACAGCCAGGCATCCTGGAATGAGAAGTCAAGCGGGCCTTAGGAAGCATCACTACAAAGCTTGTGGAGGTGATGGAATTCCAGGTGAGCTATTTGAAATCCTAAAAGATGATGTTGTGAAAGTGCTGCACTCAATATGCCAGCAAATTGCAAAAACTCAGCAGTGGCCACAGGACTGGAAAAGGTCACTTTTCATTCCAATCCATAAGAAAAGCAATGCCAAAGAATGCTCAAACTACCACACAATTGCACTCATCTCACACACTAGCAAAGTAATGCTCAAAATTCTCTAAGTCAGGCTCCAACAATACGTGAACTGTAAACTTCCAGATGTTAAAGTAGGTTTTAGAAGAGGCAGAGGAGCCAGAGATCAAATGCCAACATCCGTTCGATTATCAAAAAAGCAAGAGAGTTCCAGAAAAACATCTATTTCTGCTTTATTGACTATACCAATGCCTTTGACTATATGGATCATAACAAACTGTGGAAAATTCTTTTATTATTATTTTTTTTAATTTAAATTTTGTTTACTTTACAATACTGTATTGGTTTTGCCATACATTGACATGAACCCATAAAGAAATGGGAATACCAGACCACTTGACCTGCCTCTTGAGAAATCTGTATGCAGGTCAAGAAGCAACAGTTAGAACCAGACATGGAACAACAGACTGTTTCCAATCGGGAAAGGAGTATGTCCAGGCTGTATACTGTCACCCTGCTTACTTAACTTATATGCAGAGGACACATACAAAATGCTGGGCTGGATGAAGCACAAGTTGGAATCAAGATTGCTGGGCGAAATATCAATAAACTCAGATATGCAGATGNAAGAAGCAACAGTTAGAACCAGACATGGAACAACAGACTGTTTCCAATCGGGAAAGGAGTATGTCCAGGCTGTATACTGTCACCCTGCTTACTTAACTTATATGCAGAGGACACATACAAAATGCTGGGCTGGATGAAGCACAAGTTGGAATCAAGATTGCTGGGCGAAATATCAATAAACTCAGATATGCAGATGACACCACCTTTATGACAGAAAGCGAAGAAGAACTAAAGAGCCTCTTGATGAAAGTGAAAGAGGAGGGTGTAAAAGTTGGCTTAAAACTCAACATTCAGAAAACTAAGATTATGGCATCTGGTCCCATCACTTCATGCCAAATAGATGGGGACACAGTGGAAACCATGACAGACTTTATTTTCTTGGGCTCAAAAATCACTGCACACGGTGACTGCAGCCATGAAATTAAAAGATGCTTGCTCCTTGGAAGGAAAGTTATGACCAACCTAGACAGCATATTAAAAAGTAAAGGCATTACTTTGCCAACAAAGGTCTGTTTAGTCAAAGCTATGGTTTTTCCAGTAGTCATGCATGGATGTGAGAGGTGGACTATAAAGAAAGCTGAGTGCTGAAGAATGGATGCTTTTGACCTGTGGTGTTGGAGAAGACTCTTGAGAGTCCCTTGAACTGCAAGGAGATGAACCCAGTCAATCCTAAAGGAAATCAGTCCTAAATATTCATTGGAAGGACTGATGCTGAAACTCCAATAATTTGGCCACTGGATGCAAAGTACTGACTCATTGGAAAAGACCCTGATGCTGGGCAAGATGAAGGCTGGAGGAGAAGGGGATGACAGAGGATGAGATGGTTGGATGGCATCACTGACTCGATGGACATGAGTTTGAGTAAGCTCCAGGATTGGTGATGGATAGGGAAGCCTGGCATGCTGCTGTCCATGAAGTTCCAAGGAATAGGACATGACTGAGCAACTGAATTGAACTGAACTGAATATAAGGAGGCAAAATACCTATACTAGAAAAACTTTGGAAGGTTGGTGATAAAATTGAAGATGACACAAAGGGAAGTAAAGATATACCATATTCTTGGATTGGGGGAGTATTGTTAAATTGACTAGGTTGAGACTTCTTTGGTGGTCCAGTGGATCAAAATACACCTGCCAATGAAGGGGACGCGGTTATGATCCCTGGTCCAGGAAGATCCCACATGCTGTGGAGCAACTAAGCTCATGCACCACAACTCCCTGAACCTGCATTCTAGAACCCCTGCTTCACAGCCCATGCTCTACACTAGAGAAACCACTACAATAAGAAGTCCATGCACTGCAATGAAGTGTAGCCCCTGCCCAGCAGAATTAGAGCCCCACATGCAGTAACAAAGACCCAATATAGCCAAAAATATAAATACACCTTTTACAAAAATGAGTAGGCTACCCCAAACAGTGTACACATCCAGTGGAATCTCTATCAAATTACCAGTGGCATTTTTCTCAGAACTAGAACAAAAAATTTTTAAATTTATATGGAAACATAAAAGAACCCCAAATAACCAAAACAATCTGGAGAAAGAAGAATGGACCTGAAGGAATTACATTTCTTTACTTCAAACTATATTACAAAGCCACAGTAATCAAAATAGTATGGTACTGGCAACAGAAACAGACACATAGATCAATAGAACAACACGGAAAGCCTAGAAATAATCCCACACACCTATGGTCAATGAATCTACAACAAAGAAAGTAATATACAATGGAGAAAAGACAATCTCTTCAAGTTGTGCTCAGAAAATTGAACAGTTACATGTAAAATAATAATATTAGAACATTTCTAACACCATATATAAAAAAATAAACTCAAAATGGATTAAAGACATAAATGTAAGACCAGATACTATAAAAATGCTGGAGAAAAACCTAGGCAGAAATTCTTTGATATAAATCTCAACAATATCTTTTTGGATCCATCTCCTAGATGGCATAATATTATACACTAAAAATAAAAATGTATGGACTGTGAAGAAGGCTGAGCACCGAAGAATTGATGCTTTTGAACTGTGGTGTTGGAGAAGACTCTTGAGAGTCCCTTGGACTGCAAGGAGATCCAACCAGTCCATTCTGAAGGAGATCGGCCCTGGGATTTCTTTGGAAAGAATGATGCTAAAGCTGAAACTCCAGTACTTTGGCCACCTCATGAGAAGAGTTGATTCATTAGAAAAGACTTTGGTGCTGGGAGGGGTTAGGGGCAGGAGGAGAAGGGGACGACCGAGGATGAGATGGCTGGATGATATCAGTGACTCGATGGATGCGAGTCTGAGTGAACTCCAGGAGTTGGCGATGGATAGGGAGGCCTGGTGTGCTGCGATTCATGGGGTCACAGAGAGTCGGACACAACTGAGCGACTGAACTGAACTGAACTGAATGTAAAAATGGAAATAAGAACAAAAATAGACAAGCAGGATCTAATTAAATTTAAAAGCCTTTGCACAGCAAAGGAAACCATAAGCAGAACAAAATGCAACCTATGTAATGGTAAAAAAACATTTGCAGATGATGCAACCAACAGGAGATTTATTTCCAAACTATACAAACAGCTCATACAATTCAATACAAAAAAAACAAGCAACCCAATCAAAAAAAAGTACATGGAATGATGCTTAATATCACTAACTATTAGAGAAATGCAAATGAAAACTACAATAAGATAACATCTCACACCAGTCATCAAATAGTCTACCAATAACAAATGTTGGAGAGGGTGTGCAGAAAAAGGAACCCTCCTCCATTGTTGGGAATGTAAATTGGTATAATCAGTATGGAGAACAGTATGGAGATTCCCTAAAAGGCTAAAAATAGAGCTACCATAAGATTATTCAGCCATAAAAAAATGAAACAATGCCATTTGCAGCAGCATGGATGGACCTAGAGATTATCACACTAAGTGAAGTAAACCAGACAACAAAGATAAATAACATATAAAGTGAAAGTGAAAGTCACTCAGTCATGTCTGACTCTTTGTGACCCCCATGGACGATACAGTCCATGGAATTCTCCAGGCCAGAATACTAGAGTGGGTAGACTTTCCCTTCTCCAGGGGATCTTCCCAACCCAGGGATCGAACCGGGGTTTCCTGAATTGCAGACGGATTCTTTACCAGCTGAGCTAACAGAGAAGCCCGTATATATAAATTAACACAATGTTGCAAATCAACTATATTTCAATAATACTTTTTAAAAAGGTAAAGCCATAAAACAAGAGAAAAAGGTGAGTGAAAATGGGAAAAATAAAACTAACACGAAGCCTATAAAGAGAACTTGCAAGATTATAACTCAGTGTTTACCATTCTAGGCCATTCCACTAACACATAGTTCATTCCTTCAAAATACAGATGCATGTCTTCTTTAACTGTCAAAATGTTTTGGGAAGTGTATTGTTCCATTATTATTCTATTCCATTATTTTGACTTGCTTTTTAAAGGACTCAAGTTATACATATGCTTTCTGAATTGAGCTTATATGTTTTACCTAATAAAGTCTACCCAACCAAAATAAACCTTTCTTAAAAAATGGCTTTTCTCCTATTATCCATAAGTGCATAGACTGGGAGGCTGCCAAAATGGTAGACCAGGAGGCCCCTGAGCTCACCCACTCCAAAAGGCACACCAAAATTGCAATTATTTACAGAGCAACTATTGATGAGAAAGACTAGGAAACTAGCAGAAAAACAAATCTACAACTAAAGAACTAAAGAAGGAAGCACAATAAGATGGGCAGGAAATGCAGAGACACTATATAGTCAGCATCCATACCCCCAGGTTAGAGAGCCAAGAAGCAGAGAATAATCACAATTTCAGAGGTTCTGCCCAAGGAGTAAGGCCTCTAAACCCCACACTGGGCCACCCAGCTTGAGAGTCCTGCACCAGAAAGATGAACTCACAGAATATCTGATTTTGAAGGCCTCTAAGCCTTGCTTTCAGGAGAGTCAGAGGGCTGTAAGAAACAAAGACTTCACTCTTAAAGCATACGCGGTAAAACTCATATATTCAAAGACCCAGGGCAGAAGCAGTAATTCAGAAAGAACGTGGGTCAAACGCACTGATCTTGGACAGCCTCCTAGAGAGACAGGAGGCAACTTGGACTCACCTGGAGACATAGACTCTAGTGAGTAATGAGGATGAAAGTTACAGTGTGGCAAATGTAGCCAAGAATAATGTAATATCTTCACATAATGACATGAGAAATTTGCATGGTAAACATTTTGTAGCAAATAGAAATATGGAACCACTATGTTGTACGCCAGGAAATAAAGAAGTGTTGTAGGTCAATTATATTTCAAAAACAAATTAAATTCATAGAAAAGGAGATAGGATTTGTGGCTTGCCAAAGGCTGGTGGGGGGTGTAATTTCCAGTTAGAAGATAAATAAGTACTAGGGATATAAGGCACAACATGATAAATGTAATTAACACTGCTGAGCCACAAGGGAAGCACTTCAATGAAAAACAATCCAAAACAATTCTCATTCGAGCTGACCCTCTCCTTTTCCACAGCAGCGGGATGCTATGTCACTATATACAAACACAAGACAACCTTGGATGCCCAGCTTTCATATTATATATGAAAGTTGTTGAGAGTAAATTCTAAGAGTTCTTCACCAGAAAATATTTTTTCTTTTCCTTTTATTTTGCATGATGGATGTATGCTAAACTTATTGTGGTAATCATTTCATGATGTATGGACATCAAATCATTATGTTATATGCTTTAAACTTATACAATGCTTTATGTCAATTATGATCTCAATAAAACTTGAAGGTGGTGACTCTCATGGAGGCAGCGACTCTCACGGAGGCAGCAAGCACGGGATGTGTCTGTTGCCCTCATTAGGTTTAATTACCCAGTTGGATCATGATCATATCTTAGTCTGTCAAAGTGTTCTAGTAATCGTCAGTGGTTTACATGAAGTGACCATGGGTGTATCAAACTGTACAAAACGGTATGGAAACTGTATCAAAGTTGTACATATTTCAAAAGCAAAAAGGCTCTCATATTCTCCTCACTCTGCACTTTGCTGTTGGTATGACAAGACATTTAAAGATGTTCCTGGCGTTTTTTTTTTTTAATTTGTAAGTTCATGGGTTAACTTTATGGTCATTGGCTAGAAATCCCAAGTTCTCAACTGTACATACGCATAGTTTGTAAAAAGAACAAAGCAACTGAGATACATTCTTAATGTTCCTTGCTTGGTGTGGAGGCTTTGGGGTCAATGCTTTCCAAAGGGGCTGTAGCTCAGGGCGTGCACTGTGGAACTGGACCTGTGGACACTGCAGTGGGCATCCAAGGTTGTCTTATTTTTGTATATAGTGACATAGCATCCCGCTGCCATTATTAGCTGTGGAGAAGGAGAGGGTCAGCTCGAATGAGAATTGTTTTGGATGATTTTTCACTGAAGTGCTTCCCTTGTGGTTCAGCTGGTAAAAAATCTGTCTGCAATGCAGGAGACCTGGGTTTGATCCCTGGGTTGGGAAGATCCCTTGGAGAAGGGAAAGGCTATCCACTCCAGTATTCTGGCCTAGAGAAGTCCGTGGACTGTATAGTCCATGGGTTTGCAAAGAGTTGGACTCCACTGAGCAACTTTCACTTTCCCTGAAGTACAGTAGTTTTAAACTTTTTTAAACAAACCATAGAATTCTGCATTGTCAACAAAGCCAAGAGCCTCTGCACCAATGAAAGTTCAAGAACCTTCTGTACTAAGCATGATCTGCAATGTCCTATTAATTTTGTTTGCATGTTTGGAGTACTTAAATGTTTTTTGATATCAAATAAACAGTATTACACTTTTTAAAAACGTCAAAGAAAAAAATAAATGCATGTTGATTTCTCACGAAAATAATCATTTCATTACGTAAAAAAGCACATAAATATGCTTTCCATTGGTGCTTATTTGTGTGTTAGTTGCTGCCTTGGTCATTCTGAGAAGGACTAAATTCTTAATGTCTAAGAAATGTTTGGTTTATAAGTGCCTAGGGAACAAGAGACTCTAATTGGCCTGTGAAATTGCTTTTACAGGTGTCTAAAATTGTGGATACTATTTATAAGCAACTATGTGGAGATGATTCTCCCATTTTGAGGGAAGCTATGTTGCGGGTCATCACCTTGTTGACGCGTACTTCACCGAAGAAGGTCATCTTTCAACTTATGGACTATCCAGTACCAGCAGATGAGTAAGGCCCCTCACGCAGTTTGTTCAGTCTTGAGAGTCAGATAGAGCAGGGCAGGTCAGATCTCGTTTCCTTTTTTCCTAAAAGATAATATCTATTTTTACATGGGATGATTGTAAGGCTTAACTAAGATCATATACAGTATGTATAGCTTCATAAAATACATGACACACAGTAGACAATCAAGAAATGATAATTGTTATTATTTATTTGAGGCTTTAATTGTGTTCTGTTGTGTATCCCACATTGAAAAACCTCTCCTCAAAGTAATAAGGTTTTTTTCCCCATATGCGATAGAATTCATAGTGATTTTTTTTTCATTTATGAAGGGCAGACCTAAGATATTTCCACCCACCAATAAAATAATAAAACAAAAGAATTCCCAGGTATAGTTGGGAGTCCCCTGTCCCTTAACTGTTTATTTGAAATTCATGATCCAAGATCATAAGAAATATTTACGAAGAAAGGATGCTAACGTGAGCCTACGTGACTCTATGAATCTAACAGCCAAATTAGAAGAGCTTATTAATTTACATTACTCCATTTCTATAGTTTATACATTGGAAGGGAAGGTATTACTTCTCTATTACAGCATAAAAGACAGGAAGTTACATTATGGAAAGAATGCAGGCCTTGGAAACAAATTGACCATTATATCCTGTGTGACATCATGTAAGTTTCATAAACATCATGATCCTCAATTTCCTAATCTGTGACATGAGTAAACTTTTTATCTATGAAGCTGTTACATGGATTAAATTAGTTAATGTCTATAAAAGGTCAATGAAATCAACAAAACGCTAAACCAATTTTGTTGACTTTTTTCAACAAGCCAACCAAGTTTGTTGGTTTTTTCTTGGTTGTTCTTGTTGTTGTTGACTTTTTTCAACTGAGAGATAGCATTTGTTTTAAATATAAATTTATTTATTTTAATTGGAGATACCATTTTTTGAGGAAGCTTAAATTCACAAAGTATTTTACTACTTAGGAAATTCTTGAAAAGTAAAAATATTCATAGGACTCAGTGTTTTCTTGTTTAGGTAGGAACTGAGTACCCACTGTGTGTAAAGTATTCCCAGCCTTCAAGCATTTTGTTGAGGAGAGTGAATATACCCACAGGAATATGATAAAAGTTGCCAATGGGTCCATCATAAACAGTATGAATTGAGAAGGTACAGAAAGCAAACATAATTAGAATTAGATGAACTTTATTAAACTGGACACCAGCAGGTCTTGTGCAGTAGTAGGTGAGGATGGACATAAAAAAGACTGGAATTTGTAGGTAAGCTTAAATGGAGAAACAGAAAGAAGATCTGGTCAGCCAGAAGATGCAATCAAGAGGTAAAGAAAGAGGGCTCGAAAGATTTGATGTCCATGTGGTTTTAAGCATGGTTCTATGAATAAGCCTTGCAGACAAAAGCATAGGGTTCTAGAGAGCTGAGTGTGTCCATGTTCTGAAGGGCCAGGGCCCCATATTAAGAACCCAAATGCAGAGAGAATGAGTAACAGAGTTCAGAACTCAGCTTGGCTTCACAAGGTATCAAGAATATACCAACACATAGAAGTTTTTATTTTTTTATTTTTTTTTTAATTTTTATTTTTTAGTTTGTTTTGCTTTACAATACTGTACTCATTTTGCCATACATTGACATAAATCAGCCATAAGTGTACCTGAGTTCCCAATCCGGACCCCCTCCCTTCCCCCTCCCTCCCCACACCATCCCTCCAGATCATCCCCACCCATCAGTCCCAAGCCTTCTGCATCGAACCTAGACCGGCAATCCATTTCCCTTATGATATCATACATGTTACAACGCCATATTCCAGTTTTTAAAATGAGCAACAGTAAGAATAATCTTCAAGAGTAGCAGGTATGTAGGGAAAGGAACTTGCGAATTGGAGGCTGAGAAGCTGGGGTTCTAGTCACATCTGGTGAGCTGATTAGATATGTGACATTTGAGGAAATGGCTTAGTTTTTAAATTTAACTTTCTAATTTTTAAGGTATGTGGCTTTTTATTTAATTACCTTCTAGCTTTTCACATTGATTTATTGACATATATGTTAATTTGTATATTGATACCAGTTTTAAAATATTCAATTATCCCTGGACAAAGGTGGAAGGAAGGGTAATGGGGTACAGAAGCTGATCAGTTCCTGACTTTGAGCTGGACAGATATTTAAATAACAGTAGGAAATGAACTTGCAGATTGAGAGACTATATTTTCCATAAGACCTTATTAAAATTCTTGCTCTGTTTTCAAGGACAAAAATCTTAATGGGATCATTTGGGAATGAGAATATCAATTTGTTTTGGACTTGTCTGAAGTTTCTTTGCTCTATAAACACGTCAAACCAAGACTGTTTTCCTGATCTGAGTCACACTGTTGAGCAGAAAATGAAAAATGCCTGATTCTCACGATCAGGGGTCGGGGGTTGTGTTTGCAGCATTTTGATACTGATGTGGTATGCAGCCGGTTCTGAATCAAGTGTGGTCCCTCATGTACTGAAGACAATCTTGCTGATACTGAAAGGAAAGCCTAGAGAAATGGAGAAAATAATAACAGAAAGAAAACATTTCTCTTTCGACACTACGAATATGATGCCTGTGGCGGTAAATAACACAATGAGTAATTTCTGTTTGTTGTCATTGTTTTCTTAATCATGAAAATTCCTATCTGCCCACAGACTCAGTCATACTTCCTTGACACAGTTTGGCTCTCATTCATTCATTCATTCACTCAGTGCACATCCATGATCACAAAGCTTACAGTCCCTTAAGAGAGAGACAATGAACCAAAAAAACGTGTCATATGTCAGATGGTACAAAGCTTAGAAGAGATATAAAGCAGGGTAAGAAAAAGAAGTGGCTGGGAGGGTTTCGGTAAATTGCTCAGGGCAGGTCTCTCTACTATAGTCATCTAATCAAAGACCTGAATGAGGTGAGGGAGTGATCCTTGCAGGTACCTGGGCATGAGAGTCCTAGACAGAGAGAAGGGCAAAAGCCATGTAGTGATGGGAGTCTACCTGGTATGCTAGTGAAGCAAGGTCAAAACATCTGGAGAGAACCAAGCAAGGGTGAAAGTGTAGGAGTTGGTATCGGAGAGGTAGCCACCAGTCAGGTCACATAGACTTGATAGGCACGTGAAGGCCTAATCTCTTTCAGGCCATCATTATATATCTCCCAAGCACCCACACTGGCACTCCTGAGAGTAAATTCAAGTCTTACAGAGATATAATAGGAAAAAAATGGATAATGTTCCACAAACATGAGGTGGTGAGATATGTTTCTCTGATACTGTAGCTATTGTAGTGGTCAGGGCACCAAACAATTTGTTAATGACCTGCTATGTCCCGCCCCCTTTAAATACTTCACTGTCTCTGATGGTTGAAGCGTGGGAGGACCTGCGTTATTAACCACATCGGCGTGCAGTCTGGGGAGCTGTGTCCTCCTTGGGAATCAGCTTGCTTCCTGTCGGTTTGGCAGTCAGGCACTATTGATAGTGCTTTGGGAGCCCATGGCCAGAAAATGCTTGGCACGGTTCCTGCTTCAGAATAGACTTAGTGACTATTATTGAATGAATGAGTATCCATGCTCGCTTCAGGTTTCCTTCAAGGAAGCTGGGGGAAGGGTTGCAGAGTCCCTCCCTTTCCACATCCCTTATCACTGCTGACTGTGTTTAAAGGGAGATGGTTACATTCCTGACGCCAAACCTTTCCGTTGCAGGCATCCCAGGCTCTGTGCACATTACTGCCTCTTGGTCCTTACAAGAAAGCGGTGGCCCAGTTTTTCCCCCAGCTTTTGATGGCCCTCATGCTTCAACTCTTTTACAGCAGCAACCTGAGACTGATGACAGAAGACAGGCCTTTGTAAGACACTAGGGGTTGTTTCAGACTGAATAAGAAACGCACTTCCAGCTGTCAAATATCTCTACTCCTTTGGGTTCCTTTGGAACTACATAATCCCATGTGCAGTATTTTCATTTATTATAGTTTTCTCCCCTTTGAAGGGTAGGATGCCTTTGGAAAAGTAATTACCCTAAGTACCTCAAAGTAAGCTAGGACTTTCCCTGAATGTGTATGTAGTGTATAAAAAAAAACCATTCCCACAAAACACAATTTATTGCTGCCACAAAGGAAGGCCACCACACAGAAAGAGTAAGGAGGAGCAGCAGGTCCAAAGCTGGACATGTACTAGTTCCGCCATTTCCTCTGATAGTGATCTCTTAGGGTAAATTAGGTGTAAGGTGAAATAATATGCCCAAATGTGTTTTGTGAAATGTACAGTTGCCTTGTGTTTGGTGATAGGATGAGTGGGCTTATGATAGCATGCGGCCATTCTGTCCACGTGTGCATGTACACTAAGTCACTTCAGTCGTGTCTGACCCTTTGCAACCCCATGGACTATATAGCCCACCAGGAAATTCTCTCCATGGGATTCTCCAGGCGAGAACACTGGAGCGGGTTACCGTGCTCTCCTCCAGGGGATCTTCCCAACCCAGGGATTGAACCCACATCTCTTATGCTTCCTGCATTGGAAGCTGGGTTCTTTACCACTGGTGCCACCTGGGAAGGCTGTCATTCTGTCCACATAAGGTAAATCCAGCTTTTCTCTTTTGCCCAAGAGATTACAGTTAGCTTTGCTACTGTGCAGGGTAATCTGGACCCCACTGTCTGCTATTTGCCCTCATCTAAGCCAGGCAGATACCAAGGGAATATTTCATGCAAAGATGGGCTCGATAAAGTACAGAAATGGTATGGACCTAACAGAAGTAGAAGATATTAAGAAGAGGTGGCAAGAATACACAGAGTAACTGTACAAAAAATATCTTCATGACCTGGATAATCACCATGGTGTGATCATTCATCTAGAGCCAGACATCCTGGAATGTGAACTCAAATGGGCCTTAGAAAGCATCGCTACGAACAAAGCTAGTGGAGGTGATGGAATTCCAGTTGAGCTATTTCAAATCCTGAAAAATGATGCTGTGAAAGTGCTGCATTCAATATGCCAGCAAATTTGGAAAACTCAGCAGTGGCCACAGGACTGGAAAAGGTGAGTTTTCATTCCAATCTCAAAGAAAGGAAATGCCAAAGAATGCTCAAATTACTGCACAATTGCACTCATCTCACATGCTAGTAAAGTAATGCTCAAAATTCTCCAAGCCAGCCTTCAGCGATACGTGAACCATGAACTTTCAGATGTTCAAGCTGGTTTTAGAAAAGGCAGAAGAACCAGAGATCAAATTGCCAACATCCACTGGATTATGGAAAAAGCAAGAGAGTTCCAGAAAAACATCTATTTCTGCTTTATTGACTATGCCAATGCCTTTGACTGTGTGGAAAATTTTCCACAATCAACTATGGAAAATTCTGAAAGAGATGGGAATATCAGACCACCTGACCTGCCTCTTGAGAAATCTGTATGCAGGTCAAGAAGCAACAGTTAGAATTGGATATGGAACAACAGGCTGGTTCCAAATAGGAAAAGGAGTACGTCAAGGCTGTATATTGTCACCCTGCTTATTTAACTTCTATGCAGAGTACATCATGAGAAACGCTGGACTGGAAGAAACACAAGCTGGAATGAAGATTGCCGGGAGAAATATCAAGAATCTCAGATATGCAGATGACACCACCCTTATGGCAGAAAGTGAAGAGGAACTAAAAAGCCTCTTGATGAAAGTGAAAGAGGGGAGTGAAAAAGTTGGCTTAAAGCTCAACATTCAGAAAATGAAGGTCATGGCATCCAGTCCCATCACTTCATGGGAAACAGATGGGGAAACAATGGAAACAGTGTCAGACTTTATTTTGGGGGGCTCCAAAATCACTGCAGATGGTGACTGCAGCCATGAAATCAAAAGACGCTTACTCCTTGGAAGAAAAGTTATGACCAACCTAGATAGCATATTCAAAAGAAGAGACATTACTTTGCCGACTAAGGTCCATCTAGTCAAGGCTATGGTTTTTCCAGTGGTCATGTATGGATGTAAGAGTTGGAGTGTGAAGAAGGCTGAGTGCTGAAGAATTGATGCTTTTGAACTGTGGTGTTGGAGAAGACTCTTGAGAGTCCCTTGGACTGCAAGGAGACCCAACCAGTCCATTCTGAAGGAGATCAGCCCTGGGATTTCTTTGGAAGGAACGATGCTAAAGCTGAAACTCCAGTACTTTGGCCACCTCATGCGAAGAGTTGACTGATTGGAAAAGACTCTGATGCTGGGAGGGATTGGGGGCAGGAGGAGAAGGGGATGACCGAGGATGAGATGGCTGGATGGCATCACTGACTCGATGGGCATGAGTCTGAGTGAACTCCGGGAGTTGGTGATGGACAGGGAGGCCTGGCGTGCTGCAATTTATGGGGTCACAAAGAGTCAGACACGACTGAGTGACTGAACTGAACTGAAGCCAGGCAGGACTCTCAAACACAATCTGTCCCATTAAGATATTAAGTATGTTAACATAATCCACTCTCTTTCAAGCAGACATACACCAATCATCTCAAGTAGGTAAGAATGTATTGTATTTATTTAAAGCATCCAAAGAAGACAATTAGGAGGCACCTTTGGCATGTTTTCACATGATTTAGCATCTTTGGCTAATAAGCTTTTAATAAACTAATATGCTGCTCTATTGTTCATCCTAGATTTTATATGCTACAATTTCAGTTTAACTCCACATCCCCTCAATCAGGAAAGATGAAGACCATTGAGTGCTCTCTTCCTGTGAAGCATCCCCTTTCCCAAAATCAGCATCCTGCCCATCGTAGAAAAGGCAGGTCATTTGTATTTAGTTATGTAACAGCTACTGGCAGGTGATGACTCTCCTCTTCTTTGGGCCCTTAGCTATGCCCGGGATGCCCTGAGAGTTCTGCTGAATTGTTCTGGACTTCAAGAAGTGGATACTGCTCTAAAGAGAAAGAATTGCTGGAACCAGTTTTCCCAAGTGCTGTTTCACCATCATGGAGTCTACCTTGTGGCCAAGTAAGAACAGGGGCTTTGAGAATGTTCTGTCTCTTTCCCACCTGTTTCATCTTTCTTCAACTGAGCCATGTGGGAACACAGTCAGTATCCACTCCAAACTTCCAAATCTCTCTTAATAATCTGAATTGCCATTCAACTCTTACTTTTTCACTTATTTTTGAGGGGGGGGTTTACTTTTCTTTGCCTTGCTCTCTTACTTAATGATATAGATTCCAAATTATCCTTCCTCTACCCAACAAGTTTCTCTTTCAGATAAGGAGAACTAGAGGGGAATTTGCTGCTTTCTTCCTCTGTTGTTAGCTGATTTCTGCTTTATAGACATCAGATGGTTAAAAACGTGCTCCCACTTAGAAGAAGTCTGATATAAGCCTGTGTCCAATGAGACAGATAAATTTGGGAAAGTATAATAGAAAAGGGCTTTTACTTGTAAGATAGTTCTTCTTCTAGCTAATCCACCAGTGAATAGCAAGCTTCTGATTACAGGAATCAGATTTTCTGATCAAGAATCACGATACATGGCCTTGACAACTTAGTAGACCATTTGAAGTTGTGACTGACTCAGAAGGTACAGTGCATATGGTTTCTGGACTCGTGGTGCTTTTAAACCAACATTTTATTTGGTTTAAATAAAATCATCACATAGATTTTAAGAACATACCTTATCTTATGTAAAAACAAAAGGTGGTACCTTTTCATCCTACAGATAGAATCATTCTATCATCAGTACCTTAGTACATCTGAATCTTCTTACTCAAAGCATCGTCCACATACCAATAGCAATAGCATCATCTGGGAGTGAAATATGCAGAATCTCAAGGCCCTCTCCAAAGCTACTAATCAGAAGCTGCATTTTAGCAAGATCCCTGATTGATTTGTATGCACATTCAAATTTGAGCATCACAAAAAGACTCTGATGCTGGGAAATACTGAGATCAGGAAGAGAAGGGAGTGACAGAGGATGAGACGGTTGGATGGTATCACCAATTCAAAGGACATGAGTTTGAGCAAACTCCAGGAGATGGCGAGGGACAAAGGAGCCTGTGTGCTATAGTCCATGGGGTCGCAAAAAGTCAGATGCAAAATAGCAACTGAACAGCAACATTTTAGTGCTTCTCAACCTGGAATCTTCAAATGGAAGGTCTGTTACATGATCCTTCCCAGTCCTGCCAATCTGATCTAGGCCAGCATGTTGGGATAACTATGAGCCTGATCACTGGCCCAAGTGTCTTATAGAGAATGGCTCAGTGAATCAGGGCTCACCACCTCTTCTCCTTAATAACCTAGGATATCTCCCAGGACAGTTTCTTAATTATACCATTCAAAGGAATGGTTTGGTCTAGAACTACCAATGTAACCTGTGTGGTCATCTTTGATTGTCAAGATATTTATTTTGCATTATTTATTTTTTCTCCTTTTGGTCAGGCATGGATGGGAGCTTGCAGTAACATAGGGCAGTCTGTACTGTGATACAGGATAGGAGAGACAGGAAAGAGGAGTAATGTTAAGGACAGAGATATTATCAGTGATCCAGGTATATATAACTCCCCAGAGTCTGCATAGAATTCATAATGGGGCTGCAGTTTACCTTGGATAAAGGGATATTTGAGAATATTCTTTTTATCTGCATGATACAAAATATAAGGCTAAAGGTTCTCCCTTTTCTACCATTAGCATTTACTGATGCAGAAAGTGTTTTTATCTTCTTTGCTAACTCAGTGCCTTATTCTCCTTTACAGAACTCTCAGTGAATATAACTTTCCACAGTTTCCAGAGACCTTGCATTATCTCTACAAACTCGCTGTAGAAGGTCCTAGAAGGTCAGAAGACAGTGTCATCACAATAATATTCCTCACTGAAGTGAGTTTCACTAGGAGACTGTGAATAACTGGGTTCTCATTTCCTTTCCTCATCCAAACTTAAATCAACACTCCAGTGTTTTATCTCCCTCTCCAAATACTGATTCTTACCAAAAGTTAGGACAGTAACAGATATTTGAAGCTGAGGGGATAAGGTGAAGATAGATTTGGATTATGAGAGGGTTGTCCCTTTAGACTGTTTCAGAAGTTGACCTTTGAAGGGGTTTGGATTGTGCAAACTATTTTTGTAGCACTAATTAATATATCTCTGCATGCTTGTTAAAGTATTTGGATAACTGAGTTTACTAAAGGTGCTAGGTAACCTTTGAATCTAAATGAGACTTCAGACTGCATGGAGGAAAAAAAAGAATGGACTAAATAACTGGGTAACATGAAGATATAGAACTGTATCACTTCGTACATGAACATTACATCAAATATTGGAATGCCATAAAAAATTAAGCAAATTTAAGCTTTTTGCTTACAAAAATCATGTAGAAAATCCTATTAAATGAATAGATTTTAATAAATTTTAATTTATTAAATTAAATAGAATTTTAATTCTATTAAAATTCGATTAACTAAATGAAATCTAATCTTCCCTAAAAGTAACATATAATATACAATTTTCAGTCTAAGGTATGATGCTAAATATTTCCCAAAGTTTGACATGATTTCACACTTCATAGCAAAATAGTTAATAAATTACAAAGGCATACCCCTACACTATAGTCTGTACTTCTAAAGCTTTCAGAAGGATACATGAATTAGTTTAATGTAACACTGCAATAGCAAATCACCTATGTTTTTCAAACTTGCTTAATACATTTGAATCTCTCATATTTTATTATGTGATTCATTATTTTTATTGTACAAATACTGAATCGGTCTAAACATAACATACAAAATCCCTCCCATACAATTACAGTTAAAAGAAATTTACACCTACTATTCGTTTTTAATTTCTATCTCAAATAAAGCAAATGAGTTCAGGTTTTTAACATAAATATATGGATGAAGAGAAAGACAGGTAGTGGGGGAGAAAAAAAAGGATGGGGGGGAGAGAGAAAAGAAATTTCTTAGCTAAGAAAGGCCTAGAAGTTGTGAGTATCTCTACTCCTCAGATCTTGGTTTCTAAATATGTTTCCCACAGAAAGGAACACGGGCTCCCTGTAGGAATGGTTGATTCCAGGGAATGTACGCAATGAATCTGGAACACCCTGTTCTGCTAGACTTACTTTAAAAATGACAGAATGAGTCCAAAGGACACAGAAGCCAGCTTGAAGGAGCATCCCCAGGAAAACCTATAACAATCTGATCATCAAAAGGATTGACAGTAATGGCGTATAATCTTTTGAATAAAATAAGAATCCTTGAGCCTGAAAAAAACAAATAAAAAATAAACATACCGACTACATAAAATGTATATAAGCATCATTAATATACCTGATAATGTTGAATGAAACCTAGTTGTCTCTCTCATCATGGATGTAATACTTCCTTGATGTAATATTACATCATGGATGTAGTACAATTGGAGAGTCACATGACTGTCTTTCCAGGAAATCAGCAAGGACCACACTCTTCCACTGCTTTCTTTGTTTAGAACTTCTGGGCAATTATCAACTTTCCAGTTCAACTATGCAGCCCCTTGGCCTTTAGTTATTCTGAGCACACAATCTATGTATTTTACCTTATTTTGGTCTTCTCAGCCAATGATACCTAAGATAGTATTACCAATGCCCATGCCATATATTTATATTTGTTATTTCTAGTTTTCTATTACTGTAAATAGCAATTGAGTTTACATCTTTCTGCCTAAATTCTCTTTCTTTTGGTATTTTATTTTCTTATAGTAGATTCTAAGAATTTGCAATAATAAAGTGTACAAGCATTCTTGGGCTTCCTTGGTGTCTCAGTGGCAAAGAATCTGCCTGCCAATGCAAGAGGTGCAGGTTTGATCTCTGGGTCAGGAAGAGCATCTGGAAAAGGAAATGGCAACTCAGTCCAGTATTCTTGCCTGGGAAATCCCATGAACAGAGGAGCCTGGTGGGCTACAGTCCATGGGGTCACAGAAGAGTCGGACACAACTTAGCGACATAAACATTCTTAGGCTGGGGATGGTTAACTGGAAGGCAGGGCCATCAGTGCTCCCCTCACAGTTCATTGGTGAGCTCATTCCATAGCACTTCACCACCGTGGACAAGCTCTCCAGTGTGAGAGGTAGAATGGATGCCCTGAGGGTGATTTGATTTGTTCTTACTGTTAAAACCTTCAGAGAGGTTGAACATTTTTAAAATATTATCATTTATAAATTAAAGTTTCCTATTATGAATACCCTGATCTTTATCCATTCAGCTACAATGACCTTAGTTTTTTGTTAATGAATTGTGTGATTCTCTCTCTCACACACACACACACACACACACACCCCACAGATTTGTGGAGGATATTAAGTAACATATGAACATGGTATTTTAAACATCATTAGTGAGAGAAAACACAAAGATTAAAAGAAAATCTGTAAAGAAATATTTTTCCCCCATCAGAGGGTTTATTGATATTATATGTGTTGATACTATAATTTTAGGATTATGATATGCATTGAAAGTGAGTTGCTTAGTCATGTCCAACTCTCTGCAACCCATGGACTGTAGCAAGCCAGATGCCTCTGTCCATGGGATTCTTCAGGCAAGAATACAGGAGTGGGTTCCTATGCCCTTCTCCAAGGGATATTCTGGACCCAGTGATTGAACCTGGGTCTCCTGGGCTTCCCAGGTGATGCTAGAGGTAAAGAACCTGCCTGTCAATACAGGAGCCATAAGAGACATGGGTTTGATCTTTGAGTCGGGAAGATGCCCGGGAGTAGGGCACAGCAACCTACTCCAGTATTCTTGCCTGGAGAATCCCATGAGCTGAGGAGCCTGGCGGGCTACAGTCCATAGGGCCACAAAGAGTCAGACACAACTGAAGTGACTTAGCACACACACATGCTCCTGCACTGCAGGCAGATTCTGTACCATCTGAGCCACCAGGGAAGCCCATGGTATGCAGTACATGGTAGAAAATGAATAAGTAAACATATAACTGCTATAAAAGTTTTCCAGGTAAGAGAAAGAGGAGGCAGCATAAAAGTATAAAAAGTCAACATAAACTCTATTATCCTATATGTAAAATTTTCTT
The DNA here is from genome assembly GCA_006410615.1 of Neotragus moschatus. Lineage (NCBI taxonomy): Eukaryota > Metazoa > Chordata > Mammalia > Artiodactyla > Bovidae > Neotragus > Neotragus moschatus. The sequence goes on from SJYA01002188.1 coordinate 353,189, forward strand.
TCATCATATCTATATGTAGATATGATGAAATTTTCTTTCATCATATGTATATAACAAATCACGTATTTCCTATTATATCTGCTACTTCTCCTTCCCTCTATGGGCCCAGAAATATATGTGAAGTAAAAGTATGTGTATGTATTTAGAGTTTTAGTGTGATTTGTATTTATTTTACTAAACATCTCTTGATTTTTATTATTGAAGCAAAAAAATCATGCTTGGCCGTTATTCCATCTACAAACTTAACTGTTTTCTTTCAGCTTCTCAATAATTTCTTCAAGGACCCATTCCCAGAAAAATTTTTGGCTCTCTTCAGAAACTGGGTCAATGACCCCGATCCTGCAGTTTGCAAATTGAGCCTTCAGAAAATTGCCAGTATGGCACCAGTTATCAATGAGGTATGCGTGTGTATGTGATTTGTGTCTGCCAGCACCCAAAGTTATGATCTGAGATTTGATATAACTCAATATCATTACTGACAAAACACTGATTATTTTTAGTTTATACATCACTAAAACAAAATCAAAGTCAAGTATTTTATCAATAAGGAAACTGAGTTGAATTGAAAGGATGTGTTGTCAATAGGCTTTATCATCTTATTTACATTTTTCCAGATTATTCACTACACTCAAGACTTATCAAAATTGCCCTACATAAACACTCTTGTTACAGTCTAAACCACATGTCTGAAAGTTATTTTTCACTCCAACATACACACATGAATACACATTAATTCCTGTCTCAGAGCATTCGTTTAAGTTTTTTCTTCCTTTATAATACTTTCCTCCTTCACACATTCATATTTTTCTTATTTTTCAACGACTATCTCAAGTCAAATTTCACTGAATATTCTGCTTTCTAGCAGCCCTTTCAGAGCCACATCAACTATAAGCACTTGCTTATATAATATTTATATTTTTGGCTCTCTCACTATGCCTCTGAAACTAACGCCATCAGCATCTCTTGGAAACTTGTTTAAAATGCACGTTGTCAGGCCCTATTACAGGCCTATGGAATCAGAAATCCTAGAGGTTGTGCCCACCAACCTATGACTTCAAAACTCCTCCAGGTGATTGTCAGTTCAGTTCGGTTCAGTCACTCGGTCGTGTCTGATTCTTTGCAAATCCATAGACTGCAGCATACCAGGCTTCTCTGTCCATCACCAACTCCCGGAGTTGCTTAAAATCATGTCTATCGAGTTGGCGATGCCATCCAACCAACTGATCCTCTGTTGTCCCCTTCTCATTCTGTCTTCCATCTTTCCCAGCAACAGGGTCTTTTCAAATGAGTCAGTTCTTCATATCAGATGGCCAAAATATTGGAGTTTCAGCTTCAGCATCAGTCCTTCCAATGAATATTCAGGACTGATTTCCTTTAGGATGGACTGGTTTCATCTCCTTGCAGTCCAAGGGACTCTCAAGAGTCTTTTCTAACATCACAGGTCAAAAGCATCAATTCTTCGACACTCAGCTTTTTTTATGGTCCAATTCTCTCATCCATACATGACTACTGGAAAAACCATAGCTTTGACTAGATGGACATTTGTCGGCAAAGTAATGTCTCTGCTTTTTAATATGCTGTCTAGGTTGGTCATAGCTTTACTTCCAAGGAGTAAGTGTCTTTTAATTTCAAGGCTGCAGTTACCATGCACAGTGATTTTGGAGCCCAAGAAAATAAAGTCTGTCACTGTTTCCATTGTTTCCCCGTCTATTTCCCATGAAGTGATGGGACTGGATGCCATGATCTTAGTTTTCTGAATGTTGAATTTCTAGCCAACTTTTTCACTCTCCTCTCTCACTTTCATCAAGAGGTTCTTTAATTCCTCTTTGCTTTCTGCCATAAGGGTAGTGTCATCTGTGTTTCTGAGGTTATTGATATTTCTCCCTGCAGTCTTGATTCCAGCTTTTGCTTCATCCAACTCAGCATTTTGCATGATGTACTCTGCATAGAAGTTAAATAAGCAGGGTGACAATATACAGTCTTGACGTATTCCTTTCCCAATTTTGAACCAGTCTGTTGTTCCATGTCTGGTTCTAACTGTTGCTTCTTGACCTGCATACAGATTTCTCAGGAGGCAGGTGAGGTGGTCTGATATCCCCATCTCTTGAAGAATTTTCCACAGTTTGTTGTGATCCACACAGTCAAAGGCTTTAGCCAAGTGATTCTAATACAGGCTAAACCAGAGAACTACTGTCCTATATCATTTCCCACTGTCATGTGAATACTGCTTGCCTTCCCAGAAGAGTACATCAAAGCATACTCCTAAGTTTTGTAATTCACTTGAAAATTCCAAAGTACCTTGCAAAATGCTGAGACTTTTGGAAAACGAAGATCATGGCATCCAGTCCCATCACTTTATGGGAAATAGACGGGGAAACAGTGGAAACAGTGTCAGACTTTATTTTTCTGGGCCCCAAAATCACTGCAGATGGTGACTGCAGCCATGAAATCAAAAGACACTTACTCCTTGGAAGAAAAATTATGACCAACCTAGATAGCATATTCAAAAGCAGAGATATTACTTTGCCGACTATGGTCCATCTAGTCAAAGCTATGGTTTTTCCAGTAGTCGTGTATGGATGTGAGAGTTGGACTGTGAAGAAGGCTGAGCGCCGAAGAATTGATGCTTTTGAACTGTGGTGTTGGAGAAGACTCTTGAGAGTCCCTTGGACTGCAAGGAGATCCAACCAGTCCATTCTGAAGGAGATCAGCCCTGGCATTTCTTTGGAAGGAACGATGCTAAAGCTGAAACTCCAGTACTTTGGCCACCTCATGCGAAGAGTTGACTCATGGAAAAGACTGTGATGCTGGGAGGGATTGGGGGCAGGAGGAGAAGGGGACAACCGAGGATGAGATGGCTGGATGGCATCACTGACTCAATGGACGTGAGTCTGAGTGAACTCCGGGAGTTGGTGATGGACAGGGAGACCTGGTGTGCTGCAATTCATGGAGTCACAAAGAGTCAGACACAACTGAGCAACTGAACTGAACTGAACTGAACTGAGACTTTAGATATTCCATAAGTTGTTACTGATTTAATAACAAATTTAATAAATCCTAGTATATCTATTAGGAGTAGTCTCTGAAAGCTTAAAGACAGTCAGTGGACATTCATTTTGCATTTAGAATGAAGTAAGGCAATGGCACCCCACTCCAGTACTCTTGCCTGGAGAATCCTATGGATGGAGGAAACTGGAAGGCTGCAGTCCATGGGGTCGCTGAGAGTTGGACACGACTGAAGTGACTTAGCAGTAGCAGCAAGCCATAGTTTATTGGCTTTAGATAAATCATAGGAGTCATTAGTATGAATTGTAAATAGAAAGTTATTTATTGCCTTGTCTAGTGCTCTGACCAAGAGAGACACAGTAGAAAGTGGTCTGGATTGAGGTTTCACATACCATCTACTAATAAGGACTCAGTTTTCCCGCATGACACAAGTGTCTTCTGGCTATTACTTTGGCAAATAGTATTTATTTCTTTTACTTCTTTTCTTTCCAGCCTTTCTTTTTCGTTTTTGATGCCTCCTTTTCATGTTCTAGTGGCTTGATATTCTGCATGTCTCTGATCTGCAATTGAGGCCCACAACTTAGCTCAGGAGCTCAGTGGCCTTCATGTCCAAATAGATCATTGTCATCTAGTTTAGATGTTAGTACTGCCAATGGCATGTTGCTGCTGCCAAGTTGCTCCAGTCGTGTCCGACTCTGTTTGACCCCATAGACGGCAGCCCACCAGGCTCCCCCGTCCCTGGGATTCTCCAGGCAAGAACACTGGAGTGGGTTGCTGTTTCCTTCTCCAATGCATGAAAGTGAAAAGTGAAAGGGAAGTCGCTCAGTGTGTCCGACTCTTTTAGTGACCCCATGGACTGCAGCCCACCAGGCTCCTCTATCCATGGGATTCTCCAGGCAAGAGTACTGGAGTGCGGTGCCATTGTGTTGGTAATTATTTATTAAACAATCAACTCTGTGAAAATAAGGCCACTTATTCCCTGGTGTAAATATTCCCACCATCACTGATTTCAGTCTATCAAAGGGACATCAGTAAACATGGATCTGAGCAGAGATGCACAGTAGCACATTATTAATTAATATTTCCACCATACAGATACAATACATGTAAACATCCTGAAAGGCAGAAAAATCCAGCAAATTTCGCAAAAGAAATAGAAAGAAGTGAGTCTTGAGTATTTACTACCATTGTTTTTATTTATTTCTAAATTTTTAAAATTTAAATTTTAATAGTGACTTTCTTTGACAACTGATTCCTGTAAGCCAGCCCCAGCACATCACTGCATGCTGCCCAAACTCAGAGATGTGCGTATCAAATGCTATCTCAAGTCTCCTTCTAGTTCCTAATTCCCACAAATTTCTTTCTGTTATATATAGATAGAAAATGTCTGCAGCTTGTTAACATCCATCTTGGATGCCTTCCTTTCCAAAGACACAACTGTTATAATCCGGGCCTTGATAACCCTCAGAAAACTTTTAGACAGACTGGACAAGGTGACCTACTCCTCCCTGTCTACCAGAATTGCCTCCAGCTACTGTCCTCTGATGGATCATGTGAGTTACGCAGATATGTGAGATCAGTAGGTTTCATCATTCAGCTGAAGCACCAGCTAAGACAATGATATTACATTCCAGAATAAGTGAACAGAAGGCAGGCAATTTGTGCAGATCTGCCATTTGTTTTCCAGAGATAATATTAACCAAGTAAGCTCTAAGCTTGTATCTGTGTTTTTACACACTTTTAAAATTTTATGTATTTATTTATTTTTGCCTGTGCTGGGTCTTCCGTACTGCTCGGGCTTTTCTCTAGTTGCAGCAAGCAGGGGGCTATACTCTAGTTGCACTGCACAGTCTTCTCACTGTGATTTCCTCTCTTGTTTCAGAGTGTGAGCTTCAGGGCACGTGGGCTTCAGTCGTTGCTGCACACAGGCTCAGTTGCTGTGGCTCCTGGGCTCTAGAGCACAGGCTAATTGTGACTCACAGGCTTAGTTGCTCCGTGGCATGTGAGATCTTCCCAGATCAGGGACTGAACCCATGTCTCCTGCATTGGTAGGCAGATTCTTTACGACAGAGCCACCAGGAAAGCCCTGTATGTTTGTTTTTAAACTACAGAAGTCTGACCATCGGAAATGAGAGTCAAAATGTAGCCTTTATTCTTAGATGAAAGAGGAATTGTAGTTTAGTGGCTATATTTGTTAACCCTGAATCTGGAATTTCTAGGTTCAAATCCCTGTGCTGCCACTGACTAGCTGTGAAATCTTGAGCAAGTGGCTCAGTCTGTTAGTGCATCATCTGTAAAACAGAGTGAGTAGCAGGCATATGATGGGCATTAGAGTTGACATGTGTAATACCCCAAATGAATTTATTATCATAGAAAACATTAATTAGAAAGTCTTTGATCAGAAAGTTGTACGTCTTGAAAATTCTCATTTTTATGGTAAATGTGTAGTATTTATGGCAAATGTATAGTTTATTAAAAATATGGTATTTTAATAAACAAGAACATGTTGGTATGCTATGAGAAATATATTTGTTTTTAAAGACTCCTTTGACAAATTGTGAACCAGAGAATTGTGTCATAGTAAACTATCTTGCCAAAATTAGTAACTTCTTACTAGTTCTGCACATTTCATTGAAAAGGGGCTCAATAACATTAAATTATAGAAAGAGGAAACTTAGTGGCAGAAAAGATTTTTATAAGGACATAATGATAATAATAGTAATAATAACACTGGCTAAAATTTATTGAACATTTACTGTACACCAGGCATTATTCTAAAGGATTTACATGGACAATTTCATATAATTCTCTAGACAACTCCCTTGGGCTTCCTTTGTGGCTCAGTAGGTAAAGAATCCACCTGCAATGTGGGAGACCTGGGTTCAGTCACTGGGTTGGGAAGCTCCCCTGGAGAAGGGAAAGGCTACTCACTACAGTATTTGGCCTGGAGAATTCCACGGACTGAATAGTCCACGGGTTGCAAAGAGTCAGATATGACTGAGCAACTTTCACTTTCACCAGAAGACAACTCTACTACTATTATCCAATTTACATATAAGCAAACTGAGGCAAACTGAAGTGAATATTAGACTAAGTTCATACAGCTGATAATTAGTATGTCCATGTAAATAATTATCTTCAGAATGGAATAATATTATTGTAAAAACTGGAAGTGATATTATATTTTTTAAAAATTAAGCTCTTCTTCTGGCTTGTGATTTTTCTCTTCTAGAATCCTTATAATCCAATCACCTTCCTATTTGGACTAAGTAAACCCTTGGAAACCTAGTATTATGCCAGTATACAAAGAACTCGCATTGGTATTCAGTAGCAATTCTGTAAAGGCCTCCAGCATTTGAATACATCATGGTTACATTACCCCAAGTATTTTGATAGAAATTATCTCTAAGTTATATGGATTTTTACATGTTATGTTTTTCAGTTCAGTTCAGTTGCTCAGTAATGTCCAACTCTTTGCGACCCCATGGACTGCAGCACACCAGGCCTCCCTGTCCATCACCAACTCCTGAAGCTTGCTCAAACGCATCTCCATCAAGTTGGTGATGCCATCCAACCATCTCATCCTCTGTCATCCCCTTCCCCTCCAGCCTTCAGTCTTTCCCAGAATCAGGGTCTTTTTCAATGAGTCAGTTCTTCATATCAGGTGACCAAAGTATTGGAGTTTCAGCATCATCTGAGTCCTTCCAATGAATATTCAGGACTGATTTCCTTTAGGATTGACTGGTTTGACCTCCTTGCAGTCCAAAGGACTCATAAGAGTCTTCTCCAATACCACAGTTCAAAAGCATCAATTCTTCGGCGCTAAGCTTTCTTTATGGTTCAACTCTCACATCCATACATGGCTACTGGAAAAACTATAGCTTTGACTACATGGACTGTTACTGGCAAGGTAATGTCTCTGCTTTTTAATATGCTGTCTAGGTTGGTCATAGCTTTTCTTCCAAGGAGCAAGAACTATGGACGGAGGTTCTTGACATTGTACAGGAGACAGTGATCAAGACCATCCCCAGTTATATCTTTAGTATATTATTAAATATCTTCCTAAATTTAAGAAGCTCACTTTTCACAGGGGATTTTCTTTCATGTAATAAGAATTTTGGTAAGTAAGTCTTATTTTAAAATCAGAAGAAGAGGTGACTTCTTAGACCCAAGGTGAATCTTTTCTAAAAACAAATGATAAATATATACACATACATCATATATAGTGTATATACATGATATAAATATATATACTATATTGTACGTATATATATATACATACTATATGTTAGTGTATATACATATATAGTGTGTGTGTATATATATATCCTCAAATGAAGTCTTTTCCGTGTGCATGTTTTAGGGTAATGAAGGTATTCGGAGTATAGCCATTCACCACTTTGGTCAGTTACTCATGGACATGAGTCAGTACACATGGATGCTAAACAATGTGGTTTATGCAGGCTTGGTGCCTCTGATCCTGTTTTTGGAAGATACAGAGGAAAGAGTAGTTAAAGTAAGTCCTGAAATTTTGTTTTTCTTAGTTTTGCAGAGAATCACAGTGTTTTATATAACACCAGATGGAATGGATCTTTACTGACCTTTTTTCTGCTTCACAGGCATGTAAATATACATTAAAAATCTGTGCCTCAGAATTAAAATGGTCAACATCATATTTCCTAAAGGATGAATATTACAATTTTGAGCTGGTGGTGCTCAACATCTGTAACAATCTTGTAAGTGTCCACTCAAGATTTACTACCCTAAGAGTTACAGAAACAGTTTTAAAGGATATACAAAGTGATGAAAAGCATAATGGGCACAAGGTGAATCTAGAAGGACTCTGAGGAGAAGATAATAAATGGACAATTACAGCTAGGGCTTGAGACCAGAAAAAATTAAACTTTCCCACTTTTTTCTCCTTTATATGGATCATCTATTTTTTCTTCCTCCAACCCACCTACTCAGCAGTGTAAAGATGGGCACAGCATTTCAGATCACCAAAAGAAAAGCTGGAATTAGTTTTCCATGGCTGAATGAGTTGGTTTTCTGAAAATCAGTATAAACTGCAACAATAGACAGGTAGGGGTGGAAGGCTGTTAACCAAAGGTTGGAAACCCAAAGACTGGATATCATATAACAAGCTAAATAATACCTGCAAGCAAGAGAGTAACGTTCCTACATAGAAACCCCAAAGTTTTAACCTGGCCCTGATTTGGTATAAGCAACCAAGTTTGTTTCCCTGGAAGCCTCTCTGAATTTAGCATATGTGTATTTTCAAGAAGTGAGATAATTTTTTTCCTTTTTATTTTCAGCTTATTTCTCATCAAAAATACATTACAGATTTGATAGCTGAGACTTTAGGATTCCTGGAGAGTTCCAGAACATATCTGAGAAGAGGATCAGTTATTTTACTAGGTAAGTAAAATTCAGTTCTCATTTCCTAATTTCTCTTAACAGATAAAGAATGGATAGCAGCTAGAAAATTCCTTGAAAAAATTATAGATTTTCTTTGTTTAGGATGGACTCTAATTTTCATGAAGGTATCTATAATGAGCAGAAGTTAAAATATATGAGAATAGAGCTCTATTTTATAATACATAGCTGAGTATAAGTATGTAATTAAATTATCATACAAAATATTCAACCAGACGAATTTCAAAATTCAAGAAGGTGGCAAACGACTACAGTTCTCCTTTGCTGCTTAAAAATCACCTCTTCCCATTGAAGAATAATACATTTTTTTAAATGCCAGTCTTTAACAAAACATGAACATCTCTAACACAAATAACAACATATGAGTGATAGTCACTCCGTCCTGACTCTTTGCAACCCATGAACCATCACCTGCCAGGCTCCTTTGTCCATGGAATTCTCCAGGTAAGAATACTGAAGTAGGATGCCATTCCCTTCTCCAGGGGATCTTCTCAAATCATGGACTGAACCCAAGTCTCCCACATTGCAGGCAGATTCTTTACCATCTGAGCCATCAGGGAAGCCCACAACAGATGAGGAAGAGCTACCAAATCCAATAAAGTTCAAAAAAAGAAAATGTAGAGTTGAGGGAGTAAAGTAAGATTCTAAAAGAAGACAACCAAATTTTTGACCTTGAACAAATCTGATCAACCAGTTTTTTTCCCACTAGCTTCTTACCACAAAGATCAAAACTAATAATCCTTTATTTGGAATGAGAGGAAGGAGTTCCCATTTGCCATCAGGAAGTATGTAGGGCATCAAAGAATGAGAAAATACTTAGTCATATCACACTTGTGGGCTTCCCAGGTAAGTCAGTGGTAAAGAATCTGCTTGCAATGCAGGAGACAAATCAAATTTTAAAAAATGTTACTACAGAGTAATTGAAAATGATAATAATTATATGAATCCAAAACTTTTAAAAATAAAGGTCTGTAGATATAAGTGCTCAGGAATATATAATGGTAAAATGGGAACACATGAAAAATAATCTTTCGAAGTATGGTAGGAAGTGTAAGAAAAATATATACCCATTATTCAAAAAAAAAAAAAAAACTACATTGCAGGCAATGGAAGAAAATACATATTGTTGATAACCCAGTAAAGGACAAGGGGTAAAGGGTTGAGAAATGTTAGCAAAATAAGATGCAAACCAATAAGAAACAGTTTGAAAAGTTAGGGAGTAACGATAGAGAAGACAAATTACAGAAAGATAATATCCCTGAAGAAATAATAAACAATTAAAACAGAAAAAAGTATTCAAAGATAAAATTTAAAAGCTAAAAGAATTTTTAATTAAATATACTGAAGATGGTAAAAATTTTCAAGACATATTTTATATAGAATAAAACACTCCTAACAAAGTTATGGGACTTTAAAGAATTCTTTGAACATTTGGGTAAAAATAGTCACCTATACATTACAAAATAAATAAATCTTCCATTGGACTTCTCCACTTCAGTATTCAACTCTAAAATATAGTAGAATAGTACCTACAAATGCTTAGTAGAAAACTCTGTGACCAAAGAATTTTAGATCATCAAAATTATGCTGTGCTGTGCTTAGTCACTCAGTCATATCTGACTCTTTGCAACCCCATGGACAATAGCCCACCAACCTCTCTGCCTTGGGGATTCTCCAGGCAAGAATACAGTAGTGGGTTGTCATGCCCTTCTCAAGGGGATCTTCCCAACCCAGGGGTTAAACCCAGGTGTCTTGCATTGTAAGCAGATTCTTTGCCATCTGAGCCAACAGGGAAGCTCAAGAATACTGGAGTGGGTAGCCTATTCCTTCTCCAGGGGAGCTTCCTGACCCAGGAAGTGAATCAGGGTCTCCTACATGGCAGGCAGATTCTTTACCAGTTGAGCTACCAGGGAAGCTCCAATAAAATTATATCCATGTATAAAGATAAAAAAATATTTCTAAAACACAAAAACTCAGCAAAAGTTCATTACCATGAACCCTTAAAGAAAGCATTGATGGATGAAATTCAGCCAACTAAAGAAGGAATGGATAAATTATTGCATAAGAACGTCCAGATGTTCAAGCTGGATTTATAAAAGGGAGAGGAACCAGAGATCAAATTGCCAACATCAGTTGGATCATCGAAAAAGCGAGAGAGTTTCAGAAAAACTGCTTCTGCTTTAGTGACTATGCCAAAGCCTTTGACTGTGTGGATCACAACAAACTGTGGAAATTTCTTAAAGGGATGGGAATATCAGAACACCTGACCTGCCTTCTGAGAAATCTGTATGCAGGTCAAGAAGCAACAGTCAGAACTGAACATGGAACAACAGACTGATTCCAAATCAGGAAATAAGTACATCAAGGCTGTGTATTGTCACCCTGCTTATTTAACTTATGTGCAGAGTACATCCCAAGAATACAATGGCACCCTACTCCAGTACTCTTGCCTGGAGAATCCCATGGACAGAGGAGCCTGGTGGGCTGCAGTCCATGGGGTCGCTAGGAGTCGGACATGACTGAGAGGACTTCACTTTCACATTTCACTTTCACGTGTTGGAGAAGGAAATGGCAACCCATTCCAGTGTTCTTGCCTGGAGAATCCCAGGGACGGGGGAGCCTGGTGGGCTGCTGTCTTTGAGGTCACACAGAGTTAGACATGACTGAAATGACTTAGCAGCAGCAGCACCAGAGTACATAATGAGAAATGTGGGGCTATATGAAGCAAAAGCTGGAATCAAGATTGCCAGGAGAAACATCAATAACGTCAGATATGAAATTGATACCACACTTACGGCAGAAGGCAAAGAAGAACTGAAAAGCCTCTTGATGAAAGTGAAAGAGGAGAGGGAAAAAGTTGGCTTAAAGGTCAACATTCATAAAACTAAGATCATGCCATCCGGTCTCATGACTTCATGGCAAGTAGATGGGGAAACAATGGAAATAGTGACAGACTTTATTTTGTGGGGCTCCAAAATCAATGCAGATGGTGACTGCAACCATGAAATTAAAAGACACTTGCTCCTTGGAAGAAAAGTTATGACCAACCTAGACAGCATATTCAAAAGCAGAGATATTACTTTGCCAACAAAGGTCCATCTAGTCAAAGCTATGGTTTTTCGAGCAGCCATGTATGGATGTGAGAGTTGGACTATAAAGAAAGCTGAACACTGAAGAATTGATGCTTTTGAACTGTGGTGTTGGAGAAGACTCTTGAGAGTCCCTTGGACTGCAAGGAGATCCAACCAGTCCATCCTAAAGGAAATCAGTCCTCAATATTCATTGGAAGGACTAATGCTGAAGCTGAAATTCCAATACTTTGGCCACCTGATGGAAGAGCTGACTCATTTGAAAAGACCCTGATGCCGGGAAAAATTGAAGGTGGAAGGAGAAGGGGATGACAGAGGATGAGATGGTTGGATGGCATAACCAATTCAATGGACATTAGTTCGAGTAAACTCTGGGAGTTNAATTCCAATACTTTGGCCACCTGATGGAAGAGCTGACTCATTTGAAAAGACCCTGATGCCGGGAAAAATTGAAGGTGGAAGGAGAAGGGGATGACAGAGGATGAGATGGTTGGATGGCATAACCAATTCAATGGACATTAGTTCGAGTAAACTCTGGGAGTTGCTGATAGACAGGGAGGACTGGCATGCTGCAGTCCATGGGGTCACAAAGAGTTGAACATGACTGAGTGACTGAACTGAACTGAAGAGCATACAGTATTTGCTTAACAGTAGGACTTCCAGCTCCCAATCCATTTTTCACTATTTTTACATTTCTCCAAGTCTCTGAAAACTGATCTCTGTGTTTTATATCCACCAGGCTCCCTTGTCTGCTTATTTCAGGATCATATAGCATTTAGTGTCCATTAATGCATTTCTGAGGGCAGGAATCCCTCAAAAGAAATGGAGTAGCCATCATGGTCAACAAAAGAGTCCGAAATGCAGTACTTGNATGTGAGTTTGGGTAAACTCTGGGAGTTGGTGATGGACAGGGAGGCCTGGCTTGCTGTGGTCTGTGGGATTGCAAAGAGTCAGACATGACTGTGTAACTGAACTGAACTGAATCCCAACAATGGGAGTAAATGGCTTAAAAGGGAGAGGTCAACTTTGTTGCCTGTTATGGTTGGGCCTCCCAGAAAGTCCAGTTTGCTATAGACCTTTGGGAAAGAAGCATTGATGAAATTTAGATCAGAATCTAGCCTTGATGAGTTTACCATAAATCATTGTTGAACAAATCCTATTTCTTATTTTTGAAAAGTTTCAGGATGCATTTAGATTACTCAACTTAAACTAATAGAGGTTAGAATTGTCCCAGTTAGTTTGCCAGAGATTGCTAAGTGAAACAGTGGAGGGCTCTTACCTTTATTTAGAGTGAAGGGTTTTATTGGTGGATTAATTCTTCCTTGAGGGGTTATGTGTACAATTTGTGTAGCTGCCACTGGTTGAGTGGTGATGGCCTGGTAGTTGCAATGGGAGGAGCATGTCCGTATCTCTGGAGACTTAATATGTTATAATCCACATTTCTGAGCCCCACCCACTCTTGCAGTTTCTGATTCATATGGTTTNGAAGAGTTTTATTGGTGGATTAATTCTTCCTTGAGGGGTTATGTGTACAATTTGTGTAGCTGCCACTGGTTGAGTGGTGATGGCCTGGTAGTTGCAATGGGAGGAGCATGTCCGTATCTCTGGAGACTTAATATGTTATAATCCACATTTCTGAGCCCCACCCACTCTTGCAGTTTCTGAAGCATATGGTTTGAATTGGAAATCAAACATGTTTTTTTGTTTTGTTTTGGAAAAGTTCTGAGCTGATTCTGATGTACATCGATACACAGAGCTGTTGGTTTGGAATCTGGGATATCTTGATGCACAAGAATAAGTTTTTTTTTTTTTCTTTCCCCAGGTAAAGATAGCTGGAACCAAAGAGAAAGGAAGAAGCACTCGACTTTGCTCTTTGTGTGCTGTGGCTTAGTTGCTCAGTCGTGTCCGACTATTTGCCACCCCATGGACTGTATCCTGCCAGGCTCCTCTGCCCATGGGGATTCCTCAGGCAAGAATACTGAAGTGAGTTGCCATGCCTTCCTCCTCCAGAGGATCTTCCCAACCCAGGGATCAAAGCCAGGTCTCTGGCATTGCAGGCAGATTGGTTACCGTCTGAGCCACTTGATTTTGCTATTTCTATATAATTATTTATGAAGAAAACTATAGGTATATTAATGAGATTCTTCTGCCTATTATAATACTTAGAGTCAAAGAAATACACACTTCTAAGTATAGAACTCAGGATTTGCTTTGCAAGCTCTGCATTTATAGGCTTCCCAGGCAGTGCTAGTGGTAAAGAAACTGCCTGCCAATGCAGAAGACATAAAAGATGGTAGTTCCATCCCTGGGGTGGGAAGATCCCCTGGATGAGGGCATGGCAACCCACTTCAATATTCTTCCCTGGACAGAGGACTATAGGACTATAGCCCTAGATGATCTAGGGCTATTATTAATATGAACTGTGCTTAAAAATTTCTCAGGAAACCACAAGCATTAGTCTGGCAGACTATAGTCCTTAGGATTGCAAAGTTGGACATGACTAAAGCAATTTAGCATGAGTATTTAAAATTTTACTTTCCTTTTATCCTAAAGGGAAGTTTTTAGTGTTCGTTCCATTATGGGAGTCTTTTGTAGCTAAGTCTCTTTCCAGCTGTTCTTTCTATTCAAAGGGGAAGTGTGATTCCCACCACCCCTGCCCTGGTCCCCAGAAGTCTCCTTGTTGCCCTGCATTCAGTTCAGTTCAGCTCAGTTGCTCAGTCCTGTACTCTTTGTGACCCCATGAATTGCAGCATGCCAGGCCTCCCTGTCTGTCCATCACCAACTCCAGGAGTTCACTCAGACTCACATCCATCAAGTTGGTGATGCCGTCCAGCCATTTCATCCTGTCATTCCCGTCTCCTCCTGTCCTCGATCTTTTCCAGCAACAGAGTCTTTTCCAATGAGTCAACTCTTCACATGAGGTGGCCAAAGTACTGGAGTTTCAGCTTTAGCATCATTCCCTCCAGAGAAATCCCAGGGCTGATCCCCTTCAGAATGGACTGGTTGGATCTCCTTGCAGTCCAAGGAACTCTCAAGAGTCTTCTCCAACACCACAGTTCAAAAGCATCAATTCTTCAGCACTCAGCTTTCTTCACAGTCCAACTCTCACATCCATACATGACTATTGGAAAAACCATAGCCTTGACTAGATGGACCTTTGTTGGCAAAATAATGTTTCTGCTTTTCAATATGATATCTAGGTTGGTCATAACTCTCTTTCCAAGCAGTAAGCGTCTTTTAATTTCATGGCTGCAGTCACCATCTGCAGTGATTTTGGAGCCCCCCAAAATAATGTCTGACACTGTTTCCACTATTTCCCCATCTATTTGCCATGAAGTGATGGGACCAGATGCCATGATCTTCGTTTTCTGAATGTTGAGCTTTAAGCCAACTTTTTCACTCTCCTCTTTCACTTTCATCAAGAGGCATTTTAGTTCCTCTTCACTTTCTGCCATAAGGGTGGTGTCATCTGCATATTTGAAGTTATTGTTATTTCTCCCAGAAATCTTGATTCCAGCTTGTGCTTCCTCCAGCCCAGCGTTTCTCATGATGTACTCTGCATAGAAGTTAAATAAGCAGGGTGACAATATACAGCCTTGATGTATTCCTTTTCCTATTTGGAACCAGTCTGTTGTTCCATGTCCAGTTCTAACTGTTGCTTCCTGACCTGCATACAGGTTTCTCAAGAGGCAGGTCAGGTGGTCTGGTATTCCCATCTCTTGAAGAATTTTCCACACTTTATTGTGATCCACACAATCAAAGGCTTTGGCATAGTCAATAAAGCAGAAATAGATGTTTTTCTGGAACTCTTTTGCTTTCTTGATGATCCAGTGGGTGTTGGCAATTTGATCTCTGGTTCCTCTGGCTTTTCTAAATCCAGCTGGATCATCTGAAAGTTCATGGTTCATGTATTGTTGAAACCTGGCTTGGAGAATTTTAAGCATTACTTTATTAGTGCATGAGATGAGTACAATTGTGTGGTAGTTTGGACCTATAGTTGTTACTAATTGCCCCATTCAGATCCCTGTTCCATTTATTTATTTCTTTGTCTTCTTAAATGGGCTTCACAGTTCTAAATCTGAACACTTCAAAATCATCAAACAAAACAAGAGTAGAGAGATGATCTAGGGCTATTATTAATATGAACTGTGCTTAAAAATTTCTCAGGAAACCACAAGCATTAGTCTGGCAGGAGGTATAGCACTGAGCTTCACCCACAGCTGTGCCGTATGGATGCCTTTCTTCATGAAACAGACTTTCAGCAGAGCCCTTTTGGTACCTATGTCCCCTTCAGTGGGGATTGTGGAGTAGAATTTTGTTCTAGAAAAGTGTTCTATCAAGGAAGAAATCCTATGAACATTGACTGAGTAGCTCATGGGCCAGACCTTGTAGACGGCACAATGGGATCCTTGAAACAGCCTTGTGAATTGATGTCATTCACATGTTTCATATGAGAACACTGAGAATGAGGGAATTACATAATTTGCCCAAGATCAGCCTAACTACTTGATGTGGATTTCCTCTGTCACTCTCCGCAGCTAATTCAACACCTGCCTGGCCCACTAGCCTAAGGCAACCAAGGCTTAAAACTGAAATTATAAAGGAGCCAGACTCAGTATCTGCCTTTAGTGTCCCTTCCTTCCACGTGAGGGATTCTATTGTAGCACATGAGTGTGGCATTTGGGGAATATATGCTTTTACTTTCGGCAGAAAAGACCTACCTCTCAAAAAATGAACAGTCTTATAAATCTAATTTATTTAGGAGTTTCAGTTCAGTTAATGAGTTAATAGGACTTTACCTCCACCTCCAACTCTGCCTTTGATTTTGGTGGTTAGGAGACTTCTGACTTGAGGCAACATCTTCAATGAATTCTATACATTTCAGGTCAATTTTGATTGAGTCCCAGCTTTCAGTTTCCAAGCTCGCCTCTAAGCTAAAGCCCTGAATAGTTCTTGCTCCATCTTTTAGTGCTGGGTGCCTCCAGAATGTTGTGAGCTTCCCTAGTGGCTCAGTCGGTAAAGAATCTGCCTGCGATGCAGGAGACTCAGGTTTGATTCCTGGGCAGGGAAGATCCCCTGGAAAAGGAAATGGGAACCTGCTATAGTGTTCTTGCCTGGAGAATTCCAGGAGGAGCCTGGAGGGCTACAGTCCGTGGGGTCACAAGCACAGGACATGACTTAGTGACTAAGTCATCACCACCAGAGCCTTGGAATGGAAGAAGGAAGAGGGGGAAGGGCAGCATCATTTCATTTGCTGGCCCTTTTAGACTTCTCCTAGTTGCTTGTTGATGTGTCTGTACTGGCCTTTGGTGCCTCTGTGGGACAGCATCCAAGTTTGGACCTCCTCCTGGGGAGCAGGCATGTGGTCTGCCCACTACCCAGCTCTCTGTCATATTTTTCAGTTCCCCAAATCCCCACCATGAGCAGTCTAGCCATACCTTCCAGCTATCACAGTCTAGCCTTTGGCCAGAACATGGTAAGCAGTTTTCCTGGGTCAGCTTCCAAGAAAGACAGCTGTGGCTCAGCTGGGTTCCACATGGTCCACTTGGCCCTTCAGAATTGAAGTATGTTTTCTACGTCAACAGACTCCTCTTTCTACCACAATGTCCTTCTAGTTCTCCTTTGCCTTGCTCAGATAGATGGAGGCTAAACTTACCTACAAACAGCCTCCTCTCTTGTAGGAAAGCCCTCTTGGAATGGTCCCTAATCACCTTTCTACTCCCCAGGTTATCCAGAGAAAGGAATGCCCCTACTTGGGAGAGAGCTATCCCTTCTATTCACAGCCACTGTCTTCACCTCACCCTTTTCTTGTGCAAGGTCATGCCAGTCTTGCTTGCAATTAGAATCACCTGGGGAACTTAGTTTCTAGTCACTCGGGGTGGCACCGCAGACCAATTCAATAGTTATTTCTGCAGGAGGCATCCAGACATTGGATCTGCCAGCTCCCAGGTAATTCTAATGTGTAGCCAAGACTGAGAACTCTTGCATGTAGACTGTAATCAGTGGGTCTGGTTTTGCCACCCCTTAAATGTCCTGGCAGGTATCTGCTGACCACCTGTTTAAAACGTGGATACTTCTGCCATGCTGGGAAAACTTTCCTTCAACATCCTATTATCCAGGATGAAATGACATCCTGGAGAAGAGAAAGTGAAGTGAAACAAAGGGCTCACTGCTTTCTCCAACTGTGGCCCCTGAAAAGGAGGTGACCATAAAGCTCAACAAGTGTTGGTGCCGCGATTGACCTGTCTAGACGAGTGCAGGCATTTCTACCCCTTCATTTCCGGGACAAATAAAAGCAGGCCCTTCATGTGGTTAGTTTTTGCTCTTTCTCCCTGGTTGTTTGTTTAAAACAATTCATGATGCCGAGGCTTTTTCTGTTGTGGTTTACCTAGTCATGGTTTGGTTGTAGGGAGGTGCGAGATGAGTGTAGCTGAGGAGAGAAAAAAAAAGTCCATCTGTGAAATTGAGAAACACAACCAACTCTGAAGTTTGTGGAGAAAAGGAAGCATTTTTGATGTAGAGATAGCCAAGAGCCTCAGTGACTGGAATGAGGAAAACCTGTCTTGCCTGTGTGGAGATAGAAATTTTAGAGAAGAAAAAACATTTAGGGTCAGGACTCTTGTGTTCTGGCCTTGACTCTGCCACTAACTGGTTGAGTGAGACAGTGTTTAATTACATGACATGTGGGTTCTACAAAAGGCGAGTCTGGGAGCTGATCCTGGCTTTGCCGTTGAACAAGCAGAGGCTCCTAACTTCTCTGTGCCCCAGTTTCCTCATCTGTAAAATGATGGTCACAGTGGCATTGACATCAGGACTAAGAGGATTCAATGAGTTAATTTTCTAAAATGTACTACATAAGCAGATGTTGAATAAAAAATAAATTTGGGCAACTCATTGAATCTTTCTGCACTTCCATTTCCTTAGCTCTAAAACATAGAGCTTATTGTGATTTCCAGTGAAATAATCCTACCCAGGTTTGGTGCTTTTTACTTTCTTGGTTACTATTTTTGGCTCTTGTTTATTTATATACAATTACAGTAGATAAAATGTGCCTCCTCAATATTCATATATTAAAATTCTGACTCTCAATGTGATGGGATTAGGACTTGGGGGCCTTTGGGATGTAATTATGTCAAAAGGGTGACATTATATTGGTTTTTGACTCTAATTTTTCTAGAATACCAAAGAGATGGCAGTTTGAATTATATGCAAAAAGTAATTTTTTTGTTTTATTATGTACCAGGTTGACACTTAAAAAACACAATAGAGTTTTATTGCAAGGAAAGGTAAACTTAAACAGCAAGTAATTTGGGGGGATTCTGAAGAAAAACGTTTTTGCTGTAATTACTTGGTACTTGTGGAAGCAGGGAGAAAGTTCCATGAAAAGGTTATTTTTAAACACTGATTCTTCAAATAGTAGTTCCAGACGAAGGCAAGAAGTATTTCTGGCTATAAAGAATTATTTACCTTCGTATTCTAACGAATACATATGGAGTCTAGAAAAGTGGTACTGAAGAATTTATTTACAGGGTAGCAGTGGAGAAATAGACATGGAGCATAGACTTATGGACACGAGGGGAGGAGAGGATGAGGCATAGGGAAAGNCCAGACTAAGGCAAGAAGTATTTCTGGCTATAAAGAATTATTTACCTTCGTATTCTAACGAATACATATGGAGTCTAGAAAAGTGGTACTGAAGAATTTATTTACAGGGTAGCAGTGGAGAAATAGACATGGAGCATAGACTTATGGACACGAGGGGAGGAGAGGATGAGGCATAGGGAAAGAGTAACAGGGAAACTTACATTACCATATGTAAAATACATAGCCAATGGGAATTTGCTATATGGCTCAGGAAACTCAAACAAGGGCTCTGTATCAACCTAGAGGGGGTGGGATGGGCAGGGAGATGGGAGGGAGGTTCAAAAGGAAGGGGATATATGTATACCTATGGCTGATTCATGTTGGGGTTTGACAGAGAACAGCAGGGCTCTGTGGAGCAATTATCCTTCAATAAAAAATTAATTAAAAAAAAGAATCATTTGCCTTCATATGAGCAAGAAATAGTTGGCATAATTTTTTTCTCTGTTTCATCATTTATTTTGAAAATGACTCTAGAATGCTGAGATTAAATAGTTTATCATACCCCTTGGATTCTGATATATTTCACCAATTGTCTGTGTTTAATATATTTCACCAATTGTCCGTGTTTAACGTATATCTTGGAGAAGGCAATGGCAACCCACTCCAGTACTCTTGCCTGGGAAATCCCATGGATGGAGGAGCCTGGTGGGCTACAATCCATGAGGTTGCGAAGAGTCAGACACGACTGAGTGACTTCACTTTCACTTTCATGCATTGGAGAAGGAAATGGCAAACCACTCCATATTCTTGCCTGGAGAATCCCAGGAATGGGAGCCTGTTGGACTGCCATCTATGGGGTCGCACAGAGTCGGACACGACTGAAGTGACTTAGCAGCAACAGCAACGTGTATCTTAATGACCTAGATAATCACAAGGGTGTGATCACTCACTGAGAGCCAGACATTCTGGAATGTGAAGTCAAGTGGGCCTTACGAAGCATGACTATGAGCAAAGCTAGTGGAGGTGATGGAATTCGTGTAGAGCTATTTTAAATCCTGAAAGATGATGCTGTGAAAGTGCTGTACTTAATATGCCAGCGAATTTGGAAAACTCAGCAGTGGCC
The DNA here is from genome assembly GCA_006410615.1 of Neotragus moschatus. Classification (NCBI taxonomy): domain Eukaryota; kingdom Metazoa; phylum Chordata; class Mammalia; order Artiodactyla; family Bovidae; genus Neotragus; species Neotragus moschatus. The sequence goes on from SJYA01002188.1 coordinate 373,427, forward strand.
ACAGGACTGGAANGTTTTGCAGGCAAGAATACTGGAGTGGGTTGCCTTTTCCTTCTCCAGAGGATATCCCCAACCCAGGAATCGAATCTGGGTCTCCTGGATTGCAGACAGTATTAGCAGTATTACACCAAGAAATCAGCAAAAACATAAAGGGCAAAAGGTGTCGCTGGGTTAATCTAATTATGGCTTAAACAAGATAGTAGCTGGTTTCTTTCTCATTTACCAATCCTCGTGTAAGTAGACTAGTGCCAGTTCTTTCGTTGCTCTTCTGTTCTCATCATACAGTTTCCTACATCAGATCCAAGATGTTTGCTCTAGCTCCTGCCACCACTTCTATGTAACAGTCAGCTGGAAAGGGAAATATATCAAGAGGACACAGCCATCTCTGTAAAGAGTGAATATAACCTACTAAATGATCATTTGCCCGGAACATAGACATGTCGCCATACCTAGCTGCAGAGAAGTCTTGAAAGGCTAGTCATCTACTCAACAACCATGTGTCCAGCTAGTACTCACTTTAGTTTTATCTTTAGAACTAAAGATAAAGAAGTAATTTTTTTAATTAAATGCTAAGCAAATTTATTTTATGTTGTATTGTATGGGAACTTTATATATAGCTTTCTTTCATTATGCAAGCTTATCATTTATCTGTAATTCACATTTTATTAAAATAACCAGTAAGAAAAACTAAAGCAATTAATAATGTAAATTGTTCATCATTAAAATAAAATGAAAGCTAATTCATAAGATAATATAAGAAAACTAATAATATCATTATTACTAACAATTGTTTCATATCACATATTTCCAAAACCTTAGCATTGTCCTGCTACTTTTCTGCTACCTCACTGTCCATTGAACAACAAACTAAGTTCTATACAATCAAACTATTATTAACAGATTAACAGTATCTGTTAAAGCAGAATATTTTATCTAACTTTATCATTAATTTGTCTCTCCTGAAAAAGTATTTGTACATTGTGAATAATTGATCTGATAATATTCATAGTGCCATACTTTAATCATTTTTTCTATGGACTGAGATTTTTTTTTCCATCCCATTTATTCCCTTAAAATCTCATTTATTTCCTGTAGAATCCCCATTTGCTCTTCCCCACACGCTAAGTTCAATTCAGTTCAGTCACTCAGTCATGTCCAATTCTTTGTGACCCCACGGGCTGCAGCATGCCAGGCTTCCCTGTCCATCACCAACTCCTGGAGCTTACTCAAACTCATGTCCATCAAGTCAGTGATGCCATCCAACCATCTCATCCTCTGTTGTCCCCTTCTCCTCCCACCTTCAATCTTTCCCAGCATCAGGGATTTTTTTAGTGATTCAGTTCTTCACATCAGGTGGCCAAAGTATTGGAGTTTCAGCTTCAACATCAGTCTTTCCAATGAAATTCAGGACTGGTCTCCTTTAGGATGGACTGGTTGGATCTCCTTGCAGTCCAAGGGACTCTCAAGAATCTTCTCCAACACCACAGTTCAAAAGCATCCATTCTTTGGTGCTCAGCTTTCTTTATAGTCCAACTCTCACATCCATGACTACTAGAAAAACCCTAGCTTTGACTAGATGGACCTTTGTCGGCCATGTAATTTGACAATAGGGACAATTAGTATTCTCTAGCATAGGAAATTTTCATTTGTTTATTTGTACCCTCCATCTAACTCTAAAAGGAATTACACTGGATTACAAAATTAAGCAAAAGTATGCCAGTTAAGGATACCTCCAAACACAGGGCTTTAAGCATTAGTCTTAAATTCTTAAGCCCATGATCTACCTGTCAATGAGAATATTCTGAGTTTTATTATCTGTAAATCATATTATCAAAATAATGTATTGCTGTGATTTTTGTGATCCCTATTTTGACTGAGGTAGGGGCAATGTGAAATAATGGTGAGAATATATAAGCTTCCACTGAAATCTCAGAATGAATACCCACTAGCCATGTGACCTTCACCAAATTTCTTTATCGCTATGAATTTTTATCAGGCTTCCCTGGTGGCTCAATGGTAAAGAATCTGCCTGCCAATGCAGGAGATGCAGGTTTGATCCTTGGGTTGGGAAAATGCCCTGGAGAAGGAACTGGCAACCTACTCCTGTCTTCTTGCCTGGAGAATTCCATGGACAGAGCAGCCTGGTGGGGCTATAGTCCATGAGGTCACAAAAGAGTCAGACATGACTTAGTGGCTAAATAACAATAACATGAATTTTTATGATGTGTAAAAGGAAGATAATAAGGATATCAACAAAAATATTTTAGGTCTATCTGAAAACATTTAAGAGCTTTTATAAAGGCAGTAAAGAGTAGAAAAACTAAAAGAAGTAGGCCTGATATTTGATGGTTATTTTCCTTTATAGATTTTCCAATTCTAATTTCAAAAAGGGTAGTGGGAGGCTGATAAACTATGAAGAAATTTTAGCTGTTTCACTGAACTGGTGGAACAAAACTTGGAGTGGATTGACAATGAGAAGGGATCCTGGTAAGAACACCCAAGTTTTCCACTTGATCCCTGATGTCTCTACCCTAGAAGTAATAGTAAACTAAAAATATACCAGCCCTTATAATTATTGAATCTTTGAATATCTAACTCCATGGTTGAATTAAAGAGATATACTTCTAGCCTAACTGCCTGCCAAAAGAGCTAAAACAAATCCTCTCTGGGAGAAGATAAAATGTTAAACCTCTACGCGAGACAGCAAAAGAGACACAGGTGTATAGAACAGCCTTTCGGACTCTGTGGGAGAGGGAGAGGGTGGGATGATTTGGGAGAGTGGCATTGTAACACGTATGATATCATAAGTGAAACGAGTCGCCGGTCTAGGTTCGATGCAGGATGCTTGGGACTGATGCACGGGGATGATCCAGAGAGATGGTGTGGGGTGGGAGGGGGGAGGCGGGGGTCGGGATTGAGAGCTCATATACACTCGTGGCTGATTCATGTCAATGTATAGCAAAACAAATACAGTATTTTAAAGCAAAACAAACTAAAAAATAAAAATTTAATAAAATAAAAAAAATGCGCAGAGACTAACAGTATCAACACAAACCTGTATACACTATAACTGATATTTAATTTTTAAAAATCATTTAGATTTTTAAATAACAAGCAAGAACCATAGAAACAAAATCTAGTATACGCAGTTATTCAACTTTATCAGATATGAAGTTTTAAATAAATGTGATTAGTATGTTTAAAAGATTACACAATGAGATAGAATGCAGATCTCAATGAATGAAGTTAGCAGCAGATTAGAAAGAACTGAAATGAGATTAAGAGAATTAGAAATGTCAGAATAAACCAACACAACACTGTACTTATCCTTCAATTTAAAATAAATAAAGAGAAAAAAATATATGCCAGAATAAAATATTCAGCCTCAAGATCAAAACTTGAAAAGATAAAAATGGAAAATATGAAAAGAGCATAAGAACATGAGATATGGTTAAAAGGCCTAATATACACTTCCATAACGATAGTAGGGAAAAAATGAGACTAAATATTTAAAGAGATAATGACCAAGAATTTTCCAAAACTAAAATACAGCAATAACAAGAAATAATATTGAAAAGTTTGGAAAAAAAGAAAATAAAACTTTCAAAATTCGCAGATAAATAATTGAGTATTTAGAACACTGGAAAGAATTCAGAAAAACTATAGAAATTAAATTTAGCAAGTTTTCTATATATAATACCAACATACAGAAATCAAATGAGTTTCTACACACTTAACAGTAAATACTAGAAAATTAATCTTTTAATGCCTAATACATTGCACCAAAATTTATCAAATTTCCCAAAATAAAACTAAGGAAAGAGGTACAAGACTGATACATAAACATACACACAAGAAACAAAACAAAACTAGAAAATTCTGAGAAGCTTTTTAAAATACTTAGAGTGATATATCATGTTAATGGATTAAAGGTTTAATATTGTAACATGGTCAGCTCTCCTCAACTTGATCGGTATATTTGATACAACCCCAAACAAAATTTCACCAGGAGTTTTGGGTGTGTATGTATATGAAATATGAGAAGTTGATTCTAACTTTTACATGAAAATTTAAGGGTTTGAGAATAGCCAAGAAAATTTGAAAAAAAAAAACAAAACACAAAGTTGAAGAACTTATACTATCAGATATCAAGACCCATCATATATTAAGGTACTACAGAAATGGCACAATGATAAAATGGAGTTAAGACACTGACCCTCACACAATTTTTTATATAAATGATCCTACAAAGCAATAAGGAAAGGACTTTTTTTCTCTCTCTTAATAGTACTAGATTAATTACATAGGTAATTAATTAACCCCTATTTTATGCTATATAATTTCAGTTGAATTTGAAATCCAAAAATGTGAAAGGGTAAAACAATAAAGTTTCAGAAGTAAATATGGGAGAATATCTTTATGACCTTGCTGCTGCTGCTAAGTCGCTTCAGTCGTGTCTGACTCCGTGCAACCCCATAGACGGAAGCCCACCAGGCTCCCCATCCCTGGGATTCTCCAGGCAAGAACACTGGAGTGGGTTGTCATTTCCTTCTCCAATGCATGAAAGTGAAAAGTGAAAATGAAGTCGCTCAGTCGTGTCCGACTCTTCGCAACCCCATGGACTGCAGCCTACCAGGCTCCTCCGTCCATGGAATTTTCCAGGCAAGACTACTGGAGTGGGGTGCCATTATTTCTTATCAGGACCCCAAAATTCACTAATTGTAAATTGGACTGCAATAAGATTAGAGGACTTCTCCGGTGGACCAGCAGTTAAGAATCCCATCTGGCAATGCAAGGGTCACAGGTTTGATCCCTGGTCTGGAAAGATGCCACATGCCTCAGAACAGCTAAGCCAACGTGCCACAGCTGTGGACCCTGTGCTCTAGAGCTTGTGATCCACAACAAGAGAAGCCAGCACGAGTCGCCCCCACTAGCCACAACTAGAGAAAAACCCCCGCACAGCAGCAAAGATCCAGCACAGCCAAAAAACAAATGATTCTGCTCATCAAAAAGAAAAGTACAAATGGAAAAGTTTTGCCCTGGGGTAGGAGAAAATATTTGTAATAGGTGTAATATTTTTAGAAGACTAGTAACCAGAATTTAAAATTCCCAAAAATAAGTAATTTAAAAACAACTCAATAGAAAAACAGGCAAGAGACATACGGAACAGACATTTTGCAAAAGAAATATACAACTGTATATCCAATATACAAAATTATATATATCTATACAAAATATCTATACAAATACAAAATATACAAAATATCTATACAAAATTATATATATCTAATATAATTATATATTCAATATATATTATTATATATCCAATTTATGT
>SJYA01002188.1:378960-485455 GCA_006410615.1 Neotragus moschatus
AATATAATAATACCACCAAACCCATGAGATTGACTGAAAGATTGACTAACAATTATCAAGTGTTAGAGAGGATGGAGAGCAGTAGAAATGTTCATACAATGCTGGTAGGAGTGAAAATTGGTAATCACCTTGGCAACTCTTCTGCAGTAATGGTTAAAGGTGACCATAAGCATATTCATTAGCTAGTAAGTCCACTCCTAGCTATATACCAATGCATATAAATCTATGCCAAAGTTCATGTACAAGAATGCCCACAATAACATCACTATTCATAATAGCCTCAAATTAAAAACAACACATTGTCCATCATAAGCAGAATGACTAAAAAGTGATGCATTGATAAGATGGCACATCATACAAAAAGCATTCAGAAAACTCTTTCTGTGAAAAACCAGATAGGAAATATTTCAGGCTTTGAATACCAGGCTCTGTGGCAACCACTCAACTCTGCTGTTTGTAGGGTGAGAAAAGCTGGAGATGATCCATAAGCAAATAAGCCTATAAGCATGGCTCTGTTTCTAGAGAACATTGCTAACTTCTGTCATGTAGCAATGGAAATGAATGAACTATTGCTATGTTTAAAAACAGGATGAATCTCACAATGTAGTGTTGAGCAAAAGAATATATTCTGAAAGGTGAAGGAGGAAATTGGGAAGGGCATAAAGGTGGCTCCTAGGATAATGGTAATATTCTATGTAAAGGCCTAGGTGGTAGCTACAAGTATTCACTCTGGTCATTTATTAAGGTGTACAAATGTGATTTGTGCACATTTGTACACACACATATATCTCAATAAAGATTTATTAATTATTTGAAATCACTCATAGATTATTCAAGAATAATCTAGAGATATTTTGCTTTGAAGAAAGCACTGATGGTAGATAATATCAGATAATGTATTTTCATAATGTATTTTGGGATAACTTTAATTTTAATTTTTGCATAGGGTACTTGGCAAAATTGGGTGGCCATTTACTGCTCAGAGATGAAATTGATGTCATGCTTGAGGGTAAGTGTTGAAATTATAATGAAATCTTTATATATAGGCCTAAGTAACTCCCCTATTTGTGATTCCATTTATATCTGAGCTCTATAGTGATGCCAGGGATGGGAGAGTACTACAGAGGCAGTTAGGTGGTTAAGGGGAAATCGGTAGAAGGACTGGGTTAAGGGACATCTTTTTTTTACTTTTTATTCTTTCTCTCTATCTTTCTCTCTCTGCTTCAATCTCTCCATCTACCCCTCTCATTATCTGAGACCTAGCTATCATCCTAGAATCCTTAGGAACTACAGAGAGTTAAGAATTCAATCACTCATTAATTCGCTCAACAAATATTTATATGGCATCTACTATATGACAGCACTATTCTAAGAGCAGGACATACAGCAGCAAACAAAGCAAAGTCCCTTTCCTTAGAGAATTGACATTTTAGGAGATAGCAATATATACTTGCATCAGAAGAGCTTCTCTGATAGCTCAGTTGGGAAAGAATCCACCTGCAATACAGGAGACCCTGGTTTGATCCCTGGTTTGGGAAGATCCCCTGGAGAAGGGAAAGGCTACCCACTCCAGTATTCTGTCCTGGAGAATTCCATGGACTATATAGTCCATGGGGTCACAAAGAGTCAGACATGACTGAGTGACTTGGGCTTCCCTGATAGCTCATTTGGTAAGGAATCTGCCTGCAATGTGGGAGACCTGGATTCAATCTGGGTTTTGAAGATCACCTGGAAAAGGGAAGGGCTACCCACTCCAGTATTCTGGCCTAGAGAATTCCATGGACTATAGGGTTGCAAAGACTTGGATACGACTGAGTGATTTTCACTTTCACTTTTCAATACTTATTCTATCAAAATGTTTGGATCTCTATCGGCCTCTGCCTATTTCCCCTTCAGGATCAGAATTTCAAACAGGTTGCAGCGGAAAATAAGGTGGCTGCCTTCCTTTCTTCTTTTGGTAACAAACTATATTGAAGAGCCATTTTAGATTAGTAGAAACACTGAGTGGAAGAGAGAGATTTCCTGTATACTTCCTGCCCCCACACATGCACAACTTCCTCCTGTTACCAACATCTCCCAGCAGAGTGGTATATTTGTTACAACTGATGAACCTACACTGACACATCATTTTCTTCCTTCTTCATTTTTTCATTCACTCATATTTATTGGCAGCCTGTTAAATGCTGAGCACTCTCTCCATGTTGCTTAGATATTTTTGTTTGCTCTCTTCCTCCTCCTTCTGCTCCTTCTCCTTTTTCTCTCATTTCTACATCTATCTGTTTTTTCCTTCTCTATTTCTTTTTATTAAGAAAGAAAATAATTTCTCACAAGCTCAGCATCTGGATATAATGATATTTGCATTTTGGTATATATTTAATTGCAGGTATTTTTAAAGAATATAAACTATTATGTATTTATTTTTTAAACTATCATAATTGTTTTATAATTTTTTCACTTACACATGTCATAAACATCTTTTCATGCTAAGAAACATGAGTCTACATCATCATGTTAACATGTATGTCCTATTTGGCTTTATGATATTACATTAATAACTTTAAGCCCTTTCCTGCTAAGGAACATTTAGACTGATTCTACTTTTTTCATTATTCTGAGCAATATTGAGCCTATTCATGAATATGTATTTATGCTGTCTAGCAGAATGCTCAACACATAATATGCCCTCAGCACATAATGAGGTACAGTGAAGGCAAAAGACAAAAACTTCCTGGATGCTATTCGTCTAAGTAACAAAAATTAGGGCAGCGGGGCTCCTGTGAAAGGTGGTGAGACTGTTTTGAGTCTGAGAGCTTCTCAGACTATGAAAGCAATGTTTTGAATTAATAGCCTTTCTACTATTACAGCTATTGACCGAGTGATTCGGGATGAAGATCCTGTGATCAGGGAGTTGGCAGAAAAAACAAACAAAATTTTTATGGAAATAGCATATAAATTGACTACCTCAAATATTAAACAAAGCTTCCAAAGACTGTTTAACTTCATCTACTTAAAAAAATTGAAGCTTCTTTATAATTATAACCCGACCAAGGACCTGACAGGCAATCCTATGGGGATTAAAGAAATCAGGAATGATAAAGAAGCCATCATAAATGATAATTATGAAGATGGATTGGTAAAGAATGAAGGTGCATCATGAAGAGTGCAAGGTCCCCCTTGGAGTGCCTTGGAGCACTCCTCATGAGAGAAATGAGTTCCTTTCTCCCTTGATAACTAGAGTCCTTTTTAGATATTTTTGTGAAGGATTCAAGAAACTTTTATAGTCTCTTCTTGATCCTCTACTCAAATGTAGAAATGTATAGCCTCTCTCTGTCTGACAGTGATTAAAAAGCCTTACTTCTTCAAAACCACTAATAAAGCTGAAAAAAACATATAAGCAAAGTGTTTGATGAGAAACTCTTGGAGCTTGATGCGGTCAATACTTACCTACTGAACATTTAAGTGCCAGACACTGTGCGGGAATATTTGGATGATGTCAACAAGGTTCCCATCCTCAGGAAGACACACGGCATTGTTCTTTCCATCCTGCACTGAATGCTGCCTGTTGTTCCGTTCCTAAGTCATGTCTGACTCTGTGACCTCATGGCCTACAGCATGCCAGACTCCTCTGTATTTCGCTATTTCCCAGAGTTTGTTCAAACTCATGTCCATTGAGTCAGTGATGCTCTCTAACCATGTCATCCTCTGCTGCCCCCTTTTCTTTTTGCCTTCAATCTTTCCCAGTGTCAGGTCTTTTCCAATGTGTCAGCTCTTCCTATCAGGTGGCCAAAGTATTGGAGCTTAAGCATCAGTCTTTCCAATGAATATTCAGTGTTGATTTCCTTCAGAAATGATTGGTTTGATCTCCTTGTGCAGTATTTACAAAGGAAGAAATAGCATTGCAGGGGAAGAAGATTGAGAGCAGGCAAACTATTCCAGGTAGATATAATGAGGCAAGATGAGTGTTGGGGGAAGCTGGAGAGTTTGTTGTGGATACAGATGGTTAAGGAGAGAATAAGTAGAGTTGAAACCTGAGGGGAAGACTGTGCTCTGCTAATGGCTTTAAACTTTTTGAAATGAAAACTGCATAATCAACATAGTTAGTAGTCCCCATTGCCATCAGGATCCAGTTTAACACTTTATTCTGGTTTATAAGAAAGTTGATATATAAATGCTGATCTGCAGTGATCTTGCCTGACTCAAGGCTTCAGGGTCATCTTTCACTCATCTCACCCTACCTTCCTCTCATCCGTGTCACATCCTAGTATAAACCATCCCAGCCACAGGGACATCTACTTATGGAAAGCCCCTTTTCCTCCATCACTTCCAGTGTTGTGGCTTTGGGGTGGGTCAACTTGCAGTTCACACACATTTCCATCTCTCTGCCAGCTCACCTCGCTGGTGTGGGGCAGGGGACACTCTACTTTCCCTTGGGTCTTCCTCCAGCTTCTGTCACTTCTGGGCCAAGCAGGTTGAGTGATGTTGACAAAAGACACCAACTTCTCGTGCAGGACAACTACATCATCAACATCCTCAGTGTCGGAGGCAGCAAGAAACTGACACAGTCCCCAGCTTGTGGGTTCTACCTTATCCCTGCTCTCCACTTTACACCCACTTTCCCGTCCCAGTTGCCTGTCCTGCAGATTTCAAGTTCCAACATCAGATGTGAAGACAGCAACCTTGCAGAGATTTCTCCACCTGCTTCCACAGCTGCTTACAGTCAAACCTCTGGTTCTGCCTCTCTGATTGAACCCTGACTGATATATCTGAGATGCATTTCCAATCCTCTTTGACCAGATAGTTGGATGTTGTCCCTATGTTTTGCCTTAATGCTCTGAATACCTATTATTAAATTCATCACACTGTAGTGAAATTATTAATGCCCTTCTCTCTCTGCCCCACAAAACTGACATTTCCTGAAAGGAAATGTTACATTTTGTTCAGTACTCTGGAACTCATAGTCTGGCACCTGACATATACTCAATGAATACTTGCCAAATGAATAAAATACTAAAGCAACATATTGCTCTCATGCTTCAATAAGAATTTTCAGATAACTATGAGTGCTACTTCATACTAGAAATGATGACAGAATAGATTATTTTAATTTACCTTTTAACCCATATTATTTCATATCATCCAGATGTCCCAGACCTAACTTTTCCAAATCACAGCAAATTTTCTTTCCCACCTTCTAAGCTAACAGGAGACCTACTGTGGTAGGCTGAACAATAACCTCTTTAAAGATAACCAATTCCTAATCCCCAGAATCTATGAGTATATTTTACACAGCAAAAGAAAATTTGCAGACATGATTAAATGACATGAGCTTGAGATGGGGAAATGATTTCTGGATTATCTGGAGTGGCCCCATGTACTTGCAAGGCTCTTTGTAAGAGGAAGATGGAAGCTAGAGAGGAAGGATTTTTGAAGATGCAGTGATGCCAGCTTTGAAGAGGGAGATGAGGGCCATGAGGCAAGGAATTCAAGGAATACAACTCTAGGAGCTGAAAAGGGCAAGGAAATGTATCTTCCCCTAGTGCCTCCAGAGTGAGCACAATACTCCCAGCAACTTTGTTTCAGCCCAGTGAAACCCATTTTGAGCATCTGCGCCCCCAAAACTATAAAAAAATAAATTGGTACTGTTTTAAGGCACTAATTTGTGGTAATTTGCAAAAGCAGCGGTAGGAAGCTAATATACTTACCTAGATTTCTACAAAACAAAGCAAGCCAAACCAGTTCATAACCCTTCAGGCTTGGCCACCCTCAACTCTTCCCCACAAAAACAGACATAACAAAAGAGTGGACCTTACACAAATGTTGAAAATGAAAGTGAAGTCATTCAGTTGTGTCCAACTATCTGCAACCCCACGGACTGTAGCCCACTAGGCTCCTCAATCCATGGAATTTCTCAGGCAAGAATACTGGAGTGGGTTGCCATTTCCTTCTCCAGGGGATCTTCCTGACCCAGCAATCGAAGCCGGGTCTCCCACATTGCAGGCAGATGCTTTTTTTTTTTTACCATATGAGCCACCAGGGAAGCCCTGTTATACAAAAGTTGAGGGTTTTATAAAAGGTCAGATAATCTATGATATTTATATGTTCCTTAAAGTCCCATAGATTGGTGACCATGGATTTTTTTCTCGCTTTCAACTACAACAGTAATGTCCTCCATCATTTCCTGGTCCTTTCTGCTATTTCTCCTTTTCTAATTTTTCTCATTTTAATTCCAGTGTGTCTTGATGTGTCTCTCTTTGGGTTAATCCTATATGGGACTCTCTGCAGCCTCCTGGGTTTTGGATGTATGTTTCTTTTCCCACAGTGGGGAAGTTTTCAGCTATTATATCTATGACCATCACAGCATCAGTTGTCTTTTCTTTCAAAGAATAGAAAGAAAGTATAACTTCTGAATATAGAGTCGAGTGGTGGTGGAGTGCACTCAAATAACTGAGTCAGCTAATTACCCAACATGGGCACATGGTTACTCAAGGGGAGATCAGTCCCTTTTGATCTCTAAGTGGCCAAAGTTCTCACCAATAGAAGGTGAGCAGAAGCAAAGTGTATGACTTTAGCCTAATCACTTCGTTTAGCCACCAGCTTCCCTGGTGGCTCAGAGGTTAAAGCATCTGCCTGCAATGCTGGAGACCTGGGTTCAATCCCTGGGTCGGGAAGATCCCCTGGAGAAGGAAATGGCAACCCACTCCAGTATTCTTGCCTGCAGAATCCCATGGATGGAGGAGCCTTGTAGGCTACAGTCCACAGGATCACAAAGAATCAGACATGACTGAGTGACTTCAAACTTTCATTTTCAATCACTTCCTTAAAGAGGAAATTTGTTCTATCCCTTCCTGAAGGTTGAATATGGATGTGGAACTCAGCTTCAAACTTGCAGACAATAATAATCTGCCCCTTGGAATATGGCTAAGCCCCTACCAGCCTGGATATCTGGAAAGCTTCTCAGAGCAAATTCTACCCAGGATGCATTAAAAGAGAAATAAACAACTACCTATTTTAGTCTTTGTATTTACAGATGTCTTTATTGCAGTGATTTGCTCTTGACTGTAATTAGTACAGCCTCTCTCAAACCCCCAGCTCCCTAAAGCTTGAAATTACACCTTTAAATCATTATCCTTTGCCATAAAAACAACTCTGTTAAGATACAAACCCTGTATCTCAAAAAAGCATTAGCATAATGAGGTAGCATTCACTTGTGTCTACAAATAAATGAGTCTAAAGTATCCTTTCTGGAGGGGAATGAAGAACATAACACAACTCTTCCATCCCACCAAAATATACTCCTTCCCTGAGGAAGACAAGGGTCTTATCCAGTTACTGCTCTCAGCATCAGTTTTGTGACTTGTGGGTCACATGACACTACCAATGTTCCTAACACTCTCTTTCAATGAGACTGCTGATTTCTCTTCAAAGAAACCACCTTACCCTCATCACCTCACTATGGCATAGGGAGAAAATCTAGCAGAACTTAAAACCTATAGTTTGAAAAGAGAATAGTAGGGACTATTCTTTTTGGAGGTCCTTTGTCAGAGGCCATAAGAACCAGAATTTTATAATAATACATTGATTGAAACTGAATCACCACTTAAATTATACTTAATAGGCTGTCCCACAGTGTTACAGAATTTAATTCCTGAAATTTTGGTGTCCTATTTCTTTATACTAAAGTCACTCAGTCATGTCCGACTCTTTGTGATCCCGTGGACTGTAGTCCACCAGGCTCCTCCGTCCATGGGATTCTCCAGGCAAGAACACTGGAGTGTTTTGCCATTTCCTTCTCCAGGGGATCTTCCTGACCCAGGGATCGAACCCAGGTATCCGGCATTGAAGGCAGACGCTTTAACCTAGCTTGATTTCAGTTAATGACTTTCTCTCTTCCTTTTATTTTTCCCTTTTTTACAACCAACATGTAAGAAATATATAAATATTTCCCCAATAAATTTTATTCCGAAGATAAAATTTCTCTTCACAAACTCTCAGATGCAGAAGAAAGTATTCCATTCAGTTCAGTTCAGTTCAGTCGCTCAGTCATGTCTGACTCTTTGCTACCCAATGAATCACAGCAGGCCAGGCCTCCCTGTCCATCACCAACTCCTGGAGTTCACTCAGACTCATGCCCATCGAGTCAGTGATGCCATCCAGCCATCTCATCCTCTGTCATTCCCTTCTCCTCCTGCTCGCAATTCCTCCCAGCATCAGAGTCTTTTCCAATGAGTCAACTCTTCACATGAGGTGGCCAAAGTACTGGAATTTCAGCTTTAGCATCATTCCTTCCAATAAACATCCAGGACTGATCTCCTTTAGGATGGACTGGTTGGACCTCCTTGCAGTCCAAGGGACTCTCAAGAGTCTTCTCCAACACCACAGTTCAAAAGCATCAATTCATTGGCTCTACACAGTCCAACTCTCACATCCATACCTGACTACTGGAAAAACCATAGCCTTGACTAGATGGACTTTTGCTGGCAAAGTAATATCTCTGCTTTTTAATATGCTATCTAGGTTGGTCATAACTTTCCTTCCAAGAACTAAGCTTCTTTTAATTTCATGAATGCAATCACCATCTGCAGTGATTTTGGAGCCCAAAAACATAAAGGCTGACACTGTTTCCACTGTTTCCCCGTTAATTTGCCGTGAAGTGATGGGACCAGACCCATGATCTTAGTTTTCTGAATGTTCAGCTTTTNCATAACTTTCCTTCCAAGAACTAAGCTTCTTTTAATTTCATGAATGCAATCACCATCTGCAGTGATTTTGGAGCCCAAAAACATAAAGGCTGACACTGTTTCCACTGTTTCCCCGTTAATTTGCCGTGAAGTGATGGGACCAGACCCATGATCTTAGTTTTCTGAATGTTCAGCTTTTAGCCAACTTTTTCACTCTCCTCTTTCACTTTTATAAAGAGAGTTTTTATTTACTCTTCACTTTCTGCCATAAGGGTGATGTCATCTGAATATCTGAGGTTATTGATATTTCTCCTGGCAATCTTGATTCCAGCTTGTGCTTCTTCTAGCCCAGTGTTTCTCATGATGTACTCTGCATAGAAGTTAAATAAGCAGGGTGACAATATACAGCCGTGATGTACTNTGATACCTTTGCTCACCAATCTATAAAATGCTAATATAAAAGTCAGTTCTTGGTTCCTTAAGGGAAGTAGGAAGTGTGTTTTCAGTTAAAAAAAAAAAAAAAGGTATGAGGAATGAAATTGCATTTTGTGAAGGGAAAAGGAAGTAAGCTTGACTTATGGTAGCTTTTTAGGATGGAAGAACACAATAATGGATAAAGAAAGTGATAAGGTTTGTGAAAAGTGAACCATGAGGAAAGAGTTTTCTATATGGTTAGGACTAAGTTTAAAATAAAGATAATTAAGTTTACGTTTTAAGTAAGCTGGTGCAAACACTTGAATTTAGCCTTTCTCTCTGTTAAGAGGACACCTTTTATTCAGATATTGAATTGCCTTTGATAATAGATTTGTTTCTTTATATAGCAATTGATCTGTTCTGAAATCCCTTACTGTTACTTTGGGTAAGTGAATAGCATTGTTTCACAATGACCTATAATCCTATCTGACTGAGTGTTCTAAAACTTTTTGATGTTTGTTGAAAAAACTTCCTAAGTCATCCAAATGAAGATTTCTAGCTAACTTTGGAATGCTTCAGAGGGCCCCTGAAACATCCCAAAGAGAGATATTACACTAATTAGGTTCATTTTGTATACAGAATTACATGGGATGTAGTGTCAAATGAGTAACAAGTCTCAGATTATATTGATGATAAATGTTACTAATATAGATATCCTAGAAACTGTATGGAGTTCCTAAAATTTTGATGTGTTTGGGTAAAATGTTATCAGGCATAATTCTAGTTACTATCTCAAAATATTGTCATAGCACTAACCAAGTTTTGCAAAAATACTTCCTTTTCAAGGTGTATAAAAAGGACTTTTGGGTAAATAACAGTTTCTGAACTGGATAAAGATTCTTTTTTTTTTTTTAATTGGAAGCTAATTATTTTACAATATTGTGGTGGTTTTTGCCATACATTCACGTGAATCAGCCATAGGTGTACATGTGTTTCCCATCCTGACCCTCCCTCCCCATCCCATCCCTTAGAGTCATGCCAGTACACCAGCCCTGAGCACCCTGTCTCCTGCATCGAACCTAGACTGGCGATCTATTTCACATAGGATAATATAGATGTTTCAATGCTATTCTTGTAAAACATTCCACCGTCACCTTCTCCCAGAGTCCAAAAGTCTGTGTTTTACATCTATGTCTCTTTTGCTGTCTCGCATATAGGCTCATTGCTACCATCTTTCTAAATTCCAAATATATGCGTTAATATACTGTATTGGTGTTTTTCTTTTTAACTTACTTTGCTCTGTATGATAGGCTCCAGTTTCATCCACCTTACTAGAAATGATTCACATGTATTCTTTTTAATAGCTGAGTAATATTCCATTTCGCATATGTACACAGCTTTTTTTAAAAGATGCTCACTCCTTGGAAATAAAATTATGACCAACCTAGATAGCATATTAAAAAGCAGAGACATTACTTTGCCAACTAAGGACCGTCTAGTCAATGCTATGGTTTTTCCAGTAGTCGTGTATGGATGTGAGAGTTGGACTGTGAAGAAAGCTGAGTGCCAAAGAATTGATGCTTTTGAACTGTGGTGATGGAGAAGACTCTTGAGAGTCCCTTGGACTGCAAGGAGATCCAACCAGTCCATTCTAAAGGAAATCAGTCCTCGATGTTTTTTGGAAGGACTGATGCTAAAGCTGAAACTCCAGTACTTTGGCCACCTCATGCAAAGAGTTGACTCATTGGAAAAGATTCTGATGCTGGGAGGGATTGGGGGCAGGAGGAGAAGGGAACATCAAAGGATGAGATGGCTGGATGGCATCACAGACTCGATGGACATGAGCTTGGGTGAACTCTGGGAGTTGGTGATGGACAGGGAGGCCTGGCGTGCTGCGAGTCATGGGGTCACAAAGAGTCAGACACAACTGAGCGACTGAACTGAAGTGAACTGACCACAGCTTTCTATTCCATTCATCTGCCGATGGACATCTAGGCTGCTTCCATGTCCTGGCTATTGTAAACAGTGCTGGGATGAACTTTGGAGTACACGTGTCTCTTTCAATTCTGGTTTCCTCAGTGTGTATGCCCAGCCTTGGGATTGCTGCGTCATATGGCAGTTCTATTTCCAGTTTTTTAAGGAATCTCCACACTATTCTCCATAGCGGCTGTGCTAGTTTGCATTCCCACAAACAATGTAAGAGGATTCCTTTTACTCTTCACCCTCTCCAGCATTTATTGTTTGTAGCCCTTTTGATAGCAGCCATTCTGACTGGCATGAGATGGTACTTCACTGTGGTTTTGCTTCACATTTTTCTGATAATGAATGATGTTGAGCATCTTTTCATGAGTTTCTTAGCCATCTGTATGTCTTCTTTGGAGAAATGTCTGTTTAGTTCTTTGGCCCATTTCTTTTATTGGGTCTCTTACTTTTTTTGAATTGAGCTGCAGGAGTTGTTTGTGTATATTTGAAATTAATTCTTTGTCACTTGCTTCACTTGCTATTATGTTCTCCCATTCTGAAGGCTGTCTTTTCACCCTGCTTATGCAAAAGCTTTTAAGTTTAATTAGGTCCCATTTGTTAATTTTTGCTTTTATTTCCATTACTCTGGAGAAGGCAATGGCACCCCACTCCAGCACTCTTGCCTGGAAAATCCCATGGACGGAGGAGCCTGGTGGGCTGCAGTCCATGGGGTCGCTAAGAGTCAGACACAACTGAAAGACTTCACTTTCACTTTTCACTTTCATGCACTGGAGAAGGAAATGGCAACTCATTCCAGTGTTCTTGCCTGGAGAATCCCAGGGGTGGGGGAGCCTGGTGGGCTGCCGTCTATGAGGTCACACAGAGTCGGATACAACTGAAGCGACATAGCAGTAGCAGCAACCATTACTCTGGGAAGTGGGTAATAGAGGATCCTGCTATGATTTACATCAGAGAGTGTTTTGCCTAAGTTTTCCTCTAGGAGTTTTATAGTTTCTGGTCTTACATTTAGATCTTTGATCCATCTGAGTTTATTTTTGTGTATGGTGTTAGAAAGTGGTCTAGTTTCACTCTTTTACAAGTGGTTGACCAGTTTTCCCAGCACCACTTGTTAAAGAGATTGCCTTTTCTCCATTGTATAGTCTTGCCTCCTTTGTCAAAGATAAGGTGTCCATAGGTGCATGGATTTATCTCTGGGCTTTCTATTTTGTTCCATTGATCTATGTTTCTGTCTTTGTGCCAGTACCATACTGTCTTGATGACTGTTGCTTTGTAGTAGAGCCTGAAGTCAGACAGGTTGATTCCTCCAGTTCCATTGCTCTTTCTCAAGATTGCTTTGGCTATTTGAGGTTTTTTGTATTTCCATACAAACTGTGAAATTATTTGCTCTAGTTCTCTGAAAAATACCATTGGTAGCTTGATAGAGATTACATTGAATCTACAGATTGCTTTGGGTAGTATACTCATTTTCACTATATTGATTCTTCTGATCCATGAGCATGGTATATTTCTCCATCTATTTGTGTCCTCTTTGATTTCTTTTATCAGTGTTGTGTAGTTTTCTATATATAGGTCTTTTGTTTCTTTAGGTAAATTTATTCCTAAGTATTTTATTCTTTCCATTGCAATGGTGAATGAAATTGTTTCCTTAATTTCTCTTTCTGTTTTCTCATTGTTAGTGTATAGGAATGCAAGGGATTTCTGTGTGTTAATTTTGTAACCTTCAACTTTATTATATTCATTGGTTAGCTCTAGTAATTTTCTGGTAGAGTCTTTAGGGTTTTCTATGTAGAGGATCATGTCATCTGCAAAGAGTGAGAGTTTTACTTCTTTTACAATCTGAATTCCTTTTATTTCTTTTTCTGCTCTGATTGCTGTGGCTAAAACTTCCAAAACTATGTTGAATAGTAGTGGTGAGAGTGGGCATCCTTATCTTGTTCCTGACTTTAGGGGAAATGCTTTCAATTTTTGGTTTATCATATATGGCTTTTATTATGTTGAGGAATGTTGGGCTTCCCTGGTGGCTCAAACGGTAAAGCATCTGCCTGCAATGCAGGAGACCAGGGTTTGATCCCTGGGTCAGGAAGATCCCCTGGAGAAGGAAATGACAACCCACTCCAGTATTCTTGCCTGGAAAATTCCATAGACTGAGGAGACTGATAGGCTACAATTCATGGGATCGCAAAAAGTCGGACACGACTGAGCAATTTCACTTTCACTTTCACTTCCATGTTCCTACTATGCCTGCTTTCTGGAGGGTTATCATAAATGGATGTTGAATTTTGTCAAAGGCTTTCTCTGCATCTATTGAGATAATCATATGGTTTTTATCTTTCAATTTGTTACTGTGGTGTATCACATTGATTGATTTGCGAATATTGAGAAATCTTTCTCCCTAGGACAAAGTCACTTGGTCATGATATATGATCTTTTTAATACATTGTAGGATTCTGTTTCCTAGAATTTTGTTAAGGATTTTTGCATCTATATTCATCAGTGATATTGGTCTGCAGTTTTCTTTATTTCTGGCATCTTTGTCTGATTTTGGTATTAGGGTGATGGTGGCCTCATAGAATGAGTTTAGAAGTTTACCTTCCTCTGCAATTTTCTGGAAGAGTTTGAGTAGGATAGGTGTTAGCTCTTCTCTAAATTTTTGGTAGAATTCAGCTGTAAAGCCATCTGGTCCTGGACTCTTGTTTATTAGAAGATTTTGGATTACAGTTTCAATTTATGTGTTTGTCATGGGTCTGTTAAGATTTTCTATTTCTTCCTGGTTCAGTTTTGGAAAGTTGTACTTTTCTAAGAATTTGTCCATTTCTTCCACGTTGTCCATTTTATTGGCATATAGTTGCTGATAGTAATCTCTTAAAATCCTTTGTATTTTTGTGTTGTCTGTTGTGATTTCTCCATTTTAATTTCTAATTTTGTGGATTTGATTCTTCTCCCTCCCTTTTTTAAATGAGTCTTGCTAATGGTTTCTCTATTTTATTTATCTTCTCAAAAAACCAGCATTTAGCTTTGCTGATTTTGGCTATGGTCTCCTTTGTTTCTTTAGCATTTATTTCTGCTCTAATTCTTATGATTTCTTTCCTTCTACTAACCCTGGGGTGCTTCATTTCTTCTTTTTCTGGCTGCTTTATGAGTAGAGTTAGGTTATTTATTTTATTTCTCTCCTATTTCTTGAAGAAGGCTTGTATTGCTATGAACCCTCCCCTTAGCATTGCTTTTATTGAATCCCATAGGTTTGGGGTTGTTGTTTTTTCATTTTCGTTTGTTTCTATGCATACTTTGATTTCTTTTTTGATTTCTTCTGTGATTTCTTGGTTATTCAGAAGTGAGCTGTTTA
Organism: Neotragus moschatus; assembly: GCA_006410615.1. Lineage (NCBI taxonomy): Eukaryota > Metazoa > Chordata > Mammalia > Artiodactyla > Bovidae > Neotragus > Neotragus moschatus. The sequence goes on from SJYA01002188.1 coordinate 393,379, forward strand.
GCTTCCATATGTTTGTATTTTTTAATATAAATGTATTTATTTTAATTGGAGGCTAATTACTTTACAATATTGTATTGGTTTTGCCATACATCAACATGAATCCACATGGGTGTACATGTGTTCCCAATCCTGAACCCCCCTCCCACCTCCCTCCTTGTAGTTTTTTCTATTAGTTTATTTTTATTTTATTAAAAAAAAAAGTCATCAGAGAGTAAGTTTTAGAAGAATAGACTGTTCAGTTCAGTCACTCAGTAGTGTCTGACTCTTTGCTACCCCATGAATCGCAGCACGCCAGGCCTCCCTGTCCATCACCAACTCCCGAAGTTCACTCAGACTCATATCCATCAAGTCAGTAACGCCATCAAGCCATCTCATCCTCTGTTTTCCCCTTCTCCTTGTGCCCCCAACCCCTCCCAGCATCAGAGTCTTTTCCAATCAGTCAACTCTTCGCATGAGGTGGCCAAAGTACTGGAGCTTCAGCTTTAGCATCATTCCCTCCAAAGAAATCCCAGGGCTGATCTCCTTCAGAGTGGACTGGTTGGATCTCCTTGCAGTCCAAGGGACTCTCAAGAGTCTTCTCCAACACCATAGTTCAAAGGCATCAATTCTTCGGTGCTCAGCCTTCTTCACAGTCCAACTCTCACATAAATACATGACCACTGGAAAAACCATAGCTTTGACTAGATGGATCTTTGTTGGCAAAGTAATGTCTCTGCTTTTGAATATGCTATCTAGGTTGGTCATAACTTTTCTTCCAAAGAGTAAGTGTCTTTTAATTTCATGGCTGTAGTTAATATCTGAAGCGATTTTGGAGCCCCAAAAAATAAAGTTTGACACTGTTTCCACTGTTTCCCCATCTATTTCCCATTAAGTGGTGTAGGATAGCATAAAATGTAGGCAATAGCTTTGAGGCTTGCCTGGACCCCCCAGTTCTAGTTGGGATGGAGAAGCATGCATTTCTAATAGAACATAACTTGTTCATAGACAGGAGCACCATTTGGGATGTGCTTATGTGATTTTTCTCCAGGAGCAATGTTAATCTAAGATCAGAGAAGGGATGTGTAACAGATAAATTGACCCACAGTGTGTATTTCTTACATGGACTCAGTGGAAAAGGGATGGTGGAATTGTGGCTTTTGTTAGGAGGGTGGCTGAAGTAAAAGACAAGAGATCATAGGCCATGCAAAGAAGAAAATGAAGATGCAAGAGGATGGGCTTGACAGTTTGAATGTCCTACTGGAAGACCAGGTGTAGTAAGGATGAAGGTTATGGGCTGAATTGTGTCCTTCCAGATTCCTTTGTTGAAGTCTTAATTGCCATTACTCCAGAATGTGATTTTATATGGAGAACAGTTATTTAAAGAAGTAATTAGAGTTTAATGAGGTCATTAGTCTAGACCCTAGTCCAATATGACTGGTCCCCTTATAAGAAGAGGAGATAGGACACACACAAACACAGAAGAAAGACTTATGTGAAAACACAGAGGAAAAGCAGCTGTGATGATTAATTTTAGGTGGCAGCTTATCTGGGGTACGTAATGCCCAGAGAGCTGGTAAAGCATGATTTCTGGGTGTCTGTGAAAGTGTTTGGAGAAGAGATTAGTATTGATTCAGTAGAGTGAGTAAAATAGATTTGTCTTCACCAATGCCTGTGGGCATCATTCAATCCATTTAGGGCCTGAATAGAACAAAAAGGTGAAGGAAGGGTGAATTCACTCTATTTTTTTGAGCTAGGGTATCCAGGTCCTGCTGCCCTGCAATGCTGGAGCTCTTGGTTCTCAGGCTTTCGGACTCAAACTGAATTATTCCACTTGTTGTCCTGATTTTCCAGCTTGCAGCCAGCAGACAGTGGAGTTTTTTGAAGCCTTTATGTTCATGTGAATCAATTTCTACAGTAAATCTCTTGTTGTACAGATCTACATGCTTCCCAGGTGGCGCTAATGTTAAAGAACCCACCTGCCAATGGAGGAGACATAAGACATAATCCAAGACACCTATTGGATTCCTGGGTCAGGAAGATTCTGTAGAGGAGGGCATGGCAACCCACTCCAGTATTCTTGCCTGGAAATCCCATGGACAGAGAAGCCTGGTGGGCTACAGTCCATAGGGTCGCAAAGAGTCATACATGACTGAAGTGTCTTACCACGCACATACAAATACACATATATCCTATTGGTTCTATTCTGGAGAACCCTGACTAATCCAATAGAGAAAGGTTTTAGAAGAAAATTAACCCACCAATACGTTCATCTGGGACTTGTAGCTTCTAAAAGTGTGAGAAAGTCAGTTTCTGTTGCGTACACCACTCATTCTGGGGTACTTTGTTATGGCAGCCCTAACAAGCTAATACAGAAGGTGGCAGGGTTCTGGAAAGATAAGTTGAAATCCCAAAGGAGAATTGCTTGTGTTTATAGGTATGTGTGCTCAGTCTTGTCTGACTCTGCAACCCCATGGACTGTAGCCAGCAAAGCTCTTCTTTCCATGGAATTTTCCAGGCAAAAATACTGGAGTGGGTTGCTATTTCCTACTCTAGGAAGAAGCTCTTCCTAACCCAGGAATTGAATTCTTGCCTCCTGCATGTCCAGCATTAGCAGGCCAATTCTTTGTTACTGAGCCACCTGGGAAGCCCATGTTTATACGGAATATAATATGTGAAATTATACAGTACTCTACAAGTGTTTAGTGTAGGTACTTCCCAAATTACCCTAGGTTTCCTCAGGTAATTCCTGGTGATGGCAAGATCCAGAATGTTGCTGTGGGAGTAAGGGCTAAAGTGGTAAGGAAGGGAAGGTCACTGGACTGCAGAGAGAGCAAAGCATTCAGTGTAAAGGTAAATAATTTATAACCAAATTTATGATATAAGAAACTGAGATTTAACTGGCAATTGAGGGATCAGTTTACAATATGTTTTAAATCTTTTATAACAAAAATGACCATGAGATAGTAAATGTGAAAGTGACTTTTTATTTCAAATCATAAAATAAAATCTCTGAAACCTGGTATGTATGAGTATAAAACTATTCAGAATTACACTCTGATTTATCTTCCCTACGAATACTATCTTCCTTTGACTTCCTTCTCTATAAATTCAGTTTGATATAGCAACTGAGTTATATGGGTAGGGAGTTCTCAGGGACAGCACAGAGCCTGGAATAGAGGGTGGTATGTTTGTTGAATCAGTACTGCAAGGGGAGTGCAGGCCATCCCATTCTCCCTCCCAGTGGTATGACTGCCAAGTTGTCTGCACCTCCTAAGATAAACAACCTTAACAATAAGAGGAAGTTGCCAACCCATGTAGGTGACACCTCCATCCCAGAATTTCCACAGTCTTTCCCATGTCACTGTTTCTCTCAAGCAGATAGATTCAAATTACTCATCAGAACAACTCCAAGAAGAGTAGCTCTCTCAGCCATGATCTTCTGTCATTGGGAGAAAGCAAATGACCCCTGCTGTGGTGCATCAAGTATTGAGATGTCCTTTTCTGGTTTTACATCCTAGGCATATGCAGAGCAAAAGAAGCCATATACAACAGTTAACTCTTACTCACATTTCTCCCCCTTCCCTACATAATTTTTTCTTGCAATACTCCCCATCAGCCAACATGGTCTATATTTTTTTTTTCATTTATTTTGTTTATTGAGTATTTTCCCATGTTCTACTACAGCATACACTTCATCATTGTGAGGATTCCTCTTGGTTTGTTTTGCTCCTACATCCCCAGCACTTAATGCTGGACACACTGTATACACTCAGTAGTAATGTGAACTGAAAGTCCTAAGAAAACAAATCACTTTGCTCCCAACTCTGAGAATCCATTCTGACCCATTCACCAGGAGGTGGATTTAGAAGCTGAGTTGGGGTTCTCTGTAAGATCTAAGAAGAGTTAAGCCAAGTGAGGCATTTTGAAGTTTTTTTGAAGACTGTGCTTGCATTGGAGCCACAGAACTCTCTACCCATATAAATCAGTTGCTATATCAAACTGAATTTATAGGAAAGGAAAAGTCAAGGGTAGATAGTATTTGTAGGACAGATAAATCAGATCATACTTAATAGGTGTGTACTCATACATACCAGGTTTCAGAGTTTTTATTTTATGATTTGAGATAAAAAGTCACTTTCACTTTTACTATCTCATGGTCATTTTTGTTATAAAAGATACTGTCATGCGAATGTATGTTCCTCGGTTCTTTGTCTCGTCCCAACAAAGATTTGGAGTGACAGACATTAAAGACCTCAGTACATCACAGCTCTCGGGTCTTGGACAAACCATGTTATAGCTCTTAGGCAAATAAATGTTACAGCTATATTTTATTTAGAAGATAGCAGGAGAATCCATCCTCAAAGCATGAGGGCATGCCAACCCAAAGACTTGAAGGAAAGAGAATGGAGGAGAGAGAGAGAGGGAGAGAGAGAGAAAGAGAGCAAGCAAACGCTTTGGCTCATTTTTTTATATGTTTTTTCCTCCACCTGGGCCTGCCCTATGCAAATAGGGCTTAGGCAGGAGCGCTGTTGACTCCTTTTCCCTGTTCTACCTACCTAACAATACAAAGCATATTGTAAACTGATCCCTCAATTTGCCAATTAGATCTCAGTTTCTAATAACATGAGAAAACATGTCTCCACTTACACTTGCATGGAGAATTCCATGGACGGAGAAACCTGGTGGGCTATAGTCCATGGGGTCGCAAAGAGTCAGCACATGACAGAGTGACTAACATACTGCATTTAGAAAGGCAATGCCAAAGAATGCTCAAACTACCGCACAATTGCACTCATCTCACACGCTAGTAAAGTAATGCTCAAAATTCTCCAAGCCAGGCTTCAACAATACATGAACCATGAACTTCCTGACGTTCAAGCTGGTTTTAGAAAAGGCAGAGGAACCAGAGGTCAAANTTGCCTTGATTCATGGACCTAACATTCCAGGTTCCTATGTAATATTGCTCTTTACAGCATCGGACCTTGAGTCTATCACCAGTCCCATCCACAACTGGGTATTGTTTTTGCTTTGGCTCCATCCCTTCATTTTTTCTGGAGTCATTTCTCCACTGAGCTCCAGTAGCATATTGGGCACCTACCGACCTGGGGAGTTCCTTTTTCAGTATCCTGTCATTTTATCCTTTCATACTGTTCATGGAGATTATGCATAAAGACTATTCAATCCTTATTCATTCATTTCATCCTTATTTAATATTATGCTTCTGAAATAAATTCTGATGTGTAGTAATATATCATCTATGTTTAGAAATGTAATATTAATATTATTATGCAATGGTAATGATAACTAAGACATAGTAGTAAATGACTCTGATAATAATAAGTGAAACTTCAGTCATCTTCCTAAAATAGTAAAAGATAATCCTGTTTAACCAATCCCCTACCACCTGGAAATCTTTACAGTAATAATTATTATCGTTTTCATCATCATTTTAAAGGTTAAACACCTTTTTCATTTTCACTTTAAAAGTCATCCTGTAACATCCTTCTGTGTTTCATACCACTTTGGGGTTTGAAGTCTCCCTGTTAAGAACAGCTTTTTTCTTGCACAATATAATATTAACATCAAGTAAAGCTCTCTGTGTTTTCTTTCAATGGTAGATAGTACAGTTATACTTCAGATGTCAAATAAATGTGTGTCTTTGAGACTAATTCTTTGGAAATAAAGAAGAAATAATTTAACTGTAAAACAGAGAACACACAATTTTAACATTTTTAAAATGCAGCATACTTAATTAACTTTAACTTTTGTCACACCCAAAATGCTAAGTTATGTGCTTTGAAAGAGTTGAATTTGTTCTCTGATTAAAGATCAAAGAACATTTGATTCCACTCAGAACTGAAGCCAACAAAAATAGTTAACAAAGTTTCTTATAAATAAAATCATGCTAATCTTCAAACCAACTTTACCAATATATGGATAAAACCTACAGTAATTATAAATATACCATTTTCTTATTATATGTAACATTTTCATAAACATACTTTCAAAAACAATTTCAAAATTTTTTATTGTAACTTCTAACTGCTTCTATATTACTTGGGGGCCAGTAAGTGATGGGTATCCTCCTCTTGATGATATTCTGGGTTTAGAAAGAATCATGAAATGAGAACATACTTATTTTTAAACTAACTGATAGGATCTTAAGTTTTAGAGATATACCACTATTGTCAGTCATTTAGGAGTAGAACTGAAATAGTCACAACAGAAGAGATCACTCAGATATAAGCCACACGAGGGAATGTATCCCTAATGCTTAGAACATTACTGCATATACAGTAGGCACTCATTTACTAGATTAATGTATGAAAAATGCATATGAATATAATTTAAGATACAAATAAAAGGTACTGTGTACACTCTCCATGGTTATAAAATCCAACCAGCTCCACAAACTTTATCTATTTGCTATTTTGCCAAATTTTGCCAATTTAATATGTCATCTGTCTCAGCACATTGGCAATATGTGTGTGAGTGTGTGTGTGTGTGTGTGTGTGTGTGTGTGTGTAATGAAAGTTGTTCAGTCCTGTTCAGCTCTTGGTGACCCCATGGGCCATAGCATGCCTGGCTCCTCTGTCCATGAAATTTTCCAGGCAAGAATACTGAAGTGGGTAGCCATTCCCTTCTCCAGGGAATCTACTTGACCCAGGGATCAAACCCAGGTCTCCTGTATTGCAGGCAAATTCTTCACCATCTGAGCCACCAGGGAAGCCCATATGTATAATAGTGAAATCAACTATTTATATGTCTGCCTCCTGTGCTAGACTCTACAGTCTATGTCTTACAAATCTTTGTATCATCAGCATCTAGCTCAGTGACTGACACATGGTAAGAACTATGAAATATTTGTTGAACTAGCTAGCTATGATTTGAATAAGACAGTTAATATCTTTAATCATCTTTTGCCTAAAAATAAAATAAGGGTTCTCAGTGCCATTAGTACTTCCACACAGAAGCATCTGGAAATGTGTGGGGACAGGGATTTTTGTTATCCTAATGCCAGAGATGTATTACTGGCATTATTGACTGGGTGGTACCAGGCAAGCTAAATATACTGCAGTCACTAAAATAATCCCTCACATTGAAGCATCATCCTGCCCAAAATGCCATAGTGAGGCCACTCCGAATTTTAATCCATAAGGTCCTTTCAAGTTTTAAAATTCTAAGTGGAAACTAAATTTTGAAAATTATTGCTTTAAAATGCAGACATGAGTATCAAGTTAACATCAGCTAAGAAGCCTACTGTTTTGTTTTCTATTGCCTTTTATGTGTGTTCTAGGTGGTGTATTTCTCTCAAGTACAGTATATGGACTCTATGAGTGAAATGTCTAAACTTTTCTGATGTGAACGTCAAACTCATGCCCTTATTCCTCACAGATCCAAAACCATCTTAGGAAATCTTTTTGGCTCTTGTACATCAACCTGGTTCCAAGTGAGAGGATCTGGGAGATGGAACAGGGCCAAAAGGCTCTCTTATTCTCCCAGTTGCCCCCCAAATTTATAAAAAGCCACCAAAACAATGAATCTCCTTCTAATGAGTCATAAAAATGATACTTCTTATTCCTCAGACCTCCTGCTCTAGATGGAAGGCTGGTGGTATTTCCTGTGGCTTACCTTTTGGTGACTTGTGGTTATTTGTAACTTATGCAGCTGATGGGAACTCAGATGCAAGGTATGCTCTTTTTTATTTAGTTCTTTCATCACAACTCTTTGATTTTCCTGTTCCTGGGGTAATATTAACAGTGTGAGTAATAGCAAACTTGCCCTTTTGTAAAAGAATACTAGGTGGAAGAATGATTCAGCAGGTATGGTTACATACAACTTCCAAGTCTATGTTTCTCAACAGTGCGTCCAAGGGTCAAAAAACTCCATAAGTCACAGTCAAACTTTGTCACAGACTCCTGTTTCAGTTTTACCTATTTGTTAGCTCCCAGCTGAAATGTAATCTTTTATTACCTAAGTTCTAGAACTTTTTGGTTTTATTATTTTTCTGATTAAAAAATTTTAGCTGTTTTGTCAAATTTTGTTTATATATTTAGTCTTAGCTAAATTTAGTCTTAGCTCTTTCATCCATTCATGTGTAATTACTCCCCAAGGTAAAGTATATGGTATATATCCAGTCACAGTTTTCTTCCTAAATAAATGCTATTATAGATTACATCAATTCTCATCACCATGTTTCTCATAGCCATTCTCTTTCCTTAATTACCAAGCTCTGGGAAACAAAACTCACTTGGGTTATGCCCCTCTTCTTTCTCCAGGCCCATATTGTGTGATGGTTCTAATAGGAAACTATAGCTTACATCTGGTTCTTACTTCAAGATCATTCCACTTAAAACTGTCCATCTAGTCCCTTAAATAAGACATGTTGTGGGACTAATGACTAATCATCCCATGGTCCCACATAATTGTGCTGTCATACATTTGGTATCTTTTTAATTATGGGGGATACTATAAATTAGTAATGGCCATCAAAGGCCTTAACACAGTCAAACAAATTGTAACCCTATTGCCTTATAGCTTATAACCCTAACCAACATCATAACCAAAAGGGGTTAATTAGTCAATACTTGTAGGACATAAAAAATGTAATTATGAACTTGTATACTTATTATCATCAAACAAAATTATTTTAACAAGCCCTCTTAACCCTTCATAGACCTTTACCTATACATGTTATACAGGTACTCCCCTACTCCACTTTTCAAAACATTGTTTTATGCCACTTTACCTTTACAAAAGACCTACATTAATATCTGTTTTCACTATCCAAAAGAAATGCAAAGAAGATTTTCACTTTTATGAAAAAAAGGTGAAAAGTGAAAATTGCATTCAATGTTTGTTTTGCAGGAATCCTTATAGAGGCAGCATGTGCCCCGAGCTGGAGAATGGCCCCACCAAGCTGCTTCCCTGGGTACAAAATTCAGCATAGCTTTAAGCCACCACAGCTTTCAACTGGGTCTATAAGCATTTGTTCTTCATCTCTATTTATTACATCTGGAGTATCTACTATCAATGTAATTGCTTCTTCCTTTTAAGACACTGGCTTACTAAAGTTTTCATTAAAATGTTCTGCTTTTGAAAGTGGTGGTGGTGGATTAGTTGCTAAGTCATGTCAGACTCTCGTAACCCACATCTCCTGTGTCTCCTGCATTGGCAGGTGGATTATTTACCATGAAGCCACCTGGGAAGCCTCATAACAATTCATACAAAGCCTACATAATTTTGATTATCTCATAATTTATAGCATATCTCCTCCAGTTATATATAATCTCAAACAAACATTCTCTAACCTAACTCCCAATTAAATGAAATTTTAAAACACTAAAATGTTTCAAAAAATTAAATTTCATGGACTAAAAATTTTTTAATTCTTTAATAGATTTAAACCTACATCTGAAAGCTCTTCATTCACATACTGTTGAAGCCTAGCTTGGACGATTTAAATGAGTGCAATTGTGCAGTAGTTTGAACATTCTTTGACATTGCCCTTCTTTGGGATTGGAATGAAAATTGACCTTTTTCAGTCTTGTAGCCACTGCTGAGTTTTCCAAATTTGCTGGCATACTGAGTTCAGCACTTTAACAGCATCCTCTTTTAGGATTTGAAATAATGCAGTTGGAATTCCATCACCTTCAGTAGTTTTTTTGTTTATAGTGATGTTTCCTAAGGCCTGCTTGGCCTCACACTCCAGGATGTTTGGCTCTAGGTGAGTAATCATACCATCATTATCTGAGTCATTAATATCTTCTTTATACAGTTCTGTGTATTCTTGCCATCTCTTCTTAATCTCTTTTGTTTCTGTTAGGTCCTTGCCATTTCTGTCCTTTATTGTGCCCATTTTTGCATGAAATATTCCCTTCTCACCTCTAATTTTCTTGAAGAGGCCTCTAGTCTTTCCCATCCTATTGTTTTCCTCTATTTCTTTGCATCATATATGTACTAATATACAAAATTTTCTTTACTTACTTCATTCTGTATCAGTTCAGTTCAGTTCAGTCGCTCAGTTGTGTCCGACTCCTTGCAACGCCATGAATCACAGCACCAGAGACCTCCTTGTCCATCACCACTCCCAGAGTTCACTCAAACTCACGTGCATTGAGTCGGTGATGCCATCCAGCTATCTCATTCTCTGTCGTCCCCTTCTCCTCCTGCCCTCAATCCCTCCCAGCATCAGAGTCTTTTCCAGTGAGTCAACTCTTCGCATGAGGTGGCCAAAGCACTGGAGTTTCAGCTTTAGCATCATTCTTTCCAAAGAATGCTCAGGGCTGATCTCTTTTAGAATGGACTGGTTGGATCTCCCTGCAGTCCAAAGACTCTCAAGAGTCTTCTCCAAAACGACAGTTCAAAAACATCAGTTCTTTGGCGTTCAGCTTTCTTCACAGTCCAACTCTCACATCCATACATGACTACTGGAAAAACCATAGCCTTGACTAGACGGATCTTTGTTGGCAAAGTAATGTCTTTGCTTTTGAATATGCTGTCTAGGTTGGTCATAACCCTCCTTCCAAAGAGTAAGCGTCTTTTAATTTCATGGCTACAGTCACCATCTGCATTGATTCAGTCAGTTAGTTCAGTCAGTTCAGTTGCTCAGTCGTGTCCAACTCTTTGTGACCCCATGAATCACGGCACACCAGGCCTCTCTGTCCATCACCATCTTCCGGAGTTCACTCAGACTCACGTCCATCGAGTCAGTGATGCCATCTAGCCATCTCATCCTCTGTCATCCCCTTCTCCTCCTGCCCCCAATCCCTCCCAGCATCAGAGTCTTTTCCAATCAGTCAACTCTTTGCATGAGGTGGCCAAAGTACTGGAGTTTCAGCTTTAGCATCACTCCTTCCAAAGAAATCCCAGTGCTGATCTCTTTTAGAATGGACTGGTTGGATCTCCTTGTAGTCCAAGGGACTCTCAAGAGTCTTCTCCAACACCACAGTTCAAAAGCATCAATTCTTCAGTGCTCAGCTTTATTCACAGTCCAACTCTTGCATCCACACATGACCACAGGAAAAACCATAGCCTTGACTAGATGGACCTTTGCTGGCAAAGTAGTGTCTCTGCTTTTCAGTATGCTATCTAGGTTGGTCATAACTTTCCTTCCAAGGAGTAAGCATCTTTTTTTCATGGCTACAGTCACCATCTGCAGTGATTTTCGAGCCCCCCAAAATAAAGTATGACACTGTTTCCACTGTTTCCCCATCTATTTCCCATCAAGTGATGGGACCAGATGCCATGATCTTTGTTTTCTGAATGTTGAGCTTTAAGCCAACTTTTTCACTCTCCTCTTTTACTTTCATCAAGAAGCTTTTGAGTTCCTCTTCACTTTCTGCCATAAGGGTGGTATCATGTGCCTATTTGGGGCTACTAATATTTCTCCTGGCAATCTTGATTCCAGCTTGTGTTTCTTCCAGTCCAGCGTTTCTCATGATGTACTCTGCATAGAAGTTAAATAAGCAGGGTGACAATATACAGCCTTGACATACTCCTTTTCCTATTTGGAACCAGTCTGTTGTTCCACGTCCAGTTCTAACTGTTGCTTCCTGACCTGCATATAGGTTTCTTAAGAGGCAGGTCAGGTGGTCTGGTATTCCCATCTCTTTCAGAATTTTCCACAGTTGATTGTGATCCACACAGTCAAAGGCTTTGGCATAGTCAATAAAGCAGAAATAGATGTTTTTCTGGAACTCTCTTGCCTTTTAGATGATCCAGTGGATGTTGGCAATTTGATATATGGTGCAGGGATTAGCAGACTCTAAATTCATCCGCATATCTACAAATGACCCAGTTTTGTTCCTTTTTATGGCTGAGTTTTATTCCATTTTTTATATGTACTACACCTTCTTCATCCATTCATCTGTTGAGGGACATTTAGGTTGCTTCCATGTCCTGGCTATGTACCCAATGTTCATTGCAACACTATTTACAATAGGAGGGGATCAAATAAAATCTTGCTGTAATTATGTCAAAGAGTGTTTTTCCTATGCTTTCCTCTATGAGTTTTATAGTGTCCTGTCTTACATTTAGATCTTTAATCCATTTTAAATTTGTTTTTGTGTACGGTGCTTTTTATTCTTCAGTTTGCTTACATGGTATATCACATTGATTGATTTGCATATATTGAAGAACTCTTGCATCACTAGGATAAATCCCATTTGATCATGGTGTAGGATTCTTTTAAACTATTGTCAGATTTGGTTTGGTGGTGTTAAGTTGAGGAATTTTGCATCTATGTTCATCAGTGACATTGGCCTGTAATTGTCTTTTTTAATGATATCTTTATCTGGTTTTCCTGTCAAGGTGATGTTGGCCTCATAGAATGAACTTGGGAGTATTCCTTTCTCTGCAATGTTTTGGAAGAGTTTCGGATGGATAAGTGTTAACTCTTCTCTAAATGTTTGATAAAATTCATCTGTGAAGCCATCTGGTTTTGACTTCTGACATTTGGTTTGACAGTTGTTTGTTGGAAGTTTTCAAATTACACTTTCAATTTCAGTATTTGTGATTGGCTTGTTCATATTTTCTGTTTCTTCCTGGTTCAGGCTTGGAAGGTTGTACCTTTCTAAGAATCTGTCCATTACTTCTGGGTTGTCCATTTTATTGGCATATAGCTGCTTGTAGTAGTCTCTATGATCCTTTTTATTTCTGTGGTATCAGTTGTAACTTCTTTTTCATTTCTAATTTTTTTTATTTGAGTCCTCTCTTTTTTTTTTGGTTTGAGTCCTCTCTTTTTTTGGTTCATCTGGCTAAAGGCTTATCAATTTTGTTTATCTTCTCAAAGAATCAGTATTCAGTTTCATTGATCTTTGCTATTATTTTCTTGGTCTCTATTTCATTTATTTCTGCTCTGATCTTTATGACTTCTTTCCTTCTGCTAACTGGGTCTTGTCTCTCTGGTGGGCAGGACCATGTCAAGGGTGTGCTTATAGGTGACTGTGAGCTTTGTTTGGTCTTAGGCACCCTGTCTGCTGAGGGGTGGTCTATGTTTCTATCCTGCTGGGTTTTTGGCCTGAGGCATTCTAGCTCTGGAGCCTATATGTTCTTGGGTAGAGCAAGGTCTTGATGACAAAATGTTGACCTCAGGAAGACCTCATGTTGATCAACATTCTCTAGGGCTCTGCCACCAGTATTCTTACCACCTCAGTGAACAGCAGCTGACACCTTCCTCCTTCTGAAGATCCTCCAAGATTCATAGCAAAGTCCAGTCCTGGTTCCTATGGATTTTCTGCTTTGTGCTGGGTCCCAGTGTATGTGAAAACTTGTGTATATCCTCCAAGAATGGCATTTTTGTTTCTCCAGACCTATGGAACTCCTGCACTCAAGTCCCACTGGCCTTTCAAGTTCTAATGCCAGACCCTCAGGCTAGAGAGCTTAGTGTGGGGTTCAGGGCTCATTCTTGTGGGAGAACTTCTGTGATATAATTATTTTCCAGTTTATGTGTTGTCCACCTGTCAGATATAGGATTTATGTCATGAAAGTTCCCCCTCCTGCCATCTCATTGTGGCTTTTTCTTTGCCTTTGAATGTAAAATATCTTGGTCAGTAGATTCCAGTCTTTTTTTATTGATGGTTTTTAGCAGTTAGTTGTGATTTTGGTGTTTACTCAAGAGAAGGTGAGCTCAAGTCCTTCTACTTCATGCTCTTTTCCAAAATCAAGGAGCTGCTTTTACTTTGGATGTTTGCTGTCTCCTTCCTCCATGTGTTGGCCATGATCCCCTTGATATGAGATGTGAAGATACACTTTGCACACTTCTACAATAGCAGGGGCATAGACCAGCAATGTTCACAGATTCCCTAGGGGCTGGCACTCTCCATGTCCTCCTGGAAGAGTAGGGGCAGGGCCTGGTACATGCTCATGGATTTCCTAGGACAGGGGTTATCTTCACCCACCCACCCCCAGACAAAGAGGGCAGGGCCTGGAGCTTGCTCCCAGATTTCCTAAGTGCTGGTGCTCTCTGGGCCCTCGCAGGACAGCAGGGGCAGGGCCATCTGTGGTGGCAGCCAGTGCCTACATCTGGAGCTCATAATGGCAGCAATAACTCAAGCCTGCCTCTAGAGTTTCTGTAGGTGGTGTCTTGTTGCCCAGGAACACTCACAAGGAAAAAAGATCTTCCAGTGGTCTCACCCCTCTCCTCATGGGCTTCCAATTAATGCTGCCTTGCACCTTGGCAAGTCTGGGGTTCTTCTGAGTACACACTCAGTTGCCACACCCCAGCCTCTTCAGGCTGTTTCCACACAATCATTCCTGGTCCTCTCCCTGGGCCTGACCTCTGAGGCCTGAGCTTCAGTACCCAGCCCCCACCCCTACCAACAGATAAATATCTCTGGCTGGAGAGCAGAGGGCTGCAATGCTGACCTTCTGCGCAGGTTACCCTTCATTTGCCTTCCACAATCTGGTTGCTGTGCTCTCCTCCAAGTCTCCAAAGCTTCCTCTTAGTCCAGTCTAATCTCCCCACCGGTGAGGAGACTTCCTTGGGTGCAAGAACATTTCCCCCTTCACAGCTCCCTCTCTGAGGTGCAGGCCCCATCCAGTTCCTTCTTTCCCCCCTCGCCCCCGCCTTTTGTCTTATTCAGTTATATGGAGGTTTTCTTGTCTTTTCAGAAGTCTAAGGTCTTCTGTTGGTGTTCAGTAGCTGTTCTGTGTGAATCATTCCACTCATAGAAGGTGAACTTTTCCACTTTCTACTCTTCTGCCATCTTGATACCCATCAGTGTCCACTAAATATTTCATAACACAAGCCACTGCATCTATAGTTCCCATAACGGCTATCAGTATTAAATCAATATATTCTCATCAATGAATGACTACTAAAATTTTTAATCCAGCATTTTTTATTACTATAGTAGCCCTTAATATAAAACTTTGATGTTCCCCATCTACTTTGAGCACCAGAAGTTACACAAGGTATTCATTCCATTAATATCAAGCTTAATCTTATCAACATAAAAACTTACATTTTGATCAATTTTATATCAAATTCAGAGATGATTCATTGGAAAAGACCCTGATCCTGGGAAATATTGAAGGCAGGAGAAGGGGGTGACAGAGAATGAGATCACTGGATGGCATCACTGACTCAATGAACATGAGTTTGAGCAAACTCTGGGAGATAGTGAAGGATGGGGAAGCCAGGTGTGCTGCAATTCATGGGGTTGCAAAGAGTCAGGCATGACTTACCAACTGAACAACAACAACAACAACACATCTAGATATATCAATTATTTCTGTAATATCAATTACATTTAGAATACTGAGGAAGGTTTAACCAAACACAACTAAAAAAATCTGGCCTATTTATCAACTGGCCATATTCTAATAATCTTTTTATAATAGTATCTATTATGATCAGGAGCTTTGGCAGTTGATTAGTATATATCATTAGTAATTAGAGATCCTGATACAGCTTCTCCTATAAACAATGTAAGCTCTAAATCTCCCATCATCACTCTTAGGAATTCCTGGATGGCTCAGTAGTAAACAATCTACTAATGCAGGAGACAAGGGCTTGATTCCTAGGATGGAAAGATCCCTTGGAGGAGGAAAAACTGTCCTTAACCAGTAATTTAACTCTTGAAGGGCCTTCGATAGATTTGACTAGCTTTTCATTACATTTAGCAGTGGTCTCATCGGTTTTAGGTACAATCAGTTTTATTATTAGAATTATCGATCTAAAATCACCAGCCACATCTCAGCATCAAATACCACTACTGTTTGATCCATTTTAATTACAGCTGTATTTTTACTACTTTAAGTCCCAATACTAACAGCTGGTATTACTGTATTATTTATCTTTCCTTCAATTCTCAATGATAAACTTACTGGGTACAGTATCCTAGATTATAAGGTTTTCTCTTTCAGCAGAGATAAACTATCCCTGTTCCATTAGGTTTTCTTTCAGAGGTTTTTCTTATTTTTCACTTGAAATATATTCTTCCATCTTCTCATTTTGTTTAACTTTTTCTGTCTCTATGAATTAGGCAAAACAGCTACCTATTCCAGTCTTGAGGGTTGTCTGTGTGGGAGCATTTCTTTGCAGTCAGAGTGTGGGCAGTGGCTTTGGTGGGAGAGCTGCAGTGTCAGGAATCAGTGATTTCTTATACAGTAGGATTCAAAGAGTTTTCTGGAATTCAACTGATCTTGAAGGGAATATGTAAACAGGGGAACATATTAGTTAAGAACATGTTTGACTTGGATCTGTCTTTACTTAGTTGGACTTTTTATCTTCATTTTACATCAGTCTTGGCCATTGTCGCAACCTTTTGGGATTCATAATCTCTGCATATAGACAGATAAATAAACAGATGGAACTAATAACTTAATTATGCCCCAGAGAATGGGCAACATTCCCAGCCATACCTCCATTAGTTGAAGAGTAATTCTGCCTTATTCTCATTTCAAAGGCAAGCA
The DNA here is from genome assembly GCA_006410615.1 of Neotragus moschatus. Classification (NCBI taxonomy): domain Eukaryota; kingdom Metazoa; phylum Chordata; class Mammalia; order Artiodactyla; family Bovidae; genus Neotragus; species Neotragus moschatus. Next base: position 409,777 of record SJYA01002188.1, read on the forward strand.
GGAGTGTGATGAACACCCACTACAGAAGAATATATCAGGATTGCTAAACTGAACTGGTAAAGGCATATTTATTTTAAAACTTTCTTCCCTAGGAAATTTCTTAAAAACACAACTACATGCTCATACTTTGAAGCACTTTAGTACCTTCACTTCACAGAAGACCTGTAATACCCTGTGCAATGGTTCACTAGAATAAGGCTGTTTCTCTAAAGCAGGGATCAGTTAAGTTCAATTCAGTTGCTCCGTAGTGTCCGACTCTTTGCGACCCCATGAACCGCAGAACACCAGGCCTCCCTGTCCATCACCACCTCCCGGAGTTCACCCAAACTCTTGTCCATCTAGTCGGTGATGCAGGCATAGACCTGGCCAAGTCTCTCCCCATTTGTTTTGTACAACTTGCAAGCCAAGAGTCACTTTTACATTTTGAAATAGTTGGAAGAAAATCAAAGAATAATATTTTATAACAGAAAAATTATATGAACTTCACATATCAGTGTCTATAAGTAAGTTTTTCTGAGAACACACCCATGCCCATCAATTTTCTATGGCTGTTTTCACATGACAGTACAGAGTGGAATCATTCCGACAGTACAGAGTGGAATCATTCCAACAGAGACTGTATGGACTACAAAGGAAACGTATCTAATATCTGGCCTTTTGCAGAAAAAGTTTCTCAACCTCAGCTCTAGAGTTCATGTGAGGAAAGGAGGCATTGAATGCCCCTGGTACTACAAAATGAAAACCTCTTTACAAGCTTGTAAATGCATCTTTCTATGCAATTATGGGGACTATACAAGACAAACAACAGAGAAAAGAGAGAGAGCTGGTAGGGTCTAGGTGCTCAGCACTAACATTCCTTCAGGAAATCGTTGCCATTCCTCTCATGCAAGCACTCACTTTTAAACTATCACCTAGAACCTTAAAGAACAGTCAAATAGAGTGTATAGGCAGTGTGGCCAGGAATTAACAGTACTCTTATGATCCACCAGGGACTCCTCTTAGGGGTGCCACACTCTCTAAGCTAAATTGTTATTCCTAATGTTCTCTCTCACCGAGCCCCACTCCAGAGATCCTGAAGGAAACCACATAAAGGAGTGTGGAAAAGAGGAGGTGATGACGCAGGGAGTGGCCGCTCCTCCAACCAGGGCCTGGGCATTTGGGATTCTGAAGATGAGAGGGCTTTGCAGAAAACTGGAGCAACCAAAAACTAGGCTGAGGTGCCAGGGAGAGAGGATGGGCTAGTTAATGGGTACACCACAGATGAAATACAGTCCTATAAAGGGCAGAAAGGGGCAAGAGTAGCCTTTTTTTCCTTGTGGAGAGAGTCAATAGCATCAGAGGCCAAGACAGAACTGGGTGTGATGTGCACACCCTTAGACAAAATAAGATTATACAGACACTACTGCTTCCTCAGGAAGGTATCTGTGATCACTATAGTTTGTGTAGCATTAAAAACTAAAAAGAGCTCTGTATAAAATGAGAGGAGATAAAATCATGTGAACTAAACTGCAGTCTAGAAAATTTAGGAAACCTATGACTTTAAAAAGTTGTTCTAGGGACTTCCCTGGTGGTCCAGTGGTTAAGACTCTGCACTTTCACTGCAGGGGACACAGGTTTGATCCCTGGTCAGGCAATTAAGATCTTGTATGCCATGCAGCACAGTAAAAAAAAAATTGTTCTAATAAAAATAAAATTAAAAAGTGGTTTCTTCTTACTTACAATGCACATTTACCATGTTGCTAACTACATGCCATATATATATATATCAGTTCAGTTCAGTTCAGTCGCTCAGTCGTGTCCGACTCTTTGCGACCCCATGAATCGCAGCTTGCCAGGCCTCCCTGTCCATCACCAACTCCCGGAGTTCACTCAGACTCACACCCATCGAGTCAGTGATGCCATCCAGCCATCTCATCCTCTGTCGTCCCCTTCTCTTCCTGCCCCTAATCCCTCCCAGCATCAGAGTCTTTTCCAATGAGTCAACTCTTCGCATGAGGTGGCCAAAGTACGGGAGCTTCAGCTTTAGCATTATTCCTTTCAAAGAAATCCCAGGGCTGATCTCCTTCAGAATGGATTGGTTGGATCTTCTTGCAGTCCAAGGGACTCTCAAGAGTCTTCTCCAACACCACAGTTCAAAAGCATCAATTCTTTGGTGCTCAGTCTTCTTCACAGTCCAACTCTCACTTCCATACATGACTACTGGAAAAACCATGGCCTTGACTAGACAGACCTTAGTCGGCAAAGTAATGTCTCTGCTTTTGAATATGCTATCTAGCTTGGTCATAACTTTTCTTCCAAGGAGTAAGCGTCTTTTAATTTCATGGCTGCAATCACCATCTGCAGTGATTTTCAAATACATTTATATCCTCTAAGTTTGTGACAATTGAGCAAAAAATAGTAGTAGTGTAGATCTTCATTTGATTAATGAATAAAACAAGAATCGAAGAGGCTTAATGACTTGCCCAATGTCACACTGCTGTAAGTGACTGAACTAAGATCTGAGGTGTTTCTGACTCTCCACTTTACTATAATTTCTTAAGAGATGAGGATTACCACATCCAAAAGACATAAAGAACAATTTCTCCAGAGTTAAATATATGTCAGTTTATTTTAAACATTGTTTACTTAATGAGAATATTTGAGAATAATTGAGGTATCAATTTTAAAATAATTGAGGTACCATAATTTTAAGGAACACGATTAGTAGGAAAACAGTTTCTACAAACTTCAATATACTTCATGACTGGGAGTTAGGTATAGTTTACTTAGTCTTATGACCAACTAATTTTACCTGGTACAAATGGATCAATGTATGGAATTTGATCTTTTCCATGACAACACACTAGCCAGAATCAATAAAAGATATTTTTGAGAAATCTAACCTTTGACCTCAAAGGTTTAAAGAGGGGATAGGAAGAAAGAGAAAAAACTCATCATCACTGCAGGAACCAAAAAATTCAGTTAAGCAACTAGTTTTCAAGAGTATTGGAGGGGGCAGGGGCAGGGGGCTACTATGAAATACCTACGGAAGAATTAAAAATGAGAAAAATAAAGTAAACTTTAAATAACAGATCATAAAATGGAGCAGAAAACTGCAGAGTCATCTATCTGGGACAAGTGCCTGAGTCCCAGGCCAAAAGTCCAGGACTGTAAGCATTAGATTTGGTTTGCTAATGGAAAGCAGGGACTGGGTGGCCAATAGATTGGAGCAGAGATCAACTCTCTGGGGGCATGGATGTTGCCTCACATGCTGGAGGACCCAGAAGCAAGTTCCTCTTTAAGAGTAGCTCCTCCCATTTTCCCAATACCACCCTCCTAGAGTACTGGTTCAGGGAAGTATTTTTTCTTTCAAACTGCTCAGACGTTTTGGACAAGACTTAAATCTACAGAAAAGAGGGAGATCACAAAAAGGTAGAAAAAGAATGCTACTGCAATGATTTGAGAGGGAGGAGAGTGGGACTGGTAAATGGAGAAGGAGTATGCTATATTTATACCAACTATGGCCAAAATGAGAATGACATATAGTTCAATAGAAATCTTATTTTTCTGAGCAGTAAGGATTCCAATTTTTGTTATCCAAATCTACTTTTCTGTGTAGCTATGTGATTTTGCCTAAAAAAAAAAAAAAGAAGTAACAGTAGGGTCTAAAGATATTGTCAGGAATAGGAAAAGATTAGGAAACAAATTTTTAGAACAGAAGTTAAGGGTAGTAGCTAGTGAGAAGTTATTTTTAGATAAAGAGATGGTTTTTATTTTTAAATTGAGAAGGTTAAGAATATTATTAGAGGAAGAAACAGGTGACTACCTGGCATGATGAAATACAGATGGAACCAGACCTTATTCTTCACCAAGCCTTAGGTAAAGTAGAAAGAAGGAATGAATATGTGTGTGTATGTATACACATACACACATATATGTCTCTTCATATATACATATGGCAGCGGATGTGAGTATATGTACATGTGCACATATATGTGTGTGTGTGCATATATACATATATACTTACACACATATATTTGTTTCTTCCTCCATATATGCATAACAGTTTGTGGGTATAAGTGTGTGCATATGTGTTTTAGTTGTGAATCTCTGGGCCTTTGTACAGGCAACCATGGTGAAGAAAGTGGCCATCATTGGAGCAGGCATCAGCGGCCTGGCCTCCATCAGGAACTGCCTAGAAGAGGGACTGGAACCCACCTGCTTTGAGAAGGGCGAAGATGTTGGGGGCCTGTGGAAATTCTCGGTGAGTGGGACATCACTGCAGCAGACTGCGGAGTGAAGGGGGAAGTGGGCGAGAACACGTTGCTTGGCTGTCATGGCAGTTACACTTGCTCTACAAAGCTTAACATCAGTAGCAGGTGGGAAAGTAAATCCCTTGCTTACTTTAGAAGTAAATGGGATAGTGAGCTGGCCAGTCTCTGGGTATAGAACTCAACCAATAAATCATTAATAAGTGAGCCACTTGGGGATAAAATCCATGGTCAAGTTTATGTAACAGAATTACATGAGCTAATCATGTAAAAAGTGATGGTTCTTTCCATTCATTTGTTGAGTTTCTGGAACAACCTCTTAGAGATTCAGACCACAGATTTTAAGATTTCAGGTGCTGACTTTTTTCTTGCCAAAAATACATAATTCTTGAGATTGCTGTGAAAGGAACCAAGAAGAGGACACACTGATTTGAAGTTCTTCAGTGACTTTTGTTGTTGTTCAGTCACTAAGTCGTGTCCAACACTTTGAGACCTCGTAGACTGTAGCTTGTCAGGCTTACTTCTACGCATTTATATTAAGGATTCTATCAGCAGGTATGCTTGTAAGCTGCTGTTAGATCACTTCCTGTGATCCTAACAAGTATATCATCAGGTGTGGAGGCTTCCCTGTGCCCCAGCTCTCTCCGTGTCTACAACATTAGGAATACTGTCTGGAAACAGTAAGACAGGAATACTCCTGTTTTCTTCTTCTTCTGATAAACTATAAATACATAGGAACATAGGAAGATCAATAACCCCATTTTTTTATTTTTACCATGCCACACAATATGTGGGATTCCAGTTTCCAGGATCAAACCTGTGCCCCCTGCATTGGAAGCATGACGTTTTAACCACTGGACCACCAGGAAAGTCCCCAGTAACCTCTTTTACACCACTATTCCCTCTGCAAGTACAAAATTAGTGTTAAACTTTATACCTTAATAGAAATGTTATGTTTAAGAAAAAAGTGTCTATGACGGCTCTTTAAATATTGACAATATATGAGAATTGTTCTTATTAATATAGATATTTTCTAGATTTCAAAGAACTCTTTTTGAACCACCCAGCATCGATTATTTTAAAACTGGAGTATAATTGCTTTACAATGCTGTGTTAGTTTCTGCTGTACAACAACATGTATACGTATACATATATCGCCCCCCTTGAACTTCCCCCCCCCCCCCCCCCCCCCCCCCCCCCCCCCCCCCCCCCCCCCCCCCCCCCCCCCCCCCCCCCCCCCCCCCCCCCCCCCCCCCCCCCCCCCCCCCCCCCCCCCCCCCCCCCCCCCCCCCCCCCCCCCCCCCCCCNATAATTGCTTTACAATGCTGTGTTAGTTTCTGCTGTACAACAACATGTATACGTATACATATATCGCCCCCCTTGAACTTCCCACCCACCCCCATCCCACCCCTCTAGGTCATTGCAGAGCACTGGGCTGAGCTCCCTGTGTGATACAGCAGCTTCCCAGGATTGCAGAGCTCAGTGTTTGTCACTGGAATGTGCTGACAGAATTTCACATTAGCACAGCGAAGGCTGATAGGGCTGTTTTATTAAGTAGTTTCTATATAGCAAATACCTTTCTCATTTCATTCAATCTTTATAATAATCGTATAAGCTAGGCATGAATTTTTCCCTTTTACAAATGAATCTGAAGCTTAAAAGAAAAGAAAAAAAAAATGGTAAATAGCTTGTGAATGGCAAAGACAAGACTCCAATTCAGTCTGACTTGTATTTCCAGTTTGAATTCTTAATCCCTTAATAAATTTCTGGGTGCCATTTCAACAAGTGGCCTATTGAGCTGGCAGGTCTTCTACCCAGTGATCTTAACCAGATTCTCACATTCAGGCTTATTTGCAAAGCATTGTTGAAGAAAGACACTGCTGATAAAGCTTTTGAGAGTAGCTGCCTTTCCTGTTGCTCAAGAAAGGCTTTAAAATTTGAACTTAGCATCATGGAGGGATAAACTACTCACCTGCAAGCATGAGGTACTTTTCAAGAAAAAGAAAAATTACCCCAGAGGATGGAACCTCAAACCCAGAAGCTGGAGCCTTGAGACACAAATGCTTATTTCCCAGAACTTGAAACCTAATGAAACTTACCCCTCTGGATTCCAAAATTGCTTGGAACTGATGACTCCTTTTTTTCCTTCCATTTTCTCCCTTTTGGAATGAGAATGTTTGTTACTGGTACCCTATGACTGTCCCATCATTGTATTTTGAAAAAAATAACTTATTTTCTAGCTTGCCACGTCCAGAAATAGAGAATTCTGTCCCAGGGTGAATTACACTCAGAGTCGCTTTGATTCCTAATTCAGATAGTTTAGACAATGAGATTTAGAATTATTGAGCTGATGATATATAAGTGAGATTTTGAACCTGATTTGATGCTGCAGTGGATTGAGACTTTGGAGATGTTGAGATGAAGTGAATATATTTGACATGTGGGATAAATGTGAATCCTTAGGTGCCTGACAGTGGACTGTGATAGGCTATTCAAACAACAGGCCCCTCAAAGATATCAGGTTCTGATCCTAGAATCTGTAAATATTCCTAATGAGGGGAAAAGAAGAAGATATTTACAGGTATGATTAAATTAATAATCTTGAGATGATGAGATTATTTTGGATTATCTGTGTGGGGCCAAAATGCCATAACATCTATCCCTCAAAGAGAAAGGCATGGAACTTCCCTGCTGGTCCAGTGGTTAAGAATCCACATTTCATGGGTTCAATCCCTGGTCAGGAAACAAATATCCTACACGCCAGCCCTGGGGCAACTAAGCTCACACACCTCAATGAAAGGTCCCACATACCACAACTAAGACCTGACAGAGCCAGAAAATAAAATAAACTTTAAAAGAGAAAGAGAGAGAAAGGCAAAGGGAGATCTGACACACAGAAACCAAAAAAAAAAGGGAAAATGACTTCATCAGAAAGAGAGATATGAAGATGCTATGCTAAGATCAAGAAGGTAAAGAAAGGAGACACTAGTCAAGGAATACAGGTGGCCTCCAGATGCTAAAAAAGCCAAGGAATGCTGGCATCCAGCAGGAGCGGGAAGAGATAGTGAATCTCGCCTAGAGCCTCTGGGATGGACTTGGCCCTGCCAACACTTTGAGTTAGGCCCAGTGATGCTGGTGTTCAACTTCTGGCCTCTGGAATCATGAGGGAATAGATTCCTGCTGTTTAAGCTGTCAGGTTTGTGGTAAATTATTATAGTAACCACGTGAAACTAATACAGTTGATTATTCAGAGTTCCCTAATTATTCCACCTCTGTGGGAGGACTTGAAGATGCAAATGACACTGTGACTTGCAGTGTTTCTCAAATACCTCTATGAGTCTGTAGCAGTATACCTAGAAATCACATTACAGGATTATACTAGAAAATCAAGTTAAATTTTGTATTTTCATTACAGTTAGTTTAAAAAGTCAGCATTTTACATTTTCTAAGATCCAAACATTAGCTGGGTGTAAAAAAATAATAATAATAAAACTGCAGGAACTTCCCTGGCAGTCCAGTGTTTAAGAATCCACGTTTCCAATGCAGGGGCCATGGGTTCGATCCTTGGTCGGGGAATTAAGATTGTGTGTACTGCATAATGTAGCCAAATTAAATTAAAAAAAAAAAAGGAATGTGCACATAATTCAAACTTTTGTAGCTTTTTCCTACAGCACTTTCTTAGGTCCTTCTATTAATAGTTCCTTCTTCTAACCCAGATCTAAAGGCAGAATGATGTATTTGCCTCACCTGCTTTGATCACTGAGAAAATACTTTATGACTAGGCTGCAGGTCTAGGGAGAAGGTCTTTCTCAGGAGTTCCACAAACAACATGTCAATAAATTTCCTGGATTTGGGCCTGAAGTGTCATGAATAAAGTCTCCTTTTTCTGGGCATGCAATCCTTTGTTCACTTCCTCTGGGTTTTTTTCTAGCCTATGTATCAGTTTGACCTTTAATATTTAGTCTCTCCTTGTGTTGACTATAATCACTGTCAAGCATCCTCAACTCATCCAAAGCTGTGAATTCCTCCACCTTTGCACCCCACGTGCACACGAGCAGAGTCAACAACCCAATGGAATAGCAGGAAACTCTCATCATATTTCAAAATCACATTGCTTTCTGATGCAGATTTGGCCACTCATCTACCACTGAATTGCTTTTCAATAGCAAGGCCTCAGACACATTGGCTTTTAATGTGATTGGAATATTCTAATATGACACTAAAAATTTGTATTCTAGGGGCCTGACATCTTTGAGTTATATGAGCCCTAATTAAATTTCTAGTGCTCAGTGCTTTTCATTATGAACTAGCAACTCTACGAAGAGATCTACAGTTTGATCTTTCATCAAAGGGAAAACCATTTCAGGCAGAAAACAATGTTAATTTTTTAAATCTATATGTTAATTTTATTTTATTTCATTCTTTTTAAATTTTACTTTATTTTACTTTACAATACTGTATTGGTTTTGCCATACATCAACATGAATCCACCATGGGTGTGTATAGAAAACAATGTTAATTTTTTTAAGGAAAGAAAAAATGTTTTTCTTTAGAGTCCCTTTTAGAGTTTTTTTGACTCTTTAAATTTGAAAACGCAATCTTATGAACTGACTAATACTTACACAGTTGTTTTCTGTTTGTTTTTGGTTTTTTAAGGATCATAGATTTGGTCAAACAGTAACTTAGCTAGCATTGTATCTTGCACTTTGGTCTGTCATTAGTTGATATACAACAAACCCTGTATTTTAAAAAGATGAAATATGCCTTATTTTCAAGTGCCCATGGAACATTTCTAAAACTGATTCCTAAGTCAAAAAGTCCTCAAATTTTTCGAAAAAGTATGTAAGTAAAATGAAATCCTCAGCTGACAATACAATAAAATAGAAATTTATAACAAAATGAAGATGGAAAATACTGCCTCCAGGAAATTAAGTTCTCTTTTAAAGATATATTAATTAATGTTCTTTTAGAAGTTTGGACTCAGTAAGACAAATGATTGATAACTTAAAAAAGAGAAAATAGAATGGATGAAAAAGTATCAACTGCTAACTAACTGATTTTATACCATGAAGGATATCAATTGGAAAATGGTTACAAAAAATAAGATAACTCAATGAGGTTGATGGTCACAAAATTGCCAGACAAAAATCAATAGTTTATATATATTGTAGAGTTAGCAGACTGGCTTGGCTCTTTTCACACTAAAGCTGGTCCATTTTGTTTGATCTATGTTTTTAATTTCAGTTGATTATTTTAAAACCAGGATATTTCACATAAAAATCTAAGGATATGTCTTCTTTTCAAAAGTCAGAAAATCAGGTAACTCTGGATCTCCTCTTACTCTAATACATAGCCTCTTTAGGCTGAATTTGAATTCTGTGTTTTATCATGTTCATTTTTGATTCATTTCTTGTAATTTTCTCTGCATTTATAGAATTTATTTTGACTGGTGCTACATAAAAACAATAATCCCTTAAAATTTTTGGAACAGATTCATTTACAAAATTTTCCATTTTCTCTTATTCCTATAGTCATATCATTCTTTTTGTTTAATTAACCTTCATGTCTATATTATTACAACCATGTAAATATCATTGCTAAGCTGCTTAGTGGATTCTGATTACACCTTCTTTATTTCTTTTATTTTATTTTTTATTTTATGAATTAAAATTTTCCATCTCAGGTGTACATGAGTTCCCAATCTTGAACCCCCCCCCCACCTCCCACCCCATATCAGCTCTCTGGATCATCCCCGTGCACCAGTCCCAAGCATCCTGTATCCTGTATTGAACATAGACTGATGATTCATTGCTTACGTGATAGTATACATGTTTCAGTGCCATTCTCCCAAATCTTCCCACCGTCTCCCTCTCCGTCAAAGTCCAAAAGTCCATTCTATACATCTGTGTCTCTTTTACTGTCTCGCATACAGGGTTATCATTACCATGTTTCTAAATTCCATATATATGAATTAGTATACTGTATTGGTGCTTTTCTTCCTGGCTTACTTCACTCTGTATAATCAGCTCCAGTTTCATCCACCTCAGTAAAACTGATTCAAGTGTATTCTTGATTAACCTTTTGTTTTCACTGGAGTTAGTAACTGCCTTGTGGTCTTTGTTGATTTAATTTTACAATGCTATTCTATTTCACTCCCCAACCTCTCCCACAGAATTTTGACTCTCCTCTGAACAGTTAAATACATGAGGTGTTTCACTGGCTTAATTCTTCTCTTAACTGTCTCTTAAAGACACTCTTCTGGATTGTTTCCCTTCTCTAGGCTAACCACTCTGCTATTATCCTGGGTAACCCTGTTTTCTGGAAACTTTATCTTCCTACTATTTTTTTATTCTCTCATTTTAGAAGAGTATAAGAGAGTATCTCCTTGGAGTTTCCTATGAAATTAAAATATATGAAGTAAAAGACTGCAGACCTTGAATATCTGATAAGATCACCAGATATTTGATCTGGATTCCCATTTGATTAGATCTAGTCTTAACTTCCGGGCTTCCCAGGTGGCACTAGTTGTAAAGATCTCCTGCCAATGCAGGAGACATAAGAGATGCTGGTTAGATTCCTCGGTCAGGAAGATCCCTGGAAGGAGGGCATGACAACCCATTCCAGTATTCTTGCCTGGAAAATCCCATGGACAGAGAAGCCTGGTGGGTTATGGTCCATAAGGTCGCAAAGTGTCAGACACACCTGAAGCGACTTAGCACATTCTTAACTTTCCACTTTCTTTGATCTGGTAAGTCAGTGATAAACTCATCCATTTGTGCTCTACTTTCAAAATATTGTGCCGGAGTCCAGCCCCGGCGGGTCCAGGGAATTCGAAGAGGGGACGACGTCGGCGAGGAAAAACTTATTTATTTAGAAATATAAGATTAGGAAATAATAACATAGTGGGAAAATTAAGTGGAGAAAAGAGGCTGAATAACTTGGTTTACGGGGAAAACCAATAAAACCTTGAGACAAGAGGTTTGCACCATCTACGTTGGGCCGCCGGCGCCCACTTGAATCTCTAAGGGTGCCCCACCTTGGGCTCCCTTTCGCGCAGGACTTAAAAAGCCAAGGNGTGCTGCGATTCATGGGGTCGCAAAGAGTTGGACACGACTGAGCGACTGAACTAAACTGAACTGAACTACTACTAGACTACTAAGTGTTCAGGTCTCTCTGGACAAGACAAATATCCAGAATTACATAGAGAAAAATAGAAAATCGTGCAAAGACCCAAGGAGTACCCCATTTGGCACAGCTTAATCTCTAGGTCTCTCTAGGAGCAATGCTCAGTCTTTTAGCTTCCCTTCCTTGTCCCTCAGCTCTTTCTAAAATTGTCTCTAGGCTTATGCAGAAATAGAACTTATATGACCTTCTGGTGAAGCAAAGCCAAAGTTTCCCGAATTCAAACACAGGCGTGGGTCTGTCCTCTGAATCCTCTGGTCTCCTGATATTCCTATTGTAAGTGAATACCCTTCATGCCTATCCTTCAGTAATCTTCAACCAAAGGCCAGTTGATAAACCTGGAACTGTTCTCCCTTAGCTGTCAGGGACTGATGAACCTCCTAGCTGAACAGACTCCACTTACCAGGTGCAATTAGCTCAGTGAGTCCCTAACCCAAATGGTCCATTCTTCAGCTCTACTAAAATGCCACTTAGCTGCCCCCAACCCTTGGCAACTCTCTGGCAAACTAGCTACTAAAAGTCTCAGATGACTTCTGCATCCACTTTGGGAACAAGCAGGAACTCATGTTTTATTCAAACTGAATGAGTTCAAGAGAGCTAACCTAAGGTCTGAGCTTTTCTTAATCATGTTACCTCTTCCTAATCACTGCTACTTGACTCTTCAGTGTCAACCCTCCCCAACCCAGGTTGTTTTGGGGAGCCTTTGAAGTGATATCTTACCAGAATTTCAAATGTGAAAACAAATTCCCTCTACCCTCGGTGTTTTGCTCAATCTTTCTAGCATGTCAGTTTGGTCGCTCAGTCAAGTCTGACTCTTTGTGACTCCATGGACTGCAGCATGCCAGGCTTTTCTGTCCATCACCAACTCCTAGAACTTGCTTAAACTCAAGTTTATTGAGTCAGTGATGCCATCCAACTATCTCATCCTCTGTCGTCCCATTCTTCTGCCTTCAATCTTTCCCAGCATCGGGGTCTTTCCCAATGATTCAGTTCTTCATATCAGGTGGCCAAAATATTAGAGCTTCAGCTTCAGCATCAGTCCTTCCAATGAATATTCAGGACTGATTTCCTTTGGGATTAACTAGTTTCATCTCCTTGCAGTCCAAGGAACTCTCAGTAGTCTTCTCCAACACCAAAGTTCAAAAGCATCAATTCTTCTATGTTCAGCTTTCTTTATGGCTCTCACATCCATACATAACTACTGGAAAAACCATAGCATAGATGGACCTATGTTAATTTCAGAACTTTAGCCCAACGAATAATGCTTAGGATTTAAGTCATCTCCTTTTCTGCGTCTATTCCCCTTTCTCCTTACCTAATTCCTTTAAATCAATGTTTTTCATTTTGGAGATTATAACCCATGTGTGTGCAATGATATAAATTAATGAATTAATCTGCATATTTAAATGGAATGGATAGACAAGAACTATAATCCCACAGCCTCCAGAACAAAAACCCCAATCACAGAAAGCTAACCAAAATGAAAAGAAACAGGATTATGTACCAGATGAAGGAAGAAGATAAACCTCCAGAAAAACAACTAAAAGAAGTGGAGATAGGCAACCTTCCAGAATGGATGGAAAGTATGTGTGCAACTCAAGTTCTTGAAAATGATTTTTCTTCATAAAACTTTTGTTCCCTGTGTATCTGTGTATACACTGGGTTGCAATAAAAAATATGTAACTATGAGATGTAAAGTAAAAAATAAAATAAAATAAAATCTGAAAAAAAGTGTTACTATAGGGTATGGTCAAAAACATTTGAAAAAGATATTGTAAACATAATCGAAATTCTCTCTGCCCTAGGTACATAAAAAATATTATGATCTAATCTACCAGGACTACCACGTAATATGCTAAAGGAAGTTTTTTTTTCCACTGTGGTAAATAAACCACAATAAAGATTTACCATATAGCTATTTTAAAGTGTCCAGTTCTGTGGCATTAAGTTCATTGATGTTATCGTACAATCATACCACCATCCCTCTCCAAAACATTTTAATCTTCCCAAAGTAAAACTCTGCAGAAATTAAACAATTTAACTCTCAATTCCTCCCTCTCCCTGGCCCCAAGCCACCACCACTCTCTTAGTCTCTGTGAACGTGATCACTCTGGGTATCTCAGAAAAATGGAATCATACAGAATTTGTCTTTTTGTGACTGGTCTATTTCATTCATCATATGTCCTCAACGTTAATGCATATCACGACATGTATCAGACCTTCCTTTCTTTTTAAGGCTGAATAATGTTCCATTCCATATATACATCACATTGCCTGTCCATGATCATGAGTTGGCATGTTGAAATCACGCACAGGTAAATTTTGGGAAATACTATCACTGTAATTAATGGTTCAAAGCAACAAAATTAATCCAGTTATATATTCTTAAAAGGACATGATGAAATTCAGAATCTGTTTCCCTTAGAAAAGATGTGAATAAAGATATATATTTCAACATTCTAAGTTCCTTTGATTATCATCAAATAATTTAAGTGAAGTTAATTTGTGCCTCATCTTATTGCATTTACTTTTGGAAAAGACCAACCAAAAATGAGTGATAATTATCTGGGACTAATTCTGACCACGATAAATATACTCATTTACAAACTCTGTTCCATTTAAAATGTTTCTTTCACAGGACCATGTAGAGGAAGGCAGGGCCAGCATTTATCAGTCAGTCTTTACCAACTCTTCCAAAGAGATGACATGTTTTCCAGACTTCCCATTTCCTGATGATTTTCCTAACTTTATGCATAACAGCAAGCTCCAGGAATATATTACTATGTTTGCCAAAGAAAAGAACCTCCTGAAATACATACAATTTAAGGTAAGATATTATTAAAAAAAAAAAAACTTATTGGGGGCATAACTGTGAGGAATTCTATATTTATTACAAGATCCCCATTTGCTCCTTTCACTATCTCTTTCTCAACTGTAAACAATTTTAACAGTATGGCTTCTTTGACCCTAGATTTAGAAAGTATACATTCCTCTTAAGAATATGTAGGAATTTTTTTTAGTTATTTTTTAATTTTTTTAATTTTTTAAATATAAACGTATTATTTTAATTGAAGGTTAATTATTTTACAATATTGTATTGGTTTTGCCATACATCAACATGAATCCACCACAGGAAATTTTTAACTACACATAGTGACCAAAATGCCATAAACTTAGAAATCAGAGCAAAGAAAAAAATGCTTGGGTAAACATGAATTTATAAATTAAGAACACATTATTCCTAAACAATTTACAAGTCAAAAAAGAAATTGCAGGGGAAATTTTTAAATATTTAGAGCTAAATGATGATTTAATTTTGATATATCAATATTTATTGAAAGTAGAGAGCACAAAAACTTTTATGAAAATTATAAGCTTAAATGTTTATGTCAGAAAATAAGAAAGATTTTCTAGGTGATCCTTAAGCATACTAAAATATGAGAACTTACACTCTGGATATAGATGATATCTTTCATTTTGAGACAATAACATTAAAAATAAAATGACAAGGAAGTACATTAGGAAATTGCTGTTACTACAAAAATTATTGGCCACCAGATTATTTACTACATGTTCTACGTGGCTCTTGTAAACTATAGTTCAATTGTCAGAGCTCCAAAAGGAATCACTCTTATACTGCAGAGAATACTGGTCATACACAAGGAACCACATGGAAATAAAATTTAATAAAACATATAGATAGGGGCTTTCCTGGAGGTCCAGTGGA
Organism: Neotragus moschatus; assembly: GCA_006410615.1. Lineage (NCBI taxonomy): Eukaryota > Metazoa > Chordata > Mammalia > Artiodactyla > Bovidae > Neotragus > Neotragus moschatus. Next base: position 424,936 of record SJYA01002188.1, read on the forward strand.
TAAGAATCTGCCTTGCAATGCACACCAGCTCGATCTCTGGTCTGGGAAGATCCCACATCTTGGGCCAAAGGGCAACTAGGCCCAAGAGTTGCAACTACTGAGCCCACATGCCACAACTACTGAAGTTTGCATGCCCTAGAGCCTGTGCTCTGCAACAAGAGAAGCCACCACAATGAGAAGCCTTCATACCACAGCTAGAGAGTAGCTCTTAGTTTCTAATGCTGAGATGCCATATGATTCTATGATCATTTGGCAAAGTTGGAAAGTTTTTCTATGTTTTGATGATCTGGGAAAGGTGGCCTTCTTAATCTAGTAAAGAGACCATTAAGGAAGCTGCAGGGTTAATTTCACTCCGATAATGACAAAACCCTGATAGTGTTTAATATTAGTGCATCTTCACAAAACTCAATGACCATACCAGTACAAAGTTAAAAAAAAAAAAAAAATAGAATCCTCCTTTCTTGAAGGCCTCTGTAATAGACACTATGGCCTCATTTCTTTCTCTCTTATATCCCTCGGTATTGTTTATGGAAATTTTCCCCTGAGAAGCCATGTGTTTTGATTTATAGGGAGTGTCCATGTTATGAAATAGTGAAAGTTACATGATTCATTTGGGGAGGAAACTTGTAACTCTTGGCCAGTTGGCATCATCTTCAAACCTACAGAGAGAAATGCAATAGAACAACAACCCTGCAAGCGCTTTTAACTCTGCCTTCACTTCTCAGTCCAGCTTGTTCTCTTACTTTGTTAAGAAACAGCGTGGTATGACTGGGACACAGAAGAAAAAGAAAAGCATGTTGTCACTGGAGTGAGACTGCCTCAGAAATGTTACCAAGTCAGGGTTCGGTGTTTCCTGTCCTTTGGAAGAGAACAGTCCTAAATAAGTGCCTTCCTCATCATGTAGCAGGCACCATGATTGAGATCAGCTTCCTTGGCTGACTTTTAGTCGAGTGTAAATTTAACTTTGAACACATAGCAAAAGGATGAGAGTAAAAAAAATGCTGTATTTTTACAGGATCTATTTCATGTAAACTCTGTGTCTTGACCAAAATATGAACCACCTAAAGAATGAAATTGGAAAGTCAGTGGGAGAAACAGCTGTAGAATCAAGGACCTATATTTAAATTTTGAACCTAGTTATTGGATTTTATGCACATTATTTAACTTCTTTAAGTCTCCATTTCATATGTAAAATGAAGCAACTATGTATCTTAGAGAATTATTCTGAAGATCAAATAAAGGCTTTAAAGCAGTTTAAAAAGATAAAATGGCTAAAGAAATATGTTAGAAAATTGCTGTTACTATGTAAATTATTGGCCACCAGATTATTTACTACATGGGCTACCTGACTCTTGTAAACTATAATTCAATTGTCAGAGCCCCGAAATGAATCACTCTTGTACTGCAGAGAATACTGGTCATACACAAGGAACTATGTGGGGATTTAAACACACACACACACACACACACACACATACACACACACACACACACACACACACACACACACATATAGATAGGGGCTTCCCTAGTGGTCCAGTGGATAAGAATCTGCCTTGCTATGCAAGAGACACTGGTTTGATCCTTGGTCCAGGAAGATCTCCTGTGCCACGTGCAACTAAGCCTGAGAGTTACACCTACTGAGCCTACACTCTGCACCACAACTACTGAAATCTGCACCCCCCTAGAGCCTGTGCTCTGCAACAAAAGAAGCCACCACANGAATCTGCCTTGCTATGCAAGAGACACTGGTTTGATCCTTGGTCCAGGAAGATCTCCTGTGCCACGTGCAACTAAGCCTGAGAGTTACACCTACTGAGCCTACACTCTGCACCACAACTACTGAAATCTGCACCCCCCTAGAGCCTGTGCTCTGCAACAAAAGAAGCCACCACAATGAGAAGCACTCACCCCATAACTAGAGAGTAGCCCCCACTCACTGCAACTAGAGAAAGCCTGTGAAGCAACAAAGATGCAGCACAGCCAAAAATAAATAAATATTTTTAAAAATCACGTCGATCATTTTATGCTTTGACTTATTAAAAAGGAATTTTGAATTTATAATATGCACCTTCGTAATGAATTAAGTATTTTTCCTAAGGCACTATTAAGGATTTTCTTCATACTATTTGATGATGTTGGTGCCAAATATGCCTTTTGGCATTGAATAAAGAAGATTATCTTTCTGTGTTTCTCTTAGACAACTGTATCCAGTGTAAATAAGCGTCCCGATTTCTCAACCACTGGCCAATGGGATGTTATCACTGAAAAGGATGGTAAAAAGGAATCAGCTGTCTTTGATGCCGTAATGATTTGTTCTGGACATCATGTGTACCCCAACATGCCTAAAGAGTCCTTTCCAGGTAAGGCCAACATTTACGCTGCCATCCACACATCTTGCATGAGGAAATAACCTTGATGATGTCTGTCTTTTGTATGTATACAAAACTATAATTTATAAAAGTACACATTAAATTAAAATATGCTTTTATTGTATCTAATGGGCTTCCCAGGCAGCTCAGTGGTAAAAGAATCTGCCTGCCAATGCAGGAGATGCAGGTACAATCCCTGGGTCAGGAAGATCCCCTGGTGGAGGGCATGGCAACCCACTCCAGTATTCTTGCCTGGAGAGTCCCATGGATAGAGAAGCCTGGTGGTCTATGGTCCATAGGGTCGCAAAGAGTTGGACATGACTGAGCACATGTAATCTCTACAATTAGATATACTGTCTTTGGTATAGTTTAAGTATTAAAATTCCTATTACTGCAACCATATTCACTAACAAGTTCTGTTATAGCCGTTTTTTTAAGTGAAAATCAAAATAATTCATATGTTTTCCACTTTTTCACTCAGGAATAAAACTTTTTAAAGGCAAATGCTTCCACAGCCGGGATTATAAAGAACCAGGAATCTTCAAGGGGAAGCGAGTCCTGGTGATTGGTCTGGGGAACTCGGGCTGTGACATCGCCTCAGAACTCAGCCACATAGCCGAAAAAGTATGCCTCCCTGATACTCAGGGAACTATCTTTAATACCATTTGAAAAGTGTGAAAGAAATCGGGGAGGGCAGAGTCCTTGATGCGAAAAGTAAGTAGCAGTTCATACAGCTCAATGCCCTTGGTAACAAGTGGGGATTTTGAATAGCTTGATGTGGCAAAGGCAGAACATCAGCTGGAGTGATGTCATTCAACAAGCTGCTTCTTTGGGATGTTTGGTGTCTAATGTGTCCAATAAATTCTTCCAAAACCGGTGGGATCATCAGACAAGCACTAGAAGAAATATGACCAGTATTCAGTTATTGGTCACCTACACCAGAGAAGACTTGGCTAAAAGATGAAAATACCACAGAAATGATCAACAGGTGTTGATCCTAAGATATGGGTTATAGTGCAGGAAGTTTATTTGGGAGTGCTCTCTGGACGAATACCACTGAGGGAAGGGAAAGAAGTTTTCCTTTATTTGCTCTGAAGCTAGGATAATCCTTCTGAATTGTCCCTAGTTGAAGTGAGAGGCTGGGTCATTTTTTTTTTTTTTACCAGTATAGATGTTTATTTTTATTTACATATATTGCCTCCCTTTTGAGCCTCCCTCTCATCCCACCCCCATCCCACCTCTCTAGGTCGTCACTGAGCACCTAGAGCATGTTATACAGTGTGAAATAAGTCAGAAAGAAAAAAAAAATCATATACTGAAGCAAATATATGGAATCTAGAAAAATGGTACAGACGAACCTATTTGCAGGGCAGGAATAAAGATACAGATGGAGAGAATGGATTTGTGGACACAGCAGGGGAAGGGGAGGGTGAGACAAATTGAGAGCCCTTTGTCTTCCTCCCTCAACTGGTCACTGAATGCAGGGGATCCAAAAAGATTATAAGATGTTGGGGGAGGTCCCCTCTTCACCAAAGCAACTCCCAAAGAGGGCTGAGAGCTGAGGGCTGCCTTCTGGGCACTGCCCCCAGAGGTGTAATAACTCCATTCCTAAAGGCAGATCTGAGAGGTATATCCACTACAAACAGTCACCACGTTAACAGTTGAATTGGTGTTTTTCAAGGTCATCATCAGCTCCCGAAGTGGCTCCTGGGTGATGAGCCGGGTCTGGGATGAAGGCTATCCGTGGGACATGCTGTTTGTCACTCGATTTGAAACATTCCTCAAGAACACCTTACCGACAGTCATCTCTGACTGGTGGTACACGAAGCAAATGAATGCCAGATTCAAGCATGAGAACTATGGCTTGATGCCTTTAAACGGGTAAAGCAGAGTTAAACATGAAATGCCCGCTAACTTTTATTTCACTGTCAGCAACCCTAATGTGTGAAATAACCCCTGGACAAATCAAAGTGAAGTAATCACCTCTCACATTTCAGAGGACAAAGAATTGCAAAAATTAGGAGTGTTTTCCTGTTTCACAATTCTCCTTACCAGATTTGCACAGCTGGAAAGTTATATAACAGGTCAAGAATTTTACTCCCTAGAGTAATGATAATAATAGTCAACATGTTTTTAAGTACTTAATACATGTCAGAGCCTTATTAAGTCTCAGACATGCATTATCTCACTTTACTCTCATGACGACTATGAAAAAGTGAAAGTGTCCAATTCTTTGTGACCCCATGGACTGTATGTAGCCCACCAGGCTCTTCTGTCCATGGGATTCTCCAGGCAAGAATATTGGAGTAGGTTGCCATTCCCTTCTCTAGGAGATCTTCCCAACTCAGGGATCAAACCCTGGTCTCCTGCATTGCAGGCAGATTCTTTATCATCTGAGCCACCGGGGTGGGGGGCACAGCAACTATGATGATGCTCTATTATAATCTTCATTTGAGAGATGAGAAAACTGTGGTTTACCAAAGCCCCACAGCTAGGAAGTCAGAAATAGTGATTGAAACAAGTCCAGATCTGCTGACTCCAAAGTGCCTCACTCTTAGCCACCTTGCTCTAAAACCTCTTTCTTAACTGCAAAGTTAAGCAAAGCAGGACTTGGTGCTTCACTCATTCAGTTCAGTTCAGTCACTCAGGCATGTCCAACTCTTTGCGACCCCATAGGCTGCAGCATGCCAGTCTTCCCTGTCCATCACCAATTCCTGAAGCTTGCTCAAATGCATGTCCATCAAGTCAGTAATGCTATCCATCCATCTCATCCTCTGACATCCCCTTCCCATCCTCCCTTCAATCTTTCCTAGAATAAGGGTCTTTTCCAATGAGTCAGTGAATCACACTAGGTGGCCAAAGTACTGGAGCTTCAGTTTTAGATTCAGTCTTTCCAATCAATATTCAGGACTGATTTCCTTTAGGACTGATTGGTTGGATCTCCTCGCAGGCAAAGGGACTCTCAAGAGTCTTCNTCTTTTCCAATGAGTCAGTGAATCACACTAGGTGGCCAAAGTACTGGAGCTTCAGTTTTAGATTCAGTCTTTCCAATCAATATTCAGGACTGATTTCCTTTAGGACTGATTGGTTGGATCTCCTCGCAGGCAAAGGGACTCTCAAGAGTCTTCTCCAACACTATGGTTTAAAAGCATCAATTCTTCAGCGTTCAGTTTTCTTTATGGTCCAACTCTCACATCCATACATGACTACTGGAAAAACCATAACATTGACTAGACAGCTCTTTGTTGGCAAAGTACTGTCTCTGCTTTTTAATATGCTATCTAGGTTGGTCATAACTTTTCTTCCAAGGAGTAAGCGTCTTTTAATTTCATGGCTGCAGTCACCATCTGCAGTGATTTTGGAGCCCAAGAAAATAAAGTCTCTCAACAAAGTTTCCATTGTTTACCCATCTATTTGCCATGAAGTGATGGGACTGGATGCCATGATCTTCATTTTCTGAATGTTGAGTTTTAAGCCAACTTTTTCACTCTCCTCTTTCATTTTCATCAAGAGGCTCTTTAGTTCCTCTTCACTTTCTGCCATAAGGGTAGTGTCATCTGCATATCTGAGGTTATTGATATTTCTCCCAGCAATCTTGATTCCAGCTTGTGCTTCTTCCAGCCCAGCGTTTCTCATGATGTACTCTGCATAGAAGTTAAATAAGTAGGGTGACAGTACACAGCCTTGACATACTCCTTTCCTGATTTGGAACCAGTCTCTTGTTCCATGTCCAGTTCTAACTGTTGCTTCTTGACTTGCATACAGATTTCTCAGGAGCAGGTCAGGTGGTCTGGTATTCCCATCTCTTTAAGAATTTTCCAGTTTGTTGTGATCCACACAATCAAAGGCTTTGACGTAGTCAATAAAACAGAAGTAGATCTTTTTCTAGAACTCTCACTTTTTCAAAGAGCCAACAGATGTTGGCAATTTGATCTTTGGTTCCTCTGCCTTTTCTAACTCCAGTTTGAACATCTGGAAGTTCATGGTTCACGGTATTGCTGAAGCCTGGCTTGGAGAATTTTGAGCATTACTTTACTAGCATGTGAGATGAGTGCATTGCTCTCATTACCTTCCCCTTAATGGAGCCCTCCCACTGATCTATGGCCACAATGTTTTCATCTTCAGCCTTCTCCTCACTCTCTCCTATAATATCCTCCAAGCCAATCATATGATAAGAGATTACTTTGACATGGGTGAAAAAACCTAAGTTCTAAGCTGTTTACATCAAAGTTAATTCATTAAGTCAACAAATAGTTATTAAGCTTTTATTATGTGCCAGGACCTGTGAATATAGCAGTGAACAAACTCATAAAATCCCTATTCTCATGGGGCTTACATTCTAATAATGGGAAACAGACACAAACAGCTCGAAATCTAACTAAGGCAGACAAGGGTAACAGGAGATGACATCAAGACAATTTTAAACAACCCTTAGAGAAGGTCTCACTGAAAAAGCTTTCAAGCAAATTTCTGAAGGAGATGAGAAAATGAGCCAGAAGGGTATCTGGAGAGCACTCTTCTGGACAGTAGAAACAGCTAGGACATCATCTCTTCAGGGGTATGACTGGCATGTTTGACAAAATACAGTGGCTTCTTTTGCTGGAGAAGAAGAATGGGGAGAATAGCAGGAATTGAAACCAGAGACATCAAAATAGCCAGTTGACGCTGGGTCTTGGAAGCCACTGTAAAGACTCCGGCCTTTACTCTGAATGCAGTGGGAAACCATAGCAGGCATCTGACCAAACTGGAGACAAAGTCTAAGTTAGTTTGAAGAGTCACTTTGGCTGTTATGGCCATAACTCACTGTAGGGTGTAGGTCAAGGAAGGAAGTGGAAAGACTGGTTAAGAGGCTATTATCAAAAACCCAGATGAGATGGGAAGGTGGCCTGAACTAGGATCATCAGTGTTCAGAAGTTGTCAGGCTGGGATAGCGTTTGAAGGTAAAGTGAACAGGATTTTTTCTTCAATTGAATAGCAAATGTGAAAGCAAAGAAAATGTCAAGGATGTCTTTCAGACTTTTGATCTGAGCAAGGGAGCAAAGATGGAGGTGATGTCTACTGAGATGGGGACAACCGTGGGAGGAGCAGAAGTTTAGTTTTAAATGGATTAAAGTTGGAATTCTTGTTTGGTATTTGCATAGAAGAATATGGAACAGCAGTGGGTACATAAGACAGAAGAGTGATTCCAATCATAAGTTTAAAGTGTGGACTGGTCAGAACACAGATAGTATTTAAATAAGTGAAAACTAGATGACATCTCTTGAAGAATGAATGTCAACAGAGAAGACAAAAATAATAGTGAGGTACAGCGAGGTAGGTAGAAGGGAATCAAGAGCGAGTGATGACATGAAAGCAAAACAAATGCTGTGTTTCAAGGAGGAGGACACCATCAAGTGTGAGTTTACTAATAAGTTAGGTAAAATAAGGAGTAAGAGTGGACCACTGGATCTGGTGCCTTGAAGATCCTGGTGGCCTTGACCAAGGAAGTTTCAACATGGAAGTGAGTTTAAGATAAATGGCAGATAATTCCAGTTGAATCCAGCCTTCTTCCAACCAGCAGTCCAACCAACCTCACTGTCTGGCTCAGTTTCCTCCCCAGCAGCATCTACCTATGGCTTTCTCTCTCACAGACACAATTCCCATCATCCTCTAAGAACCATGTCTTTTCTTCCAGCATTATTCCGTTCACCGCTAAGGCAGAGTTCTGTGCACTCACTAGAGATATTACTGAATAAAAAATAATCAAAAGCTCTCTCTTTCCGGATTTCCAGTTTCCTCTGTCTTCTCCTGGCCTTATTTAAATTCCTAGATGCTCACTTCCTCACCTGACATGGTTTTGTCTGCATGGGGTTCACACTCCTTTATGATAGAACCTGGCTTCAGCCTTCCACCTTTGTCTTCCTTCCTCCTATTTGATCTTCTTTACATCACAGTGATCACTTTGGATTATATTACGTTAAGAATAATGGGCTAACATTTTGAGCACTATCTATGTGCTACAAACTGCGCCAAATTCTTTATATTACTTAGGTCTGCTGATAATCTGAGATAGGTATAGCAGTTATTACCACTTCAGGTGAGGAAGATGAGGTAAGAGAAAATAAGAAAATTTAATTTGATCAAGGTTCACAGNCGTTAAGAATAATGGGCTAACATTTTGAGCACTATCTATGTGCTACAAACTGCGCCAAATTCTTTATATTACTTAGGTCTGCTGATAATCTGAGATAGGTATAGCAGTTATTACCACTTCAGGTGAGGAAGATGAGGTAAGAGAAAATAAGAAAATTTAATTTGATCAAGGTTCACAGTTGATTAGTAGCAAAGAAAGAAATTTAAAGACCCAGGTACTCTGATCTTTGTTTTTCCTGATATAGGGGATATGATCTGAGTGCTTATTCTGGAATTTGGGGAGACTTTTGTGGGAAAAGAGAGAAAGATCAAAGGAAATAGAGACGGGATTAGCAAAAACAAACTTCTGTGACAATATGGCCTTACATAAGTTTTATCTATCAGCCATATTGATGACACTCCATGGCACATTAAAAATCTTGGGTAAGTTTTTCCTATCAGTTAATTATGGACCAATAAAACAAAGGAAATGGTACTGTTCTAAAGCTTGCTTCTGTTTTCCATACAGCACCCTGAGGAAAGAGCCTGTGTTCAATGACGAACTCCCAGCTCGCATTTTATGTGGCGTTGTGACCATTAAGCCAAATGTGAAGGAGTTTACAGAGGATTCAGCTATTTTTGAGGATGGGACAGTTTTTAAGGCCATTGACTGTGTCATCTTTGCAACAGGCTATAGTTATGCCTACCCCTTTCTTGATGACTCCATCATTAAGAGCAGAGACAATGAGGTCACCTTATTTAAAGGCATCTTCCCACCTCCACTGGAGAAGCCAACCTTGGCTGTGATTGGCCTTGTCCAGTCCCTTGGAGCTGTCATCCCCACTACTGACTTGCAGTCTCGCTGGGCAGTACAAGTAATTAAGGGTAAGTAGACAAAGAATCTCATTGATGGGGAAGATGAGAATGCCTTTGAGTCTTTAGGAAAACAATATTCCTATTAAGAAGAAACAGATCTTAGGTCCCACCCAGTTTCCAGAATCTATAATTCTATATTTTTGGTACTATATTCTATAAACAATTAAAAATATATTGGATTGTCATAAACAATAGTACGAGGCAATGATTCAAGAGTGTTTTTGTGATTTATAACTCCTTGCATGCTCAGTTGCTTCAGTCATATCTGACTTTGTTACCCCATGGACCATATCCTGCCAGGTTACTCTGTCCATGGGATTCTCCAGGTAAGAAAACCGGAGTGTGTTGCCACTTCCTCTTCCAGGGGATCTTCCCGACCTAGGGCTTGAACTCACATATCTTATGTCTCCTGAATTGGCAGATGGGTTCTTTACCACTGACACCACCTGTTAAGCCCTATAACTCCTTAGAATTGTTAATTATCCAAGACCTTTCATTAAACTTGAGAATACCAGAGCTTCTCATCTTAGGTCCAGAAAAACTTTATAAAATTAAGATTTTCAAAACTCAATAGAATGATATTGCTTGAAAGGTTATTCAAAGCCAATATCCAGCAACTTTAAATATCTACATTCATGAAAAAAAAGTATGATTTCTGGAAAGGAAGTGGCTTTCTTGCTCTGTTTTCTTCCTTGTCATGTATCAGATAAGGACAAGCAGTGGATCAGTAGAAGCAGAAAGCATTTGGTGTTGTAGACAGTCTCTAAGGTAAAGGAATCCTAAGTCCCTGTATTTTAAAAAGAAAAAAGAAACAATGAACTTGATTGGGGTCAAGCAAAGAAGGCAGGCAGCATCATCCAGCCCCAAGTACTAGAATCAGATTCACATTAAGGTTTGAATGCCATTGTGGGCATATCCAGAAAATAAAGTTAAGCTATGGTTAAAGAACAAATCGAGATGTCAAAGTATAATGTGCAAAGTCTGGTTGGTCTTAAACCTGAAACTTCTGGATATTGAATCTTAGCAGGTCTACTTCCTTTGAAGCCACACATAAGGCTTCCAGTTCTACCTGACTTGCTGGGGTTTAAATGCTCTTTTATCCCGGATATTTGAACCTGCAACTACATGTCCTGCATCATCACTCACCACCAGGCTCCCAACCACATCATTATGGTCCTACATATCAGCAATCTCTCTAAATCTCCTTCACTCCCCTGGTCCCAAGCAGAAATGTGTCACAGGGTGATGTTTCTCCAGCAAGGCAGCAGCCAGGAAAGTGATAGAATGAAATCCTTCTTAGAACTGAACTGAGGATTCAGGTTCAGAAAGACTGGCATTAAAATGTAGGTCTTAATTGCTTATAAAATAGTCACTTACTCTCTGTGAAGATACTAGTTATAACCTGGGCTCTGAAGAAAGGAGACAGGGCAGAGACCCAGCCAACAGAGAAGAGATGCATAGTCTCAGTCTTAGGGAAAATGAGAGATAAGTCAAACAACCCAATTTGAGGGAATAGGATTACCAGACCAAGGGGTCAGTTACAAGCAGCCCAATAGCAATAGCTGGTGGATTACAGAATATAGCCTCTTCTCTGTCTCTCCTCTTGCCCAAGGACAGAACCAGTTCCAAGGTTTGGAACAAGGCCATGTTGACAAACTGTTCTTATGATCCTGCCTGTAGGGATTTCAGGAACAGAGAGTCACTGTAGGTCTTGAGCAATCAGAGCTAGACAGGAAATTCTAGTCTTGTTCCAGGTGACCCCAAAGTTCCCAAAGAAACCACACTAGGTTTGAAGCATCTCCAAGTACAAAAGTTTGGATCTAGGTTTTAGAGAATTCTGTAAGTTAATGCCAGGAAGAGCCTGAAATCCTGGGGCAGCCCCAACTCAGATTTGGCCTCCCAGGACCTCCCTATATCCTTGGTGACTTGTGGACAGTCCACATCCACAGTCTCATTCAGGAACTGTTGGCTTTACAGAGAGAACCTTGTAGCTTCATTAAATTCTCTTTCTTATCTGTTATAAATTCCCTTTTCGGGCAAAACAAGATAACTTCCTATGAAGTTCTGTTTGTTCCCATGGAGGATTCATGTTGATGTATAGCAAAACCAATACAATACTGTAAAGTAATTAGCCTCCAATTAAACTAAATAAATTTAAATTTTAAAAAATTGTTTAAAAATAAATAAACACTGGTAAATTGGTTAGTAACAGCAAAAAACAAAAGAGATGTCAATATACCTTTGACTATAATTTATTAGATGACATGCTTAAAAATAAAGCTGAGAGAGTAGAATATAATCCTTCAAACTGATTTTTAAATCCAATAACCAGTTTAAGAGCAAAGATAGAAAGATGAAAGGTTATTTGGTTTTAATCACTGTGATAAGTATCATCTCTGAAAAGATTAGGAATGATTTACCTGTTTGTCTCAGAATGACTCCCTTGTTATTTGTTCAAGATATTATTTTGCTAGATAATGACAACAAATTTTGAAAATACTAATGTGATTCACAGCTCATTATTAAAAAAGAAACTGCAGGCTAGTCCTATGCCAGACTTATTTTACTATTATCATGTCTTTCCACTTTTTTTTTTTTTAGGAACTTGCCCTTTGCCTTCTGTCAAGGACATGATGAATGATATTGATGAAAAAATGGGGAAAAAGCTCAAATTGTAAGAGCATCTATGGTAAAGGGGATCTAGAATTTTCATAGCAAAATCTGACTTTGTGAATACTTAGAACTGTTTCAGTCTTGATTACTCCTGAGTGGGGCCATTAGGGTGACAGCTATGAGCTAAATTCGGCCATTCAACAAATAGTTATTAAGGATATACTTTGCACCTGATATGCCACTAAATCCTGTTTGAGCCCCTCATATCTCCTGCAATATATCACAAAAGAGAGACCCAGAAAGATTAAAAATTAGAGGAGCTTGGGAACACATGGATGTGGACTTCTATTTTCTAGCTCATAAATCCTCTAAAATGTAAGGATGCCTTCCAACAGGTGGCTCTAATAAAATGACTCAGCCACACAAGAACTAGTCAGAAGAACTAGGCTCCCACCTCTGTCACTCATCAGCTCAGTGGCCATGAATTAATAACTTCACTTGAGCAAGAGACATTTCCTCTACTTGTAAATGTGGATAAAATTGCCTTTCTCAGCAGCCTTGTTGTGTTGTGGAATGTCCAAGTGAGATCAGTATGAAAGTCCTTCAGTAAAATCTACAAAGTACTGGATAATGAGCAGTAAGCCCCTTACCAACAAAAGGATCGATGTTGATTTGCATGGATAAGAAGGTGTGAGGCCTTTTCCCTGTTCTTGTTTCTACATGAAGCTCCGATAGCCACAGTCTTTTTCTCTCCCTCCTCTAGGTTTGGCAAAAGTGATACCATACAGACGGATTATGTGGTTTATATGGATGAACTTGCCTCCTTCATTGGGGCAAAGCCCAACATCCCATGGCTGTTTCTCACAGATCCAAAGTTGGCATTGGAGGTTTACTTTGGCCCTTGCACCCCATACCAGTTTAGGCTGGTGGGCCCAGGAAAGTGGCCAGGAGCCAGAAACGCCATCCTGACCCAGTGGGACCGGTTACTGAAACCCATGACGACAAGAGTGGTTGGGAGTCCTCTGAAGCCTTGCTTATTTTGCAACTGGTTCAGACCTGTTCTTATTTCTCTTGTATCAATTGCTGCTTTCATTGTGTTGTTCTAGCCATCACTCTATCTGGGATTCTGAACTACTAACAGTATCTGGGAAGAAGCTTCACTAAAAATTAAGAATTTCACACCTTCTATTTTCCTATTCAGTGGGCATTAGTAAGACAGTACTATCTCTAGGCTTCTAAATAAGCCCATATGAGAATCGTGTCATGATATAAAGAGCATTTATCATTTTCCCTTAGTTTTCACTAACATTTCATAATTCCATAACATTTTATAGTTATATATATGCTTTTTAACTTAGCTCATCTGAAATATTTGACATGATTCCTTTTCTACTTTAACAGTCTTTGAAATACACATTTCAAATCTAAACAGCGAGTAAATTAAGCAGAGTAGTCACAAATATGATAGTCTCAGCCTAATTTTACAAACAATTCACCAGGATCAAGTGGGGAATTTGGTTATTTGACTATTATATTCTATTTTTGTTTTCTGCTGTGTCCTCCAGGAAATTCCTCCTGTTCCCTGGCCAAGAAAAGTAGCATGAAGACCCTGTCTATAATGAAAGTTAGCAAGAAGTAACTCATTTTATTTATAGTCTCAATAAAGAAACAAACTTTCACATGTAGCAGCAAGATAAGGACAACAACAACAATGGGTGGAGCACCAAATATACCTTTTAACTGAATGGAAAGTCATAAAAAATTAAATCTTTAGCCAAAGCTGTGATCCAAGTCTAATAAAACCTGATATGGATCATATAGAATTATATCCCTTGTGGAATGTAGTACCAAAATAAATCTAAAATGTTATTTTTAAAGTATTATTACATGTTACAATTAAATTTTGATAGTTAAAAATGTTTACGTTTGACATTATGGAGCAGATAAAATAATCCATTAGCATCATCAGTTACTAGGGGGTCCTTCATATTGTTAAACTCTATATTTCTTACTACACCTTCAGTTTTTTTCCAAACAAACTTTATTATTTTATTTTTATTTTTACTTTATTTTACTTTACAGTACTGTATTGGTTTTGCCATACACTGACACGAATCCACCATGGCTGTACATGAGTTCCGAATCCTGAACCCCCCTCCCACCTCCCATCCCATATCATCTCTCTGGATCATCCCCCTGCACCAGCCCCAAGCATCCTGTATCCTGTATCAAACATAGACTGGCAATTCTTTTCTTACATGATAGTATACATGTTTCAATGCCATTCTCCCAAATCATCCCACCCTCTCCCTCTCCCACAGAATCCAAAAGTCTGTTCTATACATCTGTGTCTCTTTTGCTGTCTCNAGATGGCTGGATGGCATCACCGGCTCGATGGATGTGAGTCTGAGTGAACTCTGGGAGTTGGTGATGGACAGGGAGGCCTGGCGCTCTGCAATTCATGGGGTCGCAAAGAGTCAGACACGACTGAGCGACTGAACTGAACCGAACTGCGGTGGTTAAATGTGCAGGCAGGGCGGAGAAGTTGTGAGGGTGATAGAGAGTTTTGCTCTCTCGGTTGCCCTGGGCCCTCTGCTCTCCACTCCATCCTCCCCTGCTTTTCATGTCTCTTTCTATGACCTGGCACAATGACGGGACCTCGAGGCTCTCAGAAAAATAGCCTGACCCTGAGAGGCCACACTACCAAGTCAAGTCTGGTGCCTTGGTGCCAAACATCTTTATTATGCAACTTTGAAGCACAGGACACTGCATTCTTGGCATGCTTAAACAATAAGAGATCTGCATACACACCTCCAACCTCAGCTGACCCTGCTCCTCAAATTTACTTTCCTGAAGAAGGTGAACAAGCTCGACAACCTTTGAAGAAGCTCACTTTTTTCAAAAGAAAATTACACGCAAACATCGTCTTACTCTGATGTGCCAACCAAACTGTGAAGTAAATACTGCCCTTATTTGGAATGAAATGCAAAAATCAGGAGCTAGAAAAGAAAGGTTCGTGTGTTCGATGCAAAAAGTCCAAGAGTCAGTTACCCCACAGCTTTCAGACTTTTTAAATATGAAATGACATCACAAGGCTTCCCAGGTGGCTCAGTGGTGAAAAATCCACCTGCAGTGCAGGAGATGCCAGAGATGTGGGTTCAACCCCTGGGTCAGGAAGATCCCTTGGAGGAGGGCATGGCAACCCACTCCAGTATTCTAGCCTGGAGAATCCTATGGACAGAGGAGCCTGGTGGGCTACAGACCATGAGGTTGCAAAGAGTCGGACATGACTGAAGTGACTGAACGTGCACACACACATGCAGACATCACAGCGTCATGATACGCACTGTAATTATGTCAATAATGATGGCATAAAGTTATGCCATAGACATTATCATTATTCTTAGGTTCAAGCAGAAGACACTGAGACACAGAGAAGTTAAGTAACTTACCCAAGGTCACACAGCTATAAAATAACATAATTAGAATTCAGACCCTGGCAGTCTAACTCCTTGGGTGATATATTTAGCTCTCAGTTGTGGGAATGAAGCCCTTCTCCCACTGCCTACCCCCATGTAGGAAAGAATAAAGGTAAATGAAGACACCCTGAACAAAATTGCAAAATTCAGACTCGAGTGAAATAAGAAGCAACTGCTTTACTTCATTTATAGATTTAGGAAATGAAGGACTTTTAAAGTACTTATTATTCTGAAACTATAATTCAAGAATGTATGAAGCGAGAGAGTGTATGTATTTTTGTCAAAAATTCAAAAATTTTAAAGTTTTTCATATCAAAGAAAATACTTATTCTTACTTTTTTTCAAAGAGGGTATATAAAAAAAAAAACCCTTGCCCACCAGCCCTATTCCCTACAGATGATCACTGAAGTATTTAGTCTTTCAGATTTTTCTCTATGCCCTACCCACCTCCTCACATGTACATACGCACATATCTCATAGACGTTACATATGTTATGTACGTAAGGACCTTTTTTTCCCCCAAACTAGTCTTACATGACTTAGCAACTGAACAAAAACAACAATATATAATATTCTATATTTGCTTCAGGCACTTAACAGCATGTTGTGGAAATCTCTTCATATATCAGTACATATCGTCATCTGGCTGAATAGTCTGACACTCTGAATTTACCATGAATTATTAATTCATTTCACATACAACATCAACAGGCATTATTCTAGGGCTGGGGATGCAGGCCAGCTCCCACTCATGGACAGGAAGGATAGTTAATGAAGAAGAACATGGACTGTGGCACCAGACTGCCAGGGTCTGAATTCTAATTATGCTACTTTATAGCTGTGTGACCTTGGGCAGGTTACTTAACTTCTCTGTGTTTCAGTGTCTTCTGTTTGAACATAAGAATAATGTCTGTTGTACAGGACTGCTGTGCAGATTCAGAGTTAATATATGCCCAGCACTTGAACAGTGCCTAGAGTATCTACTTAAGTGTTAATCTCTGGCTACTTTTCTGGTAAAGTGGGAAGACAGGTAATAATTAAGTAATTAAAGAAATGGGTAATAGAACAACAGGAAGATGTTAGACTGAATACTTAAAGGCAGCCTCTGGTGATGGACTAACATTTGAAATGTGAATAATACCTTACAAAAAAGCATTTATATATTTAATTAAAAAGAAAAATATCTACCAATGACATATAGGTCAGAGTAGTGAAGCAAGAACTGACGATCAAAAATAAGGGACAAGGAAATTTTAAATGTAAAAGAAGGGACAAAAGGATCCTAAATATTTAAGTGAGAAGTCTCTTTAACAATAGAATCACAAATTGCCCTTTTCGTGAACAGCAAACTATGGTTTTGCCTCAGAAGCCCTTTCAATTCTTCTGGTGACCCCTGGTGGCCAATTCATGAACTTGGACACTCTTTCCTCAGGGTTTGTTGCTAAAGGAAAAACCCAGAAAGAGGTAGTATGGCAATTGATTTTTAGATCTCTACTGAAGAAAATTTCACAATCTCTCACATTAGTGCATTCCATTATTCATTCATTATGATGGTGAAAAATTACCCTCGGTCTTAACAGGTTGTCATTTGAAGTATTAAAACTCATGTATTTCATTTAACATTCTGTACATAAGGACTTCCCTGGTGNAATTGATTTTTAGATCTCTACTGAAGAAAATTTCACAATCTCTCACATTAGTGCATTCCATTATTCATTCATTATGATGGTGAAAAATTACCCTCGGTCTTAACAGGTTGTCATTTGAAGTATTAAAACTCATGTATTTCATTTAACATTCTGTACATAAGGACTTCCCTGGTGGCTCAGACGGTAAAGCATCTGTCTACAGTGTGAGAGACCTGGGTTCGATCCCTGGGTTGGGAAGATTCCCTGGAGAAGGAAATGCCAACCCACTCCAGTACTCTTGCCTTAAAAATCCCATGGACAGAGGAGCTTGGTGCAGGCTACTATCCATGGGGTCGCAAAGAGTCGGGCACGACTGAGCAACTTCACTTTCTTTCTTTCTGTACATAAAGAGATTCTTCAAAAACACCCAGCTCCTTCCTCCTTGCTTCTAAGTGAGCATCAGTTCAGCTCAGTTCAGTTCAGTCACTTAGTCGTGTCCGACTCTTTGCAACCCCATGAATCGTAGCACACCAGGCCTCCCTGTCCATCACCAACTCTCGGAGTCCACCCAAACCCATGTCCATCGAGTCGGTGATGCCATCCAACCATCTCATCCTCTGTCATCCCCATTTCCTCCTGCCCTCAATCTTTCCCAGCATCAGGGTCTTTTCAAGTGAGTCAGCTCTTTGCATCAAGTGGCCAAAGTATTGGAGTTTCAGCTAGCATCATTCCTTCCAATGAACACCCAGGACTGATCTCCTTTAGGATGGACTGGTTGGATCTCCTTGCAGTCCAAGGGACTCTCAAGAGTCTTCTCCAACACCATAGTTAAAAAGCATCAATTCTTCAGTGCTCAGCTTTCTTCATAGTCCAACTCTCAAAGTGAGCATAGAGGACTCTATATGAAAACACTAATGAAATGAAACCCTCCTGCTCTGCTGCTTCCCACACGAGTAACATCCTCTTATACTTCGAGTCTTCCTTTTCACCCCGTTCCCCATCAAACCATACCTATCTTTCACTCTATCCTTCCAGGCCCCCTCTACATCACGTGGTAGATAACCTTCTAACCTTGCATAATCATTGAAGCAGTACGTTCGTACACTGGGGCCGGGGATGCAGTAAACACTTGCAGATTTCAGTACTATATTGTAGACAGAGGACTTATTGGAGTAACCCTAGGGAATCTTAGGTATCCAATAAGTATTGCAGCAATCTGCCAATGCCTAGGCCTGGGGACATACTCTAGGCACTCCCTTTTTCCAGCCCCACAGAGGAACACCACACTCTGTAAGAGAAAACAGCAACCTAACCACTATAGACCCAAACCAATGGTACCACTTAAAATAAGAAGTGCAATTAGTAAATTAATTAAGGCTCCCTTCACACTTCTATATGCAGAGGCTGATCATTTGCTTGGTTTAAGTAATGTGTTCTGTTGTAATTGAAATCATTAGTACCCCATGTAACTGTCTTGAAAATTCCCCCAAGTATGTTTGAATAGACTCCCATTTTGCCACACAGGTCCCAGTTCAGCTGATATTTCAGCTGCAACACTAATGATACTAATGAAGGCAGAGCTTTTTTATTTAAAGCAATTGGTTTTGTGACTAGAACTGTTAACTAGATACTTAGTAACATTTTAATTATACACACATAGTCCCAACACATAAAAACAACTTACTCAAGACATTCAGTGCTTTTCAGGGGAATTTTACTCATAGTGGTTCATTTCGAACACTCTCTAAAAACTTCCTATACTGTGATAGTTGCCACTGTACCATCATATGGACAGTTAACTTTTTAAGACTTTTTTTCTGTCCCGAAGGCTCCTCATATCCCTTCCAAGTTCCCACTGACTCTCATCAAGCTTTGAATTGTCCCATTCATTTGAGCCAACTCACACCCCACTAGAATCTTCTTTACCTTTCTCCTTCCTAACTTTTCTACCTAGCTGTTATTTCTTCACGAGAAAGTTCTAGCTTCTCTGTTCATGCCTTCTTTCAAAACGCTGGACATTAGAAGAATGGGAGAAGGGTGTTGGAGAAAAGGACTGACTTTCCTTTCTTGGTGCACAGAAAGAAATGGCTGAAAAAGTTTACTTGTTTCTCCATATTAAAATTTCATTTCTCAAAGGCAATGAGGCATATCAATGTTTCTGCAGAGCCTGAGCATACCTATGGATGGGATGATCCATAATTTATCATTTTTAGCTGTTTTCTTTTTGATTTGTCTCACTCACCTACCTTCTATTTTCCCAGATCCCTGATGCTATCAGTACATAGCCAAGAGAAGATAAACAGTGAATGTTTAAAGAAGACAAATGTCTGTGACCTCCACATCTTTACTGTATTATTGGTGTATTTAGAGCCATCAGTGGTTCAGTTCAGTTCAGTCGATCAGTCTTGTCCGACTCTATGACCCCATGAATCACAGCATGCCAGGCCTCCCTGTCCATCACCAACTCCCGGAGTCCACTCAGACTCACAGCCATCAGTGGTAGACATATTTTAAGAGATTTGTCCAAATTACATCCCCTTCTCTAAGTCCATTCACCAATGGAAAGAGCCCATTAGCCGTGTTAATTACCACATGACCCAGCACCCTCAGTCTTAGCTCATAGGACCAAGAAAGAACACCTGATCCAAACTGGGCCAATCACACTCTGCCCGCAGGAGAAGTGCTAGTTAATCTCTGTTTACTGCATGGTCCAAGGACAGATAAACTAGGAAACTGTAGGGTAGCCATCTTCTATTAAATGCCTGTAGAAGCAAAGCAAGTTGATCTGCAATGAAGCACAAATGAGTAATTCACTGGTCTTAGCAGAATAAGATTGAGACAGAAAGACCAGCTGCCATGGATCATGACAACTTCTCTGTAACCACACAGTAAATTTTAACTCTTAAATTTTTCTGTTTTTCAAAGTTTTTTTTTTTAACTTGGAAACACTGACCTTCAATACCGTTACAAGTCCTAGTGTTTGCTCTGGCCTCCATTAGCCATGTTCATCCAGCCCAGGACAAGGGTGGGGATGGAATACCAGAGGGTTTTCTTCCCCACTGAGCCACTTTCCTTGGTGTTGGCCAAATGCCAGCATGCTGGGTAGGCTTCCTGTGTCCATATTTTAATGTAAATGGATATTCATTAAAATGGAAGGATAACCATAAATATGTAAAGAGAACACTAAAGAGTATCTGGGCTGAGGGAGAATGTCCATGGACCGGACGGATGGACAGACGGATGCACAAACTCATAAAGTGAGGTGTAGCCCTTCCCAAGGCCACGGTCCAGATCTCGTTGGAGAAGCTATGGTTCCAGCCCATTGAGGGGCTGAGAAATTCACTGGGGTGCCCAGGCAAAGCAGGCCAACAATCCCTGGGCAAGGGAAGGCCTGCAGGACAGCAGGTTATGGCTGGTAGGGGCCAGGAATGCAGAGGAAGTCAGGATGTTGGGAGGCTGCTTGCTTGAAGGGCATGGACAACCAGAAGTGCATGGTGTCCAGGCCAGAAAGGCTGCTGGAAGTGACCCTCTGGGAGGCAGGTGGTCCAGGCTGATGAGAAGGTGCCAGAGAGAGTAGGGAGCCTAGGCTATAGGGAGCCTGCTCACTGGTGAGACCTGTCTGCGAGGGCCACAGACAGGTGGTGACCGGGATGGAGTCCAGTCTATAAACTGGCTGACGGTCTTCGTGGTCTGGGTGCCCAGCTAAGGCAGAGCACCGCTGATTGTCCTTCCACATACACTGCTGACGGACTGGGCAGCAGGGCCAAGAGAAAGCAAAACGCACAAGGGACCAAGAGGAGAAGTCAACTTCCTCCTGCAATGTCCCTCCAGCACCCTCTACTGACAAAGCTAAATATAGTGTTCACTGAAAATTCAATACTTGCTAAGTTGGTCAGATATCATTTGAGCACAGGGAGTATGAGAAAATATGTCTGGAGATTACACTAGAGAAAGCACCCTGACCTTTAGTTCTCTCTTTCCAAATTCAAAGAACTGACTAGCTGCACTGGAATCACTGGGGAACTTGTTAGAAACCCTGATCCCTGGGCCCTCTCCAGACCAAACAATTCAGATCTCTGCTGGGAGACGTCACATACTGAGCTGGAGGGTCTGTCATATTTGTAAAGCTCCCAAGTTATGTCAGACGCGCAGCTGCAAGTTTGGCAGCTACTGCTCTGTGCCATTCTGTTACTGAAGCCGTCTAAACATCCAGAGGAGGAAGTGAACTGAGTGTGTGCGAAGGCCCTGGGTCTGCACTCCCAGGGTCGGCTGTCTGCTGGCTTCCAGAGACCCTTGGGGACCTGCTCTCCTGCTCCCAGAGAGAATGCCTTTTGCTTTGGCCACAGAGGCTCATTGCCTCTGCACCACACTGTGGATGCGTGGACCGTGTTCACCTAACCCCCCACACGTGCTTTTCCTGGCATCTGGGTAAGCAGGGTCAGCACCTGCAGACCCTGGGAGGGAGGGATCATCTCAAATGTTGCATCCTGGCACCTCCCATGCCTCACCCTATCCCGGCCTTGCTGACTCCTCAATGTGATACTGACCTTTCTCTATCACTAGATAGTCAGATTCCAGGAACCCCAGTTATTCTCCTTGGCCTGAGGAACGAGGTAGGGACCTGAGTAAAGGGTGCTTGAGAAGGCACTGGCAACCCACTCCAGTACTCTTCCCTTGAAAATCTCATGGACAGAGGAGCCTGGTAGGCTGCAGTCCATGGGGTCGCTAAGTCGGGCAGGACTGAGCAACTTCACTTTCACTTTTCACTTTCATGCATTGGAGAAGGAAATGGCAACCCACTACAGTGTTCTTGCCTGGAGAATTCCAGGGACGGCGGAGCCCGCTGAGCTGCTGTCTATGGGGTCACACAGAGTCGGACACAACTGAAGTGACTTAGCAGCAGCAGCAGCGTGTATCTGTGCTCAGTCACTAATTCATGTCTGACTCTTTGCAATCCCGTGGACTATAGGCCTCTGTCCATGGGATTCTCCAGACAAGAATATTGGAGTGGGTTTCCATTTCCTACTCCAGGGGATCTTCCCAACCCAGGGATTGAACCCGTGTGTCCTGCCTTTCCTGCAATGCAGGTGGATTCTTCATTGCTGAGCCACTGGGGCAGCCCAAAGGGGCTTAGACTCAACTCTAAACAGCTCAGATTTTGACTCTACGGCAGTTGAATAATCTACAGGTTTTAGATAAATGCATCCCACAAATTACTCCTGTATCTATACGAAAAACTTAAATGCTGGATACTTTTTCTAATGAAAAGGATGCTAATTTCAAATATATATATGATTTTTTACCTTCTTAAACATGAAAAATCCCAGTTTCACTTTGTAATTTCCTTTCCCAGTAACAATGAATCCACATTCTTGGCTGGCATCCGATTCTTTTCAATTTGGAATTGCTCCTTATCTCCTGCCTTCTTTAACCTCCCAAACTATGTTTGGTTTTGTCCTGTAGAATATTTGTGTTAATACTAGGAAAACTAGTAATGACAGTGATGATACTGATAATGAAACAATAATAGCAACTCTACTTATTAGATATCAAACACCATTCTGAGGTTTATCATATTATCTCATTTTCTCAAAACCATTGTTCAGTAGGTATTTTGAGTCTCGTTTTAAAATAAGGAAACCAATGCTCAGAGAAGTTATGAACGTGCCTAAGGTCACATTTGGCATAAGGAGTGGAGCCAAGGTTTTATCCAAGCCTGACTCAAGAGCCACACTTTTAACAATTGTAATTTATTGCCCTCCATGATTCGTTTTCTCACAGTCAACCTGGGATGATCAAGAGCAAATATTTCTCCAACAGAGATTTTGTTTTAAAATCTAATTCTGCCCAATTCTAGTTGGGAAACTTGGAGCTAATTATCTAATCTCTGCAATTCTCTTCCAACTATAAAATGAAGATAGTAATTCCTTCCTCATGTGGTTTTCATAAGGATTAAAGGAAAATGCACAGTACTTATTAGCACATAGTCAATGTTCAATCAAGAGCAGCTATTATAATTGTTACATTTTTATTGGTTTCATTGTACTTTCTATTCTATGAAAAATGACTGTCCATTTCTCATGTTGATTGTGTCCCCCAACTGCACACCAGTTTCAAGTTCTGGAGCCCATTATTCATTAATTTGTATATAATAAGAGGGGAGACTCACAGAAATAACAGGAAACACAATTAATTTGAGAAACAGAAGTCCAAAAAGTTACCCAGGGGCTATTACAAGTGTGGCATCCCTCCTGGGTGTCTTATTTTCTCTACTTTCAATTTTCGTAAAGGGTCATTTCTCTCCTGATGATCGTATCAGCTGTTCCCCTGTGACAGGCAACAAACTATTATTTCTGCCAAACGAAAGGCACTGTCTCCCATCTCAGTGACCACTGCTTCTCCTTGTAGCATGCTTTATCTCCTTCACCCAAAATGGCCTGGTCCATAATTCATAGCCTGACTGCCTCGGCAGGAAAGGTTGCTTTGGGGCCTTGGAGACCTGGCTGTGTGTGTGGGCTCCCCTGAAGGAGGTCTTGGAACTGTCTATCCCAGCTGCCATGTGGTGATAACCTGTCAACAGAACCGTCTTTTCATCTCGCTGTGCCTCTCTCCTGAAGCACAGTCGATCACTTCCAATAGAACACCATGTTCTTAAGCATCTTTCATGCTGCAGTGGCCTCGGTTTTAAGTCTTCTGGGATCATCTTAGAATGTGTTTAGGGCTACAATTCTGGGCCCCCAGAGAACATAAGCTGGGGGTGCATAGGCAGATCTTCTTTAACTAAAGGGGGGCCCCAACAGTCCAGTTATTTTACTGCAAGGGGTTTCAGTCCGGCAACTAGGAGTGAGTATAAACCCTAAGCCCTTTTCCCTGACCAGCTTTACAGTCCCAGAGCATCACCAGTCTCCTTGATAAAGCTGTCCACCTGCTTAGAGGCAACCTAAAAAGGAAAAGACTGAGTCTTTGTTTTGTTTTGGTTTGATCACGTCCCTGTTTTCACAAATCTGGATCATTACCAAAAAAAAAAAAAAAAAGACATCATGCAGAAATCAATGAGGAGCTCACTGGTATCATAACCAGCCAAAGCTTCATGGTTTTGGTATCATAACCAAAGCAGAAGTGAGAGTAAGGAATCAGGCAGGACTAGGGTGAGGGTGGAGAGACAGAGCGCATTGGATTTGGAAACCTGGCAGTGGCAGGATTAGGAGAGCTGACCCCAAAGGCTGCATTCACCTCCTCAGTCCCCCATTCTAGCTTTCATTCTAGGTAAGTGCATGGGATAACACAACCACCTCCATAGGGGTTTGCCTGCTCTGGCTGCTTCTTTCCGGCAAAAGAAGTGTGAGTCACTTTGGGATCAGGAACGCTGAATCCAGGGTAGTAGCCTGTAGGCTGAAGCAATGATTTCTGAAGCATGGTCCACCTGCTAATCCTACAACTTGCTAGCCTCTCCCAGTTTATGAGTCAGAATCTCTGGGAAATTTGAAGATCATTCTTAAGTACAATAAAATAAAAGAATATATTGTGAATCACTAATCCGGGTAAATTTTTCAAGTATCCATTTTGCACAGAATAATGGCCTTCAAAGATGTACACATCCAAATCCCCCATGTGAATATGTTAATTCTTAAGAAGAATAAGGTTGTAGATGGAATTAAGGTTGCTATTCAACTGACATTAAAATAGGGAGATTTATCCTGGATTATCCAGGTGGGTCCAAAGTTATCCCAGGTTCCTTATATGAAGAGAGAGGCAAAATACAAGAGTAGGGAAGATGATGAATACAGAGTTGGCCAAAGTGATGCAATGTGCAAACTATTCAGCTCACTGAAATGGGCTGTAAAGACAGGAAAAGGAGCCATTGATTCAAGGAATGCCAGCAGCTCTAGAAACTGCAAAAGACAAGGAAACGAATTCTCCTCTGTAGCCTCCAGAAGGACTGCAACCCTGCCAACAACTTGATTTTAGGCCAGTGAGGCCTGTATTGGACTTCTGATCTCTAGAACTGTGAAATAATAAATCTGTGTTGTTTCAGTGACTAAATTTGTACAATGGCAATTGAAAACTCATACAACTGCTATTCATGATAAATGCCTGCATTTGCATATTATATAGACAGATGTGATATCACAAACCATACAGTATGGTTTCTGAAAGGCATAAAGTTTAAGAGACTTCTTAAACACAAGGAAATTTCCCACCTGTCAAAAATAGGTCATCTTTCTAGGCTTAATTTATACCAATTGCCCTCAATATCATTGTGCTGGATATTTGGATATTTTCTTGACCACTTCTGAAAATCCAGTCTCCACTTGGCTCCGTGCCCTGGTAGGCAGACCTCAATGGGCCAGACTCTCTTGCCCTCTGGTTTCTAGTTGGGTTCCCCCAAGAGGGGATCCAGCAGGAGTCTAGAGGACAGTCAAGTGCCAGCCTTGCACGTGTACACCCATGAGTTCAGTTTAATTTAGTCTCTCAGTCGTGTCCAACTCTTTGTGACTCCATGGACTGTAGCACACCAGACTTCCCTTTCCATCACCAATTCCTGGAGCTTGCTCAAACTCATGTCCATCAGGTCAGTGATGCCATCCAACCATCTCATCCTCTGCCATCCCCTTCTCCTCCTGCCTTCAATCTTTCCCAGAATCAGGGTCTTTTCCAGTGAGTCAGTTCTTCACATCAGGTGGCCAAAGTATTGGAGCTTCAGCTTCAGCATCAGTCCTTCCAATGAATATTCAGGACTGATCTCCTTATAATTGACTGGTTTGATCTCCTTGCAGTCCAAGGGACTCTCAAGAGTCTTTTCCAACACTGCAGTTCAAAAGCATCAGTTCGTAGGTGCTCACCCATGAAAGTGAGTCCTTAAATTTTGTGCTTTAGGAACCTTACTTGCCTCACTCAAGAATACAGTAAGGAATAAATGAGGGGTCCAGGAGAGGCCTCCCAGAGTGGTGACAGCCTGAAAATTACTATGAGCCCCAGTCACAAAGAACCTGGAACTCCTCACCATTTCTTACATGCCTTCTCCACACCCCACACACAACCACCTGATGAACAATCAGAGGCCATGGCTGAGAAAGCAAAAATGAAAAGTCAAGAAAACGCAACCCCACAGTACCAAGAGAAGAAACTTTGTGTAAGTGAGTTACGCAGTCATTACATATACAGTGCTGTTATGTGCATAAAATTTGCAAATTTTATGCAAAAATAAACACTACCCTCCACAGGGATAACTTTTTCTTTGTTTTCTCTGGCTTCTGAAGCAAACTCAATTTGGAAAATAAAAATAGAAAATTACCCTGTGGTGGGATAAGATTTATGTATTCATTATGTATTCATCTTGTACCTCTTACAAGAACTCCCCAATAGTATCCATAAGCCTAAAGGGATTTGTCCATGCTGAAGCACTGTGTAACCTTGAATTGAGCTAAACACAGCTGGTAAAGTACAAGGATATTCGTCTGTATGGATGTGAGGTGAAGAGGCCCCTCCTCGGAAGCCATCTTGGGCCACCAGTCTTTCCCAGTCCTCCCCTAATGGCCCACAGAGTGAGTTCAGTTCTCTCTTCCTTGTGTCCCCACAAAGTTCTACACAGTAAGCGGGTATTGGATGCACAAAGGAGTATAAGAACAATAATCGGTACAGTAAAATCCATAGAGCAGTCAATGCTCGACTAAACATAGACAGGCTTAGATATGCATTACCTGTGAACTTCAGGAATCTCCCCACTCCCTGTCCTTCCTTGCTCCCCACCACCCATCCCTGCCCCCAAATATTTTTAGAATAAGAACAAAAAGATAGGAAGAAGATTGTGGCAGGAAGAGGATAGTGGCACTAATACTCTGAATAAGGTTGCAAGGAACTTAAAAGTTGGACCTCCCCCAGTAACATTTGTTTCCTGCACATAAACAGGAACACTACATGGAATCACTGGCACTTATTTTTAGAAAAAAAAAAAAATCTAAAAGATTAAAAAAAAAAAAACNTATCTAGGTTGGTCATAACTTTTCTTCCAAGGAGTAAGCATCTTTAATTTCATGGCTGCAGTCACCATAGGCTGTGATTTTGGATTCAAAGAGTTGGACATGACTGAGCAACTGAACTGAACTGACCTGTACCCTAAGATTCGGTTGCAAGTTGTCTTTAAAGATAGAAAATTTCTTTCAGTTGTATCATAGTGAATTTCATTTGGAGACAACACTAAAATGATAAGTGTGAGGCACTTTATGAATATAAGTCTTGGACCAAGTGGTCTCTCTGATGGCCCTTCTAATCCAGATCTTAAAAGTCAGTGGTCCTCAACACAATCCAATACAATCTCACCAGTTTAATAGTGCAATGCTCTACCTACAGTCCTGAAATGACACTTAATAGACAACAAAACCTGTCTACACACATCAAAAAATATGTCAATCACTGTAGCCTCAGTTGTAGTGTATCGGGATTTTTCACCTACAAATACACATACACTGGGTCTCAAAAGTTGCTTGAAATGTTGGAAAAATCATTGAACAGGATTTTAAATGGTTTATAATATCTGAAAAGAAGTGAGAAAAAGGGCCTCCCTGGTGGGCCAGATGGTAGAGAATCTGCATGCAGTGCAGGAGACCTGGTTTCAGTCTCTGGGTTGGGAGATCCCCTAGAGAAGGGAATGGCTACCCACTCAAATATTCTTGTCTCGTCCTAAATGAAGCAAAATCACCCCTAATAAGAATCATTATATAGTGATTGAAAAAAACCTGAGTTAAAGATTATAATCCAGGATTATACACTCATCCAGAAAGAGCACAGTTCAAATCCAAAGCCATATATATGACATTTAATCCAATACATTGTTTCAGCATATCACAATTGTCTCTTTATTTGGAATGGTTTTTCAGGGTGACAGCTGACCTTTTTGTGTCTTGTCCAAGATCTATTTATCTTTGCAGACACAGAAATCATGCAGCACGTATTTTTCCTCAATACAAATAATATACAAATCATAGTCCAACTTGCTGACATTGATAAGTGATATTCAGTTTAGTTCAGTGCAGTCGCTCAGTCATGTCTGACTCTTTGTGACCCCATGAATCGCAGCACGCCAGGCCTCCCTGTCCATCACCAACTCCCGGAGTTCACTCAAACTCATGTCCATTGAGTCAGTGATGCCATCCAGCCACCTCATCCTCTGTCTTCCTCCTGCTCCCAATCCCTCCCAGCATCAGAGTCTTTTCCAATGAGTCAACTCTTCACATGAGGGGGTAAAAGTATTGGAGTGTGAGGTTCAGCATCAGTCCTTCCAATGAACACCCAGGACTGATCTCCTTTAGGATGGACTGGTTGGATCTCCTTGCAGTCCAAGGGACTCTCAAGAGTCTTCTCCAACACCATAGTTCAAAAGCATCAATTCTTCAGTGCTCAGCTTTCTTCATAGTCCAACTCTCACATCCATACATGACCACTGGAAAAACCATAGCCTTGACTAGATGAACCTTTGTTGGCAAAGTAATGCCTCTGGTTTTTAATATGCCATCTAGGTTGGTCACAACTTTCCTTCCAATGAGCTATGTATAACTAGCTCTTTGTATTGACATCCAAAGGCTATGAGGAGTGGCTGGACTCTCTTTTATTTGAAGTACTTATATAACCATTTATAAATGTTCTATGTTTATACACAAGACTGCCTACTTGATGTATTATCTGACATATAGATAGGCATCTCAAACATCTCTAAATCCCACCAAATAGGCATCTCTAAATCCCACTCTTCATTTTCCTCACCACTAACACACATATACACCCCAAACTTGTTCCTCCCTCAGCCTATTCACCTTGATATTAACATGTCTAAATATTCAGTTTCTCAAACCAAAAACTAAAGCATGATCCCTGAATCTTTTCTTTGCCTCCTGTATTAGTTTGCTGGAACTGCCCTAACAAAATACATGAGATTGACTGGCTTAAACAACAGGAAGGTATTTGCTCACCATTCTGGAAGCTAGAAGTCTGAGACCAAGTTGTCAGCAAGATTGGTTTCTTCTAAAGTCTTTCCTATGCTTGTAGACAGCCATTTCTCCTCCCTCTGTTATCACATGCTCTCCCTACTTTGTGTGCCTGTAACCAAATCTTCTCTTCTTATAAACACACAGATATCCTGGACTTGGCCCATACCCTAAACTCATTTTAAATCAGTTACCTCTTTAAAGACCCTCTCTCCAAATACAGTCACAATCTGAGGTACTGGGGCTTAGAATTCAATACAGAAATTTTACACAGGACACAATTCAGCCCTTATCATTTCACTACCTTCCTACCTATATCATCAGCAGATATTTGTACTTCTCTCTACCTCCACAGCCTCTGCCTTGGTCCAAAACACTAGTAATTCTTAATCATCACTCTAAGAGCCTCCCGAGTAGTCTCTTTGCTTCCAGTCTTGCATCCTAACATTCCAATTTCTATGCAGCAGCAAAAGTGATCTTTCTCAAACACATATAGGATCTTATCATGCCCAAGATTAAATCCCCACAATAGTAAGCCATTATAATTAGAATACAACACAAAATCCACTAAAGCCTTTGACTGTGTGGATCACAACAAACTGTGGAAATTATTAAGGCGATGGAAATACCAGACCACCTTACCTACCCCCTACGAAACCTGCATGCAGGTCAAGAAGCAAGTTAGAACCATACATGGAACAATGGACTGGTTCAAATTTGGGAAAGGAGTATGTTAAGGCTGTATATTATCATCCTGCTTATTTAACTTATATGCAGACTACATCATAAGAAATGCTGGGCTGGATGAATCACAAACTGGATTCAAGATTGCCAGGAGAAATATCAACAGTCTCAGATATGCAGATGATACCACTTTAATAGCAGAAAGTGAAGAGGAACTAAAAAGCCTCTTGATGAAAGTGAAAGAGGAGAATGAAAAAGTTGGCTTAAAACTCAGCATTCAGGAAACTCAGACCATGGCATCTGGTCCCATCACTTCATGGGAAATAGATCGGGGGAAAAAGGAAACGTGACAGACTTTATTTTCTTGGTCTCCAAAATCACAATAGATGGTGACTGCAGCCACAAAACTAAAAGATGNCTCTGGTTTTTAATATGCCATCTAGGTTGGTCACAACTTTCCTTCCAATGAGCTATGTATAACTAGCTCTTTGTATTGACATCCAAAGGCTATGAGGAGTGGCTGGACTCTCTTTTATTTGAAGTACTTATATAACCATTTATAAATGTTCTATGTTTATACACAAGACTGCCTACTTGATGTATTATCTGACATATAGATAGGCATCTCAAACATCTCTAAATCCCACCAAATAGGCATCTCTAAATCCCACTCTTCATTTTCCTCACCACTAACACACATATACACCCCAAACTTGTTCCTCCCTCAGCCTATTCACCTTGATATTAACATGTCTAAATATTCAGTTTCTCAAACCAAAAACTAAAGCATGATCCCTGAATCTTTTCTTTGCCTCCTGTATTAGTTTGCTGGAACTGCCCTAACAAAATACATGAGATTGACTGGCTTAAACAACAGGAAGGTATTTGCTCACCATTCTGGAAGCTAGAAGTCTGAGACCAAGTTGTCAGCAAGATTGGTTTCTTCTAAAGTCTTTCCTATGCTTGTAGACAGCCATTTCTCCTCCCTCTGTTATCACATGCTCTCCCTACTTTGTGTGCCTGTAACCAAATCTTCTCTTCTTATAAACACACAGATATCCTGGACTTGGCCCATACCCTAAACTCATTTTAAATCAGTTACCTCTTTAAAGACCCTCTCTCCAAATACAGTCACAATCTGAGGTACTGGGGCTTAGAATTCAATACAGAAATTTTACACAGGACACAATTCAGCCCTTATCATTTCACTACCTTCCTACCTATATCATCAGCAGATATTTGTACTTCTCTCTACCTCCACAGCCTCTGCCTTGGTCCAAAACACTAGTAATTCTTAATCATCACTCTAAGAGCCTCCCGAGTAGTCTCTTTGCTTCCAGTCTTGCATCCTAACATTCCAATTTCTATGCAGCAGCAAAAGTGATCTTTCTCAAACACATATAGGATCTTATCATGCCCAAGATTAAATCCCCACAATAGTAAGCCATTATAATTAGAATACAACACAAAATCCACTAAAGCCTTTGACTGTGTGGATCACAACAAACTGTGGAAATTATTAAGGCGATGGAAATACCAGACCACCTTACCTACCCCCTACGAAACCTGCATGCAGGTCAAGAAGCAAGTTAGAACCATACATGGAACAATGGACTGGTTCAAATTTGGGAAAGGAGTATGTTAAGGCTGTATATTATCATCCTGCTTATTTAACTTATATGCAGACTACATCATAAGAAATGCTGGGCTGGATGAATCACAAACTGGATTCAAGATTGCCAGGAGAAATATCAACAGTCTCAGATATGCAGATGATACCACTTTAATAGCAGAAAGTGAAGAGGAACTAAAAAGCCTCTTGATGAAAGTGAAAGAGGAGAATGAAAAAGTTGGCTTAAAACTCAGCATTCAGGAAACTCAGACCATGGCATCTGGTCCCATCACTTCATGGGAAATAGATCGGGGGAAAAAGGAAACGTGACAGACTTTATTTTCTTGGTCTCCAAAATCACAATAGATGGTGACTGCAGCCACAAAACTAAAAGATGGTTGCTCCTTGGAAGAAAAGCTATGAAAAACCTAGGCAGCATATTAAAAAGCATAGACATCAGTTGGCTGACAAAGGTCCCTATAGTCAAAGCTATAGTTTTTCCAGTAGTCATATACTGGAGAGCTCGGCCATAAAGAAAACTGAGTGCTGAAGAATTGATGCTTTCAAACTGTAGTATTGTAGAAGACTCTTGGGAGCCCTTTGGACAGCAAGAAGATCAAATCAGTCAATCCTAAGTCAATCAGGAAAATCAACCCTGAATACTCATTTGAAGGACTGATGCTGAAGCTGAAGCTCCAATACTTTGGCCACCTGATGCACAGAGCTGAGTCATTGGAAAAGATCCCGATGCTGGAAAAGATTGAAGGCAAGAGAAGTGGATGACAGAGGATGAGATGGTTCGGTAGCGTCACCAACTCAATGGACATAAGTTTGAACAAACTTCAGGAGATGGTGAAGGACAGGGAAACCTAGAGTGTTATAGTCCATGAGGTTGTGAAGAGTCAGACATGACAGTCACTAAACAATGAACAACAAATGGAAAGAAACCCATGTTACTAATTTATGAGGCTAGTCAACTTGTTATATAAAGTATAGAAGTACATGGTTGCCCTGCCCTTGTTCCTTATTATTACCGTCCTCATCCAAATAGCATTCCCTGTATTTTTAGGACATCGCACTGTTCTCCAAGGGCTTTCAAACTTACTTTATCATCCTCTTTTCATGAACACATGAGCAGTATGTAAGCTTACCAAGATAGTCTCCACGTCTATATTGGAGATGAGGAAATAAATATACAAATAGCTAGTGGCAGAGCCAAGAATCTTTCAATCTCCTGGCAAGATAAAGGTTAATTCTTTGACAAAAAATAGAAGGAAAGCAACTATAGTCTACAAGCCCAGTTCTCTATTGACCATTTTTTTAGGGTTAAGAGAACACTATTAAACAAAGGAAATTCTGACTACCCTTTCCAATCTTAAGATGGTTCCTACAGCACTCAAACCTTTTCTTACAGACTTTGTACCTACTGTATTCATGACTGCAGTTCACAAACTCGGTTATTAGACTTAGCTATGGAGGAAGCCCTGAAAATAAACAGCTTACCGAACTGGGAACGTAAGTTTGTCAGAATAATTGCCCATTTCTTCTTGCCAAAAGGATTAAGTTGTAATAGTATACCCCACGAGGAAATGTAAAGCATCTTGCTTGTTGTGTAACTCTGTGGGAGTCTGGTAAACAGAGGTTTCAACTTTGTGTTGAGTCCATGCCACAGATATGTAGAAAGTCCAAGGCACTCCCTGACGCTGGGAGAAACTATAGAGGCAATGGGATTTTCTTTGGAGTTACAAGATTTCCCTGTATGCTTTTGTGCTCCTTGGTATATTTGCCATGTTATTCCAATAACATGCTTCCATACTTCTCCTACTTCCACACTAACCTCAACAAAGAATCTGTAATTCACTCTCATTAAGAATTACTGAAAACAGCTGACAATGTCATCTCTGCTGAGATGTATATTTCAACATCTCATTTACACGATTAGTACTTTAATTCCGTTCTGTACAGTTTTATTGGAGTATAGTTGATTTCCGTATAGTAAAGGATACATATGGTCTTCCCAGTAGTCATATACAGTTGTAAGAGCTGGACCGGAAAGAAGGCAGAATGCAAAACAATCGATGGCTTTGAACTGTGGTGCTGGAAAAGACTTCTGAAAGTCCTTTGGACAGCAAGGAGATCAAACCAGTCAATCTTAGTGGAAACCAACCCTGAATACTTGTTGGAAGGACTGATGCTGAAGCTGAAACTCCAGTATTTTGGTCATCTGATGCGAAGAGTTGACTCAGTGGAAAAGTCCCTGATGCTGGGAAAGATTGAGGGCAGAAGGAGAGGATGGCTAGAAGACATCACTGATGCAATGGAAGTGAACTTGGACAAACCCCAGGAGATGGTGAGGGACAGGGAGACCTGCATGCTGCAGTCCATGGGGTCACACAGAGTCAGACATGACTGGGCAACTGAACAACAACAACTGATTTACATTATTGTGCTAGTTTCAGGTGTACAACAAAGTGAATCAGTTAATATTCAAGAGGACAGCAAGGTGGTGATTTCTTTCTCGTAGCAATAATGAAGACAAGACAGTGAGTTTCCAGGTGGTAGCAACAGTCAAAGTCTTACAAATGGTTCCAAAAAACACTGTGATTCAATATGGTCTACCCATTTGAGTAAGAATCCAGCTAGAAGTAGATGGTATGAAAAAATCCAGCTACTGAATGGAAAGAAGGGATTATAAATAAGAACCAGACAGGCTCTCAGAGTACCACTCAAGTGGCCTGGAGACCAGATTAGGGTCTTTTTAAACTTTTCTGATTTTAAAAACAGAGGGTGAAAGTCCAGTCATAAGAGAAAGGATTAGTCCAGGGTACTCCAAAAAGCAAAAAGCATATACCAAGACAGGACTAAAAGAAAAACTTTGTTCCAAACTAAGTAGATGATTTACATTTCACTCTCTGAATAAACCCATCTTCATGCCTATGGTGTGTTCTAAGTCACTTCAGTCATGTCTGACTCTTTGCAACCCTATGGACTATAGCTCACCAGATTCCTCTGCCCATGGGGACTCTCCAGGCAAGAATACTGGTGTGCATTGCCACACCTTCCTCCAGGGGATCTTCCCAGCCCAGGGATCAAACGTGCATCTCTTATGTCTCCTGCATTGGAAGGCAGGTTCTTTAACACTAGCGCCACCTGGGAAGCCCCCTTCATGCCTACAGACACAGTTATCTTTCTGCTTGGAGTCTAAGCATCTTTCAAACCCATCTTAAATCTAAACTTTTTCCTCCTGAGTCAGACTTTTTACCTGTTCCCCTGGAACAGGCTGAGGTCTAACTCTGATTATAAATTTAAAGGCAACAAAGGATAGATAGGGGTAGATCTTGAGGATAATAGCCATCCTTTTACAGGATCTTTAAGCATCCTCAGATATGGAAGGTAGGCTGCTTCCAGGAGTAGAGTGACTCACAAGTATAAGATTCTCAACTGCATTGAAAGACTTGATGAGGCTGGGGATTCAGCTTATGTTATGATTATGAAACCTACAAAAGTAAAACTTGCTCTGACTTCCAGCAAGATTACCACTGAAGCTAAAAGTAATAAGAGGTTCTTTTAGATCCACCATAGAAGCTTTGCCTCTCTGACCATTCACTGAGCCCAGAGACTAAAGACCTAAGCCTGTCATTTTCCTTCTTAAGCACTTCAGTTTGTTCAGAAGTAGCCATCCCTCCACTTGATCTTTTGAGCATCTTTGTTGCCACACAGGTAAGCATAAGAGCCACTTGTTCCTACAAAGCACTTGCTTTAGTACACAATTTGCCAAAATCAAACACAAGTCATAATATGGTTAGTTGTGATACCACCATTTTCCATGGATTACTGCATCCCGATTCACAGTTATCAAAGGGCTCAACACGACATTCAGATCTAAGGACATGACCAAGCCAGCTCCAAGTGTCATTTTTAAGTGTTCGTTTTATTGCACCATTTCTGACAGCAACTTTTGTATTAGTACCCAGTCACCATTTATTTTAATATAAAGAATATAATATTAAAAATTGTTGGTGAGATACTAGAAACCCTAAAGAACAAAAGGAGGATACAGAATATCATAGAGGTAGTAACTGCAGAAAGAGCTACCACCTCCAGGCCTAAGAGACAAAGGGAAGAGACTGGGATGATTGGAACTTAGAAGCTTAGAGGAAACTTGCAGACCTGAGAGTGCACTTCTGAGGAGGGGCCAGCTGGCTAGTGTTGGCTCTTCGGAGCAGCATCAACTATAACCTGGAGCTAGCTGTAGAACCAGTATATTGCTACAGCAGTGCTGACAAGAACAGGAGGCAAATAGAAAGGAATAAGTCCCTTCTTTTCTAAGTTCTAAACTCCCCCAGACAAGAAGCCAGCTGGCAAAGAAGAATGAGGTTTGCAGAGTTCCAGGCCCAGAAAGTAGAGCAGAAAAGAACAGGTTTGATAAAAAGACACCCTACTGAATGAGAGAAAATATTTGCCAATGATATGAACGATAAGGGATTAATATCCAATGTATATAAACAGTTCATACAATTCAGTATTAAATACAACCTGATTAAAAAATGGGTGGAAGAACCGAATAGGCATTTTTCCAATGTGGAAATACAGATGGCCAGTAGGCACATTAAAAGATACTCAACTGATTCATATTGTTGTTGTAACAGAAACCAACAGAGCATTGTAAAGCAATGAAAAACAATTTTTTTAAGATACTCAGTATCAGTAATCTTCAGGGAAATGCAAATCAAAACCACAGTGAGAAATCACCTCACAACTGTCAGAGTGGCTATCACCAAAACTCTACAAATAACAAATGTTGGCAAGAATGTGGATAAAAGGGAACCTTTATACATTAGTGGTGGGAGAGTAAATTAGTGCAGCCACTGTGTAAAACAGCATGGATGTTTCTCAAAAAACTAAAAAGAGAACTACTATATGACCCAGCAATTCCATTCCTGGGTAGATACAAGAAAAAAACAAAAACACTGTAAAAAAGATACATTCACCCTAATGTTCATAGCATCATTATTTACAATTACCAAAAGATAAAAGCAACCTAAGTGTCCACCAATAAACGAATGCATAAATAAAATGTGACATACATACAGTGGAATACTACTCAATCACAGAATGAGATTCTGCTATCTGCAGCAACATGGGTGGACATGGAAGGCATTACGCTGAGTGAAATAAGTCAGAGAGAGAAAGACAAATACTCTATGATATCATTTATATGTGGACTCTAAAAACTTACAACAAGCCAGTCAATATAACGTAAAAGAAGCAGACTCACACATACAGAGAACAAACTAGTTGTTATGGGGCAATATAGGGGTAGGGGAATGGCAGGTACAAATTACTGATGTAAGATAGGCTCAAGGATGTATTGTACAACATGAGGAATATAGCCAATATTTTTTAATAATGGTGAATGAATAATAATGATGATGATGAAATAATTTAAAATTATAAATTATATAAAAAATTATATAAAATTATATAAAATTATATAAAAATTAAAAACAATAACAAAAATTTTCAACGACTTTGAGTCAAAGGAAAATAATCAGCCAGCATTCTTTAAACCCATCCCAAATACCACTGCTGCTGTTGCTAAGTTGCTTGAGTCATGTCCGACTCTGTGCGACCCTACAGACGGCAGCCCATCAGGCTTCCCCAGCCCTGGGATTCTCCAGGCAAGAGCATCGAAGTGGGTTGCCATTTCCTTCTCCAATGCATGAAAGTGAAAAGTGAAAGTGAAGTCGCTCAGTCATGTTTGACTCTTAGCGACCCCATGGACTGCAGCCCACCAGGCTCCTCCATCCATGGAATTTTCCAGGCAAGAGTACTGGAGTGGGGTGCCATTGCCTTCTCCATCAAATACCACACTTCCACCATAAAGCCTCTCAAGTCACTCCCATATAAATGTTTGTTCTCTCTCATTTGAGTCAATATAGTAACTCGGTTTCCTTTTGGTGTCACTTGTCTTTTTCCCTGAAGTAGATTTATGCTTGTGCTTATCTTAATCTCTCCCCTCCCCACTGTCCTTCTCCTCCATGCATGGACACATCCATGCTGGTTAGTGAATACTGAAACAGTAATCCACCTCTCTCCACATCCCCTGTGACTTCCCAATAACTAGTTGTATAGATTCACTGCCACATAGTAGGTATACATATTTTAATGAGTGGCTAGGTTAGTAAATAAATTTAACTAGTTGAGTATCAGTCTAGGGAAATCAGACTTGGATACACTAGGGGTTTTTGAACATAAGAACACCTTGGTTAAACAATATATCATTTGAGGAAATAGAAGAAAATGGCCTCTTTGTGGAGTGATTGACCCAATTTCAAACTCAGGAAAATTCTCAGTATCTAATTCACTGCACCTTCGCCAAAATTTCACAGACTTAACTGGATCTAAAAACTGAAGCCAGTTTCACATAACACAACAAATAGAACATATTTTGCAACCAGTAAGAAAAACAAACTTAAAAAAAAGCATCTGGTGTGGACTTCTCTGAAAAGCTAAACAGAATATTATACTCAGAACAAAGGAAGGATGGCTCCAAGGGTTCTTGTGGAAAGAGATGAAGTCTGTTCCAAATCCCAAGAAACCAAAAAATACTTCTGGCAGATGAACTGAATCACTGTTCTGTGTTACTAATAAGAAAATATTTAGAATAGGTCACCAAGTTAAATCAACATTTACTTACAGAACTCCTACAGAATATCCAACTCTACTGGGTGTTGAGGAAGATAAAATTTAGGTACACATTATGGTCCATGATAGGAAACATCGAATCAGTCAAACATAGGTAAGACTTAAAATTCATGAGACAATGAGCACACCACCCCAGAAGTCTCCAAGGTAAGGCAGTGTGGGACATCATATCTGATCTACAGGAGCTCATCAGCAAAGTGTTTAGGTACCAGGAAGGCTTCTTGAGGAGACTGAAGTTTATTCAGGGTCTGAAAGATGCACAGGACTTGTACAGACCAAATGGAGGTAGAAGAGTTCCTCCACCCCTGGATTTAGAGGCCTGCACCACGAGAGAGCATGATCACAAGCAGAGAGATGAGGAGTGGGGTGTATGTGATGGGTAGACAGGATATGTGCAGAGAAATGGTGGGATGGATAGAGCAGGGTAGAGTATGACTGCCAGCAGGAAGTGATCTTCAACTCCTAAGAAGGGGCATGACATAATAGGTGCTTTGGGAAGATTAATTTCTCAAAGTCACTTGAAGTCCCAGCTTCAGAAGACTGGCCCTTGGGAAAGAGCAAAAGAAAGAAACATTGCTAGCTGCAGAAGAGCTCCTCAAAGAGAATGGAGGTGAGTCTAAGTTCATTCATTGGGACAGGCTGGGGCCAAGGAGATAAAGTCGTCACTGAAGAAAGGAAAGGGGATACTGCCATTCTGACCCTTCAGACTTTCTTCTGACTGAACAGCTTTCTTCTCTGTGGCCCAAAGCCTCCTCTTAGATAAACCTGAGAGGTCACCTTCAAGGCAATTGCCATAAAATCTTGTGCTTGCAGAAAAATTCCAGGAAAGAGAAACATAAATCTCTTTTCCTGCCTCCCTCTTCTATATTTGGCATAAACCAGGTAGAGCTAGGCATCAGCTCAGGGAAAGGAGTAAGGGAGTAACTCTGTGGTCTGAGCAGTTCTGGAGATGCAATGACGTGAACCCCAGGGATCTAGAATCACAGTAAAGCAAGGCTTCTGGCTACAGTTTTGAGTCTCCCAAGACTCCATTAGGTTCAGCAAAATACAATAATGAGAATTACCAGATAGGAAGTGATCTGGAAAATCTTCCCAAACCCTCACCTATTCTGCAATAATTAGCTTGTCTGTCAAGCATCAGTGCTTCTCACACCTTATACAAGGCTCACAGTAAATTCTCTATTCTCCTCCAGCCTCCAAGAATTCTAGTCTGCTTCCCAGGGAAGTCAGACAACAGGCAGCCTGTCCAAACTACTTCTGCTCTGTCCAGCATTCAAACTACAAACCACCTATGGAATTTGGAAAATGGAGAATTGAAGAAAGAGGAATGAAAAAGCTGGCTTAAAGCTCAACATTCAAAAAACTAAGATCATGGTATCCAGTCCCATCACTTCATGGCAAATAGATGGGGAAACAGTGGAAACAGTGACAAATTTTATTTTCTTGGGCTCCAAAATCACTGCAGATGGTGACTACAGCTATACAACTAAAAGATGCTTGCTCCTTGGAAGAAAAGCTATGACAAACCTAGACAGCATATTAAAAAGCAGAGATGTCACTTTGCTGATGAAGTTTCGTCTAGTCAGAGCTATGGTTTTTCTAGTAGTCATGTACGGATGTGAGTGTTGGACCATAAAGAAGGCTGAACATCAAAGAATTAATGCTTTCAAAATGTGTTGCTGGAGAAGATGCTTGAGAGTCCTTGGATAGCAAGCCAGTCAATCCTAAAGAAAATCAATACTGAATATTCTTTGGAAAGACTTAATGCTGAAGCTGAAGCTCCAATATTTTGACTACGTGAAGCAAAGAGCCAACTCTGTGGTAAAGACCCTGGTGCTGGGGAAAATTGAGGACAGGAGGAGAAGGGGGCAACAGAGAATGAGTTGGTTGGATGGCATCATCAACTCAAAGGACATGAGTTTGAGCAAACTCCAGGAGAAGGACAGGGAAGCCTGATGTGCTCCAGTCCATGGGGTGGCAAAGAGTTGGAAACAACTTAGTGAGTGAACAACAATAACAACAATTCTTATATAGCTGGTTTGGCTTATACTTCAGAGGCCCCAAAGTAGTAGTCTCTCCACAATAGTCCCCTTGACCCAGAAGGGAAGGCATTGGGGGGTACTTCCTCAGCAACATCTCCTCACGCTGGGGTCCCATGCTGCTTCTAGGCAGCTGTACTGGACAGGATTTAATATAACCCCATTTTAGCTCATCTTGGGAGGCTCACATTTGGCCCTCAAGAAACCATGTCACACATTTTGTTGCAACCCCCTCTGGGAGTGCAGGCCAAAGCCAACCAGGAGGTCCTTCCTAGGTAGCCAGCCAGAATCTGATCCTCTAGATTTCCCAGGCAGGAGGCAGGTAGACAAAGTTCCTCTCTCTAAGAGATCGAATGGAGCTCCTCCTTTATGCATGTGGCAAGAAGCAGGTCTTCTGATCCCATCGCTTTGATGGAAAAGAGACACACAGCACACTTGCAGCTCTTTTCAGAGAAATTCAAGCTCCATTTTCTTGACACTCTTACACTTTCAGTTGCATCAGCTGAAACTTCCAATTTAACTTGGCTCTTAGCAGCCAAATTAAATCAACTTTTGGACATTAGGGTCATATAGAACAATCTCATAAGCAGTTTAAATATATTTGTGTTGTCTTTAGCTTACATTTTCTATCTTTGATGCTGGGAGGGATTGGGGGCAGGAGGAGAAGGGAACGACAGAGAATGAGATGGCTGGATGGCATCACTGACTCAATGGGTGTGAGTCTGAGTGAACTCCGGGAGTTGGTGATGGACAGAGAGGCCTGGCGTGCTGCGATTCATAGGGTCGCAAAGAGTCGGACACGACTGAGTGACTGAACTGATTCAGTAGATTGGGTTTCCCCAGTGGCTCAGCTGTAAAAAAATCTGCCTGCAATGCAGGAACCGCAGGAGACGTGGGTTCCATCCCTGGGTTGGGAAGATCCCCTGGAGGAGGGCATGGCAACCCACGCCAGTATTCTTGCATGGAGAATTCCATGGACAGAGGAGCCTGGCAGGCTACAGTCTATGAGGTTGTAAAGAGTCGGACACAACTGAAGAGACTTAGCATGCACTCATGCATTCAGTAAATCAACAGATTCAGAGAATGTTGGAAGGATGCTATTAATAGTTCAATTTTCTCATTTTACAGAGTAGAGATCTGAAGTCTTGTGAGAATTAACATGAAATAAACAACCAAAGGGGTAAATCACTGAGTATTTATTATATAGCCATTAGAGAAGAGTAGGAATGTGTTTAGGAGTTCTAGGAATACAAAACTGGTTTCAAATCTTTTTTTTTTTTTTACTGTGCTGGGTCTTTTCTGGGGCCCATGGGCTTTTGCTAGTTGCAGTTCAAGGGCTTCTCTTGCTAGGAGCACAGGCTGTAGGGTGTATGGGCTCAGTATTTGCAGCATGTGGGCTTCTCTGGATGTGGCACACAGGCTTAATTGCCCTGTAGCATGGGGGATCTAAGTTCCCCAACGAGGGA
Source organism: Neotragus moschatus (assembly GCA_006410615.1). NCBI lineage: Eukaryota > Metazoa > Chordata > Mammalia > Artiodactyla > Bovidae > Neotragus > Neotragus moschatus. The sequence continues at coordinate 466,505 of SJYA01002188.1, forward strand.
CTGAACCCTTGTCCCCTGCATTGGAGGTGGATTCTTAACCACTGGACCATCTGGGGAAGTCCCTGGCTTCCACGTTATACCACATAACCCACTGTGCTAGACACTGCTCAGTGACAATGACCCACTCCTGTAGGGTCCCTCCTGCGTCTCAAGGATTGAGATTCAAAACTACATTTCTAAGACTTGTTTGCTAAGCGCAGGTGGCTGCCACAAACGGCGCACTAAGCACAGGTGGCAAGAACAGCCACCCCGCGTCCGAGATCAGGGGCGGTGGCCGGGAGGAGCCACTTTGCATCTGAGGCCAAGGGCGGCGGCCGGGAGGAGCAACCCAACATCCAAGGAGCTGTGGCTGTGCGTGGGCGCAGGAGGGCCTAGAGGAGCTATCCCACATTGAAGGTCAGGAAGGGCGGTGGTGTGGAGATCCCTCACACAAGGTAAGGAGCAGCGGCTGCACTTTGCTGGAGCAGCTGTGAAGAGATACCCCACACCCAGGGTAAGAGAAACCCAAGTAAGATGGTAGGTGTTGCAAGAGGGCATCAGAGGGCAGACACACTGAAACCATACTCACAGAAAACAAGTCAATCTAATCACACTAGGACCACACCCCTGTCTAACTCAATGAAACCAAGCCATGCCTGNGCATCACTGACTCGATGGGGGTGAGTCTGAGTGAACTCCAGGAGTTGGTGATGGACAGAGAGGCCTGGTGTGCTACGGTTCATGGGGTCTCAAAGACTCGGACATGACTGAGTGACTGAACTGAACTGAACTGAAGACTTGTTTGCAGTTAAAGCTTGGATACAATTTAGGTTTTCCCATTGAGATAAACATCTGGGCTTGGAAGGCAAAGAGAAGCAGAGGCTACATTTCTCTGACATGTTGGTGCGTAATCATGTTCCAACAGATATGTTTACATGAGTCAGACTCCATACCTCACTTTTTGAAAGCATCTGTTGTAACAGCAGAAGTTTCCTGTCCTTTGGGTGGTAACTCTAGTGATAAGACCTTACAAGGCCTTCTGGTGGCAGCCCTCTGGTTTCTGCTCCTCCTACCCTTTTATCTACTCATTGTTTTGTGAAATAGAATAATTTCTGTTTCCTGTTCTAAATCATGAGTGATACGCATATAGGCCATGAATATAAAATCTTCAAGATGGAAGGACCTTCTCGGAGGCATCAATTCTATACTCACTCAGCAAGTCCCCAAACATCTATCTCCTAAATATTTCATATGTCCAGTCTCTATTCTCCTTTCTGCTGACATNTGTTCTAAATCATGAGTGATACGCATATAGGCCATGAATATAAAATCTTCAAGATGGAAGGACCTTCTCGGAGGCATCAATTCTATACTCACTCAGCAAGTCCCCAAACATCTATCTCCTAAATATTTCATATGTCCAGTCTCTATTCTCCTTTCTGCTGACATTGCTCTAATTTAGGTCCCCCACGTCTCTGCCTAGACTTCTGAAATAACCTCCTGGGTTTTTATATGCTTGATTGTAGTTATTGTCCATTCTAGTTTCCATGTGAATCAGATCTTTTCTGATCTTATCACTCCCTTGTGCAAAATTCCTGAATGGATCACCACAACCCAGAGGATATATCCAAACCCTTGAATGTGACACTTCAATGCCCGTCATAATCTGGGCCCTGCCTGATTAATTCATCTGCTATTCCCATCACCTTCAGTTCAGTTCAGTTCAGTCACTCAGTTGAGGAACTCCGACTCCTTGCAACCCCATGAATTGCAGCACGCCAGGCCTCCCTGGCCTGATGATGTTGCCCATAATCTACCTAAGAAACCTCTAGTCTTCCTTCAAGATTCAGCTTTCTTCTCACTTCCTCTTGAAGTTTCTCTTACTCCTCTTCCAGGTGGACCTAGATGTTCCTACCTGGGTGTCAGCACTCCAGTGAATCACACTTCCATTGTGACTTGGATCACCTCTCTCCATTAGACTAAATGTTTCTAGATGGTAAAACTGTTCTTTCCATCTTTGAGCCCCCAACAGACTACTATAATGCATGACATGGGACATACTCAGGGAAGTGGACAGAAGGGAAGGGGGGAAGAGTAGGAAGAAGGTATATAGAAACAGGGAAAGTGAGACGGAGACAGAGCCAAGATTCGGTGACTTTGAAATTCTGCCTGTTTCGAACTTTGAAACCCATCTTCTCCAAGAGTTAACTCATCTCATCAAGTCTTCCTAAATTTCTAGAAAATTGAGGCTTTTTTTTCCACTGTTGGCCAAGCAAAACCTTTCATTATAATCCAGGTGCATAGCCTTTGTTTACATATTCTATAATTTCAGATCAAAAAGAAATTTTAAAAACCATTGTTCCTCTAATCTCCCAGGGGGTTCATTTTACAGGTTTAATAACCATATCATAGTTACTGCTTTATTTTTTGGAACTAGAACCACAGACTTCATCCTTGCCTTTACCCTTTTCCTTTCTTCCTCTGCCCCCCACAAACTTCCCCACCCCTGTTCTCCTATGCCTGCCATACTCAACCTTTCTCTTCCAGGTTTTCTCTTCCCAGGGCTCTACGTCACGAAAAATACAAGTAGAAAGGAATTTTTACTTTAAGAAAAATAACTCCTCCCCTTTCTCAATTTTTACATCAAAAGACATTCTTAAAAGCCATTGTCTTCTATGTTTAGAGAACTCTAACTTCTCTGGGGAAAGAAGGTGGTTGATTAAGAATAAGGCCACTTACCACCAAACATTCCAAGTAAGTATAAGGGATCTGGTGGGGTTTTATGTAGAAGGCTTGAATTCTTGTTCCAGTTCTTATAAACTCTGAGACCCTGAAGAAGTAATTTCTAAACTTCTTGGAATGACAGCCATTTCATTTGCAATTGAGAGCATTAGATAGAGGATTTATAAGGTCCTTACTGCTCTGGGGTTCACTGGCTCTGCTATTTTTGGCATCTTGAATAACCAGAAGAAGTCAGATTCAGTATCTTACTATAGTAAAAGTGGTAAAAAAAAAAAAAAAAAGCATAAACTTTCTTTTTTAGTATAAACTCTTAATGTGTATCTGTGTCTTCTTGAGTGTTAAGCTGAGGATCATGACATACAAACCTCAGCTGATTATTTCTACTGAAAAAACTTAAGCATTTAGGGATATCTTCTGAAGAAGTTCTCTCCAGATCCTCCTACAGGCAACAATGGTGAAGAGAGTGGCCATCGTTGGAGCTGGTGTCAGTGGCTTGGCCTCCATACGGTGTTGTCTGGAAGAGGGGCTGGAGCCCACCTGCTTTGAAAGGAGCAATGAAGTTGGAGGTCTGTGGGAATTCTCGGTGAGTAAGACAATAGAAAGTGATGGGTTTGCACTGCAAATCAAATGTGAACAGTTCTTTCAGATTTGATCACAATGCTCCAGATCCTCTGAAAAATAAAATCTTCTCTCTCTCATCCTACTCAAGTCCTATCATTTAAAACTATCTCATACCAGCAAGGCTTATCCTGAAGAAGACTTCTCCAGCTCATTAAATGTTGCCACCTACATGGCAGAGCCCAAATCTCTAGGCGTTTAAGGGTTAAAGGGTCAGTAGTTAACAGAAAAACTATACTACTGCCTCCGCATGTAACTGAAAGATCCTATGCGTATTGCTATTAAATCCTGAGAACGTGGGAGACGTGTGAAAAAGAAAATCCTAGACTAGGGTCAGAAGTCCTGAGTTCCAGTTTCAACTCTGATTTTTTAAGCAGACAGATTTCAGGAAAGTCACTTTTTTTTTTCCACCCTTCAAATGCTCATTAGTCAAATGCAGAAGTTGAAAATTAAGTTCCTTCCAACCTGCCTCCCAGTTATAGGAGGATGTGATTTTTTAATTAATTCATGTCTATTAGGCACATATTATAAGTTATTATAAATGTTGATTGTGTGTGATGTGTACATGGATATTAAATACTCTTGTCAGGCCATATCCAGAGAGAAAAATGATTATCTCTGCTATCAGTTCATAGCTAGAAAAACAATATAATCAGAAAATATTCATTATAAAACCAATTCTTAAATTTCAAAAAGCAGCTTTGGGAAACTTCCAGATTTTCTGTCCTGAACTTCCTAGCCATTAAGATTAGATATAGATGATACTTATTTGGCTTGAAGATATTCTAGCCACATTATTTGTCTTGTAATCTCAGTCTGTCCTGATCTCTGTATTGGTCAACCTGCAACAATATGTTGCTCTGGGGGTCCTATAACTCTGAAAATATTACATGAAATACAGACCATCAATTTGTATTTTCCACTAGGAAATAATCAAGGTATTTCTTTATGAATTCAATTTTTAATTTACATTTGATCAAGGAGACATGACCAGCTTAATCTAAACTATGAAATGGTTGTTAATTGACTTATTCAGTTCAGTTCAGTCACTCAGTCGTGTCCACCTCTTTGTGACCCCATGAATCACAGCACGCAAGGCCTCCCTGTCCATCACCAACTCCTGCAGTTTACTCAAACTCATGTGCATCAAGTTGGTGATGCCATCCAGCCATCTCATCCTCTGTCACCCCCTTCTCCTCCTGCCCCCAATCCCTCCCAGCATTAGGGTCTTTTCCAATGAGTCAACTCTTCGAAAGAGATGGCCAAAATATTGGAGTTTCAGCCTCAGCATCAGTCCTTCCAATGAACACCCAGGACTGATCTCCTTTAGGATGGACTGGTTGGATCTCCTTGCAGTCCAAGGGACTCTCAAGAGTCTTCTCCAACACCACAGTTCAAAAGCATCAATTCTTTGGTGCTCAGCTTACTTCACAGTCCAAGTTTCACATCCATACATGACCACTGGAAAAACCATGGCCTTGACTAGATGGATCTTTGTAGGCAAAGTAATATCTCTGCTTTTGAATATGCTATCTAGGTTGGTCATAACTTTCATTCCAAGGAGTAAGCATCTTTTAATTTCATGGATGTAATCACCATCTACAGTGATTTTAGAGCCCCCCAAAATAATTCTGACACTGTTTCCACTGTTTCCCCATCTATTTCCCTTGAAGTGATAGGACCAGATGCCATAATCTTAATTTTCTGAATATTGAGCTTTAAGCCAACTTTTTATCTCTCCTCTTTCACTTTCATCAAGAAGCTTTTGAGTTCCTCTTCACTTTCTTCCATAGTGTGGTGTCATCTGCATATCTGAGGTTATTGGTATTTCTCCCAGCAATCTTGATTCCAGCCTGTGCTTCTTTCAGCCCAGCATTTCTCATGATGTACTCTGCATATAATAAGCAGGGTGACAATATACAGCCTTAATGTGCTCCTTTTCCTATTTGGAACCAGTCTGTTGTTCCATGTCCAGTTCTAACTCTTGCTCCCCCTGCATGCAGATTTCTCGAGAGGCCGGTCAGGTGGTCTGGTATTCCCATCTATCTCAGAATTTTTCACAGTTGATTGTGATCCACACAGTCAAAGGCTTTGGCATAGTCAATAAGGCAGAAATAGATGTTTTTCTGGAACTCTCTTTCTTTTTCCGTGATCCAACGGATGTTGGCAATTTGATCTCTGGTTCCTCTGCCTTTTCTAAAACCAGCTTGAACTTCTGGAAGTTCGTGGTTCACGTATTGCTGAAGGCTGGCTTGGAGAATTTTGAGCATTACTTTACTAGTATGTGAGATGAGTGCAACTGTGCGGTAGTTTGAGCATTCTTTGGCATTGCCTTTTTTGGGATTGGAATGAAAGCTGACCTTTTCCAGTCCTGTGGCCACTGCTGAGTTTTCCNGCAGAAATAGATGTTTTTCTGGAACTCTCTTTCTTTTTCCGTGATCCAACGGATGTTGGCAATTTGATCTCTGGTTCCTCTGCCTTTTCTAAAACCAGCTTGAACTTCTGGAAGTTCGTGGTTCACGTATTGCTGAAGGCTGGCTTGGAGAATTTTGAGCATTACTTTACTAGTATGTGAGATGAGTGCAACTGTGCGGTAGTTTGAGCATTCTTTGGCATTGCCTTTTTTGGGATTGGAATGAAAGCTGACCTTTTCCAGTCCTGTGGCCACTGCTGAGTTTTCCAAATTTGCTGACATATTGAGTGCAGCACTTTAACAGCATCATCTTTCAGGATTTGAAAAAACTCAACTGGAGCTCCATCACCTCCACTAGCTTTGTTCCTAGTGATGCTTTCTAAGTCCCACTTGACTTCACATTCCAGGATATATGGCTCTAGGTGAGTGATCACACCATCATGCTTGTCTGGGTAGTGAAGATCTTTTTTGTACAGTTCTTCTGTGTACTCTTGCCACCTCTTCTTAATATATTCTGCTTCTGTTAGGTCCCTACCATTTCTGTCCTTTATTGAGCCCATCTTTGCATGAAATGTTCCCTTGGTATCTCTAATTTTCTTGAAGAGATCTCTAGTCTTTCCCATTCTGTGTTTTCCCTCTATGTCTTTGCATTGACTTATTAGAAGTAATTAAGTGCTGCCTGAGCATCTATTTTGACAGAGTTTTGTACTAAGTCCTGGGATGACAAATATGTGTCATAACCACTTTATGTAAATGGTTTCTACTTCATTTGGTGTAGCAAGCCTTAATAAAGGTCCACAATCTCGTGACAGAAAAACTCATTTCATAGCAAAACCTGCCCTGAAATCATATGGTCAGGAAACATGATTGAATTGATATGACGCTATATATACAGTCTTAGTCCAATTCCATGTTTTGCTGTAGTAGTTTTATTACATTTGATGATAAGGTGTTGCACCAGATCTCACTAGGAATATTAGGGAAAAACTTAAAAAATCTACAAATTCCAAACTGTTAATATATCTGGTCCTAAGAGTACAAACAAAAGATTATATAACTTTACAACAAGATAGCCCATGGTGACTGTTAATTAAATAAACAAGTGCCTTGAGACTTAGATAAGGCTGGACTCCTAAAATACTAGCAGGTCAAGAGAAATTTGCTATAGGGAAACACTTAGCTGAGACTTGAAGGATGTTCTCAGATGAGAAAAGTAAAGAACCATCATGTGACACAGCTCCAGAAAGCGGGGCATTGGCAGCAGTACAGACATCAACAGTGTCCCAGCGTCAGGTGGGAAAGGCTTCTAGGTAGCAGTGACCAGCAATCCATAAAAGGTACAGGGAAGGCAATGAACACAGTGTGTTCATGGACCTGTAAGTTAACCAGTGCAGCTAGATCAGAAAATTTATGTTAGGAAGCACTACATGATAGATCCGGAGAAGGCAATGGCACCCCACTCCAGTACTCTTGCCTGGAGAATCCCATGGGTGGAGGAGCCTGGAAGGCTGCAGCCCATGGGTTGCTAAGAGTCGGACATGACTGAGTGACTTCATTTTCACTTTTCACTTTCATGCACTGGAGAAGGAAATGGCAACCCACTCCAGTCTTCTCGCCTGGAGAATCCCAGGGAAGGGGGAGCCTGGTAGGCTGCCGTCTATGCGGTTGCACAGAGTTGGACACGACTGAAGCGACTTAGCAGCAGCAGCAGCAGATGGTAGATCAATATGATTCAAAGTTGGACTCTGGGTTATCCACAAGAAGGAAAGATATCTTTTTCATAAAGTCGTTGTGTATAAGCAGAATTATTCTCTAAATCCCTGTGGGAGTATGCTGCTGCTGCTGCTAATAAGTAGCTTCAGTCATATCCGACCCTGTGCGACACATAGACAGCAGCCCACCAGGCTCCCCCAGCCCTGGGATTCTCCAGGCAAGAACACTAGAGTGGGTTGCCATTTCCTTCTCCAATGCATGAAAGTGAAAAGTGAAAGTGAAGTTGCTCAGTTGTGTCCAACTCTTTGCAACCCCATGGACTACAGCCCACCAGGCTCCTCCGTCCATGGGATTTTCCAGGCAAGAGTACTGGAGTGGGGTGCCATTGCCTTCTCCATGTGGGAGTATAAACATATACAAATATCCTAAACTTTAGCCCTCTCCATACACCCAACTTCTTCCCTCTTTTCTAAGAAAAGTTGCTTGGTATGCTGTATTATCAGAGAGGAATTTTTGAAAAGTGTGTTACATTAAGCTTTTACCTTACAAGTTCTGTCATGTAGAAGGCATTCTGGAAGAGAGAAACCTGAGAATTCTGAAGCACACACTTTTCTCTGTGTGCCTTTTCTGTAAAATAAAAACCAAATGGGATTTAAAAACTAGCAGGCTGAATGTGAGCGTGTCTTAAATTTTATACACTCTAATATAGGACCACATGACCTCAAAAAATTTTGTTATGGCTGTAATAAAAGGTTGCTCAACAAGCCACATACAATAGGTCATTTGGATTGCGAAGGGAAAAGTATTGAACCAGAACTATCTGACATTTTGTTTCACTCATTCATTCCTTTATTCATTCAGCAAATACATTTTTGAGTTCATTATGCATAGGGTACTACATTAGGCACAGCTGCAAACAAGAGGCACAGCAGGCATGCAGTATTCTAAAAGCAGAGAGAAGAGAAGTCTTAGAGTAATCATAATACAAGTGAATAAACAGAATGTGATTAGGGTAATCAAGACAATTAGAGCTTGGCGAAAGTAGAGATGACTTCCAACGTGTGGGATGGAAGATAAGGGAAGGCATGAGAAGGGGACAACTTTTGAGCTGGACCTTGAATGTATGTCTAAGCAAGCAAAAATGGGACTGATAAAATGGGAATATGAAAGATGATCGAGGCAGACTGCTAAAATGCATGCACAATAGTTTTGAATTAGCCCTTGAACTTGCCCTCAAGTTACTTATGTTCTAGTGGGGATGATAGGAGATGGACACAATTACAACCCAAGACAGACAATGCTAACATGCCCCATAGCATGACATCTTGTCCTAGACATCTGGGTCTACGACAAGCTCTCCCAGCCAGTGGGGAGCATCTGAGCTTAATTTCCTCCCTACTGGCTCAAACCACCCCACATATTTAAATAGTGAAAATGTGAACTCTCTGGAGCTACTGTCTGTTGTTACATAAAATTTTTATTTTCCTCTGTTTGCAGAACAGACTTTTAGGGAAAATTCTAAAGAGCTGTAGGAATGTACTCTTCTCTTCTTGTGTTAAGATTGGCTGGAGTCCAGTGGTGAAAGAGTCCAGTCATTCATTAATGATGGAAATAATTCACGGTCTTATCACCTCTGTTTCTCAGAGCAAAATCATACATTTTTTAAACCAGTTTCCAACCCATAGCTCAGCCCTCTCTTGAGTGGGAAGCTTAGAAAACTCCTTCTCATAAACATTAACACAAGTTATTGGCTAGCGGTGAACAGTAACAGACCCAAACACGAGAACCCACCAAGCCAAAGAGTTCACTCTTTCTCAAACTTTAGCAGACATTTCCAAGTGAGGTTTAAAAAGTTAAAATATCTGGGCTTAGTTATCATGAGAAATGCAGCAACCACGAGTAGAGGAGGTTTATTTTTGTCACTTAAGGGGAAACAGTGAAGACTCAGGCAGCTCCACCCCCCCCCACCCCCACCCAGAGACACAGTTCTCTCATTTGGGGTTGTTGGACTGGAGGGAGTTAGCTGTCTTGAATCCAGGAGCAATATAACATTTCATCCTTTTCCTTCCTTTCATGAGAATTCCTTCAAGATCTGGGGAAAGTTGGGTTGCCAGCTTTTAGATGTACTTTCAAGGCAGCACATTCTGTGAACTTCTATCCTGTTCTTGAAATAGAGAGGAAATGTTTGTTTTGAACTTAGCCTTCCACTGCCCCTCAAAAGAAGCCACTTTTCAATTACATGGTGGTTTTACTGTAAGATGCCAAAATTTAACACAAGTTCTAAAGGCTTTTTGTTTCTTTTGTTTCTTTGATGAGGACTGAATGCCACTAGTTGGTGAGTTCAGGAATTCCTCAAGCACAGAATTCATTTACACTCCAGAAATGGTCCTCAGGCTTGGTCCCTGGACCAACAGCATCAGCAGCACAGGGATCTTGTCAGAAATACACATTCTCAGGCCTCACCCCAGACACACATAATTCAGAAGTGGGACCCAGGAAGTGACAGTCTAAGCAGCCCTTCAGGAAATGACTTCTTTAGAGAGTTCTATGGCTAGTGAAGAGAAGAGTTCACCGAATTCCATACAGCCAATCAAACCGGCTAAAAGCCACAGCATCCATTGGACTATTTAGTTATGTTCTTGAAAATGAGTATGAGATCAGACCCAGTGCTGTGACTGGGGGGGAAAAAGAGCTAAACTGGAGCCAATCAGACTAAAAGGATCAAGACGGAAGATTCACCAGCTCTGTGCCAGGTGTTGTTGAAGGCTTTCCTTTCCATGTCTTACAGACAGCAGTCAATTTTTTCTTTTTTTTAAACATATGGAAAAAGTTTCAATCAACTGAGCATTGAATAGTCACTGAGGGGACTGCCATTCTTGGTTTCCTTTTTAAGCCTTATTATTCTTCAGTTTGGCCGCTCAGTCATATCCAACTCTTTGCAACCCCATGGACTGCAGCACACCAGGCTTCCCTGCCCATCACCAACTCCCGGAGCTTATTCAAACTCATGTCCATCAAGCCAGTGATGCCATCCAACCATCTATTCTTCTGTCGTCCTATTCTCCTTAGGACCATTCAGAAGAAGGCAGAGCCAGCATCTACAAGTCTGTGTTCACCAACTCTTCCAAAGAGATGATGTGCTTTCCAGACTTCCCATACCCTGATGATTACCCAAACTACATGCACCAAAGCAAGGTCCAGGACTACATAAAGACATTTGCTCAAAAGAAGAATCTTTTACGATATATACAGTTTGAGGTAAGGACCTTGTAACGTGTGCTGTTGACATCAATGTGTTTAAGGATTAGAGAAGCAGAGATACAGGACATCATCCTAGAAAATAGAGTCAAAGGTTTGGACACCTCACCAATCAAATGTTGGTTCAGATTTTAAAGCACTCATGAATTGTTTTTATTTCCCCTTAAAACGTGTTCTCCAAAGTCTCTAAGAGCTTTCAAAACATCATAGAAAATGGTGGAGGCAGCTGTACCAGCCTAATGAACTGTCCACTCTCACACACTTATGTTTTAGAAAGAACCCCAAAGTCTCTAGTTCACACTTAGACTTCTGTAATTTCAATGCCCAAGGCGTTGTGATTCTAATAGATGTGGCATTTGTTAGAGATTCTGCCTTTAAGAAGAGAGTAACAAGATAAAAGAATAATTTTATTTCCCTTATTCTTCACACACTTAGTTCCTTAGATTAGAAGCCTTAGGAGTTATGGCATAGCAGCACTGTCTCCGTAATTATAAGTAATACTTCCCATTTGTTTGGAACTCAACTTCAATCCATTAGTTACATGCAGAGCACATGTATACAGTGGGGAAAATAAGAAGCAAAATCATGAATTGGAACTTTACTTAATATTTTATTTGCTTATCTTATGAAATTTTAAATAATTTTACTTATACCAAGCTCCAGGAGTTGGTGATGGATAGGGAAGCCTGGTATGCTGCAGTCCATGGGGTGGCAAAGAGTCAGACACAACTGAGTGACTGAACTGAGCTGATACCAGCATAACAGTCTTACAATGGAAGTGACTAATATTTCCAAAGGATAGTGTCCTTATATTGCAAAACAGAGATCAAGGATGGAAGCCTGAGATAATCGCATATTATTGGAGTAGACAGGAGAGGAAGCTAGAGAGGAAGAAGCCATGGATGTCAATGTAGGGTGACAGCAAGCTAATGATATGGCATCTTTCATAAGAATACTCAGTGCAATGTATCCCAAATCTACTAACTAGATGTCAAAAAAATAAATATACCCCAGTGAGTAATTATTCTTGTGAGATTTGAAGATTCACTGTGACTTCCTATTTTAATGCCTTTCCACATTATTCTCAATGACCATGAGAACACACAACAATTATTTTCTCCACAGAAATATTGCAAAGAACAAACAAACAAGCAAACAAACAAAAAACCCTTGTAGAACTGTAAAAAGAAGCAATTTCTTTCTGGTTTTCTTTAAGACCCTGGTAACTAGTATAAAGAAATGTCCCAACTTCTTGATCACTGGCCAATGGGAAATTGTTTCAGAAAAGGATGAGAAACAGGAATCTACTATTTTTGATGCTGTAATGATCTGTTCAGGACATCATGTGTACCCCAATCTACCAACGGATTCCTTTCCTGGTAAGTTTGGAAAATATATAAGAATCTTATACACAAAAATCATGGAATAAGATAGAGTTTTCCACAGACTGCAAATAATGATCATTCTTAAGGTTCCAAATTTTTTTTAGAAAATTTGTGTGATGATATGTCAAATATACTCATCATTGGCCTCATCCCAAAAGAATCAAGGACTTGCAGGTGAGAGATTAGATGAAGACATAGGTCCATAGAGAAGAAACTTAGGTCTTAAAATTTCATCTATATCCACATTTTGCAAATTAACTTTAAAAATCACAGTGAGTGTGTGAGTATGTATGTGTGTTGAGTGTGTAGTGATACATTTCACTACTCTGCAGAAGTGGCAAATAGCAAATAAATACATAAGCACCCTCCCTTCCTCTTTCCTCTCTTCATCTTTCCTTTCTCTTTCTCCTCCTCTCTTCCCCCTCTTCTTCCTTCCTATTTTCCTTCCCTCATTCCTTCCTTCACAACAGGAATGCTTTCCCTCAAAAATATTAGAGCTCATATATCAGAGGCTGATGTTCATGAAAGTGAAAGTCGCTCAGTTGTGTCCGACTCTTTGCGACCCCATGGACTATATAGTCCATGGAATTCTCCAGGCTAGAATACTGGAGTGGGTAGCCTTTCCCTTCTCCAGGGGATCTTCCTAACCCAGGGATCAAACCCAGGTCTCCTGCACTGCATGCAGATTCTTTACCAGCTGAGCCACAAGGGAGGCCCACGTTGTTCATAAAACAAGGTAATTAAAAGAGTAGAGATTAAGGGAGAATAGAAGATTGACATAATTAATGCTAAGAGGCAGAATATTTGGGCATTCTGAATGTAGAATACCTGGGCTCAACTCCTTATTCTACTAGACACTTACCATGTAACCCTAGACAACTCACTAAACTTCTTTGTCTCAATTTCCTTTTCTTTTATTTATTTTTTTAATTTTTTTTTAAATTTTTATTTTTTAGTTTATTTTGCTTTACAATACTGTACTCATTTTGCCATACATTGACATAAATCAGCCATAAGTGTACCTGAGTTCCCAATCCGGACCCCCCCCTTCCCCCTCCCTCCCCACACCATCCCTCCAGATCATCCCCGCCCATCAGTCCCNAACCAATACAATATTGTAAAGTAATTAACCTCCAATTAAAATAAATAAATTTATATTTAAAAAAAAACAATAGTGGGGGGAAGAAAAGTTACTGTTAAGCATTTCTTCTGGAAGTCAACTCAAACCACTCCCCATGTTCTGTTTAGGCCTCAACCGGTTTCAAGGCCACTACCTCCACAGCCGGGACTATAAGGGCCCAGAAGTGTACAAGGGGAAGAGGGTCCTCGTGATTGGCCTGGGGAACTCAGGATGTGACATCGCTGTTGAGCTCAGTCGTCTGGTTACACAGGTATGAGATCTAAAAGGTCTGGGGAAAGAAACGGGATGGCTATTCTACAACAGCAGTATCCCAAGCACTGAGGATGGCATTGACCATGTCATACCACAAGAGATCTACCTGCTGTATATGCCAATCAAATCAAAGACTTGAGACACTCTCCCTGTGAAGCAATGTAATGTGTCCCATGCTAATAAGGAAGTATAGTTTGCTGAAACCAGAGTTAAGTGGTCTTTATTTATTTAACAGTATTTCTTATCACCTACCACGCAACAGTACTATGCTTACCACTCTGGAAGAAACAAAATTTAGGTTTTACTATTGTTTACCTATTCAACAGCCAACAAATAACAGGCTGTTTTTATGTGTCAGCACTGCATCAGGCTAGAAATAAACACAGAAGTAAGTCAAGCTACTTCTTGACTTCAAGGAGGAATCAGTGGGTAGGAGTAGGATGACAGGTACACGACCATCATGAAAGGAAGCAATGAGACTTCAGTTGTGGCTGTGGCAGCACATGACCAGATAATCGAACTTTGCATGGATGAATTCTCAAAGGAGGCTTCCCAGAGGACGCCATGCTGAGTCATACATAACCAATAAACCCAAAAGAACTTAACATATTTCTAATACAAGATTAAACCTGTCACAGTTGAATAAAGAGCTCTCTTACTCCCAGGTGTCAGGTAGTCATTCTTTCAACACCTACACACTTGATCTCTGGGGTGGAGAGAGGGTAGTTCTGCCTCTAAATACCTAGTTTCAATCATGGACTATTCATCTTGACCTACCTCTTTAAAAGTGCTCCTACCTGGATATTAAGGGAAATGTATATGGAGATATCCATAGATACATACTAACATATTTCTAAGGAAATAGGTGCTCAATAAATAAATTCTTAAATGGATATTTAAAAATACCTAAGGATTATTCAAAGTCAGACTCCCTTGGGTTATCACCAAAGTGATAAAATAGATAACCAGTCGGGCTTGTCTTGGGCTAAAGCAGCTGCCCCAGGTCCTGGAGTATGTGTGTAGTGAGGACTAGAAAAGGAGACCAGGCACAGAGAACAGAATTAAATCCTTGGCATTTCCTCAGGCTAATTTCGGCCAGCAAGTTAGCTGCATTTCCCCCACTCAGCCAAGCAACTACTACCAGCCACCAGCATTGACTGATCTTTACTAGACCTACCATTTTAGTCTTGCTGCTGCATCGCTTCAGTTGTGTCCGACTCTGTGCGACCCCATAGACGGCAGCCCACCAGGCTCCCCTGTCCCTGGGATTTGCCAGGCAAGAACATTGGAATCGGTTGCCATTGCCTTCTCCAGGGTAGGATTAGGGGGTTGGATATTATAGAGTATTTTCCTCCCAAGGCCAGCTTTCTGGTTGTCTTTTAGTCTTTAGGGTCTGCAAAGATTATACTTGTCACAGTTGAATAATGCAAGCTAAGTCACTTCAGTCACGCATGACTCATGTACAGACTGTAGCCTACCAAGCTCCTCTGTTCATGGGATTCTCCAGGCAGGAATACTGGAGTAGCTTGCCATGCCCTCCTCCAGGGGGTCTTCTCCACCCAGTGATCTAACCCACCTCTCCTGTGGCTACTGTACTGCTGGCAGATTCTTTACCACTGAGCCACCAGGGAACAGAGAACTCTCATATTCCAAGATGTCAGATAGTCATTCTTTCAAAATCCATGCACTCGCCCTCTGGGGTGGAGTGAGAGAGGGTAGTTCTGCCTCTATCTAGCTTCCATCATGGACTACTCATCTTGACCTACCTCTTTAAAAGTTTTCCTACCTGAATAAGGTATATAGATGCCCATAGAATCGTGTTGTATCTGCTTAATTCTTACCGAACAATACTGAAATCTGTTGCCTTCCCTACCAGGTCATCATCAGCACCAGAAGTGGTTCCTGGGTCATGAGTCGGGTTTGGGATGACGGCTATCCTTGGGACATGCTCTATGTTACCCGCTTTGCATCCTTTCTCCGGAATTCTCTTCCTTCATTTGTCTCTGACTGGTTATATGTCAAGAAGATGAACACGTGGTTTAAACATGAGAACTACGGCCTGATGCCTTTAAATAGGTACTACAAATAATACATATCTTATTATTGAAAAAAGTGCTGGTTTAAGTTGAATTCTTTCTAAGCCTTGCTTTAGTTATCACATTAAGCCTGGTGAAATTAAATTAAGGACTGCATGGATGACATGGTATAATCAGAGACCATGAATAGGATGAAAATTAGTCTAGTGGTAAAAGTAGTAAGAAAGAATACAAAGTGGGGATGTATCTGGTAGCTTGATCACCCTAACATGCAAGATTCGTTTGGGGTTGGCACAAGCCATAGCACAGAATTTTGAGGGCTGAGACATCTCACAAATGATTTTCTTGAGGAATATTTTGTCCCTGCTTATAGATGAATATGGATAGCAATAGTAAGATGTACTCAAGACTGTTGTGGTATTCAGTGAAATTTAAAATATAAGAATTACTTTGTGAATTATAAAGCTTTACAAATATCAGTTCATATTAGTGTCTTCTAATGGGCATACGAGGAGCAATTAACAAAGTAGTGTTAATCAACATGTCTCAGCAAGTAGATAGTCTCAAAATGAATGTGCATGCCTCCATGGAAGGGTTGACATTTCTGCAGGACAGTGAGGAGGCGTGGAGCATGTAAGGCAGGGGAGAGACACAGAACTGATGTAACCTGGCAAATTAATGATTCATTTATTTACTTCTCTATAAAGGCAGACTCCAACGCCTACTAATTAAAAAGATATCTACGTAGATGAATCAGTATATCCGAAAAAAAGAACATTCAAGTGGGTAAGAAAAAAAAAGAATTCCTTAGAAATTTCATCTTTGGTCCATGAAGAGCAAAAGCTTTTCATTGTGATTAGAAATACAGGCTTAAAAAGTGAGAGCAAATTGTAAACTGTAGAAATAAATACAAGGTTTAGTAGCAAATTCTCACTCTGTAGCACTTATCTTACTTTGTCTGGCAGGCTGCTATATCCCTTTTGAGAAAAATGTTGATTTCATGCATTTAAAATTATTTTTTACTGTAATAGAAGTTTCAGAGCTTGAACTGGTAAAGATTTTTTGTCTTATAATAGTAACTGCAAACCATATTTTGGCGTTTTCCTTCAGACAATAAAAACATAGAATTGGAAATCTATTTATCCAGGAAGGGTTCCAATTACCAAAAGGTGTTGATTTTACCTTCTCACTCCTCCCTTTGTAGGGAGGGTAACAGGGGAGAAAAACAGGTTTGGCTGTGACCTACTTATTGCCACCTATATGGTTAAAGAAAAGGTTGCAGAATTAAAGAGGTAGAGAATGGTGTGGAATATAAAAACAAATTCTAAGATTTATAAAGTTTCTTAGTCTTTGAGTTAGTTAGAGGAAACTCCAGAATCCTTGAAGGAAACTTAAGTCAAAATGAAAAATGTCATCAAAAAACAGCATTCCTAGAATTTTGGCAACTGAAGTACAGTATCAACGTTGTACTTTTTTTTTTTTTTTTTTTTGCAACTACAGTTAATGAAAGGAAACCAAACATAGCATTAAAACATCTCACCACAGTAGATCTGATTTCCTCATGTAAAATGAGAGCTTATTTATAATAGTTCACTTAGAATAATGATGCTTACACGTGCCAGGCACTGTTCATTTGACTCTCACAATTTTACAAGATAGCTTCTGTACTATCCCTATTTTCCATAAAATACAAAATACAAATACAGAGAAGCNCACAGTAGATCTGATTTCCTCATGTAAAATGAGAGCTTATTTATAATAGTTCACTTAGAATAATGATGCTTACACGTGCCAGGCACTGTTCATTTGACTCTCACAATTTTACAAGATAGCTTCTGTACTATCCCTATTTTCCATAAAATACAAAATACAAATACAGAGAAGCAGCAGCTAGTAAGAGAAGGAGCTAGGTTATGGAGCTGGGCCACCTGGTTCCACAGTCAGCACTCTTAACAACTTTATTGTGACTAGGAATTAGTTTTATCCTCATCTATTTGGTGAGTCTTCAAATAGTTTAAGTTATCCACAAGAGAATATATAAGTTTCAAGAAGCCAAAAGAAGCAGCTCAGACAGATACTCTTTATTTTTTTAAGTACAGTTGATTTACAATGTTTTGGGTGTAGTGAAGTGATTGCTATACATATGTATTCTTTTTCAGATTCTTTTCCACTATACATTATTATAAGATGTTGAATATAGTTCTTTGTGCTACACAGGTCTTTGCTGTTTACCTATTTTGTATATAAAAAACATAAAGTGGAAGTTGCTCAGTCATGTCCAACTCTTTGTGACCCCACAGACTGTAGCATGCCAGGCTCCTCTGTCCATGGCATTCTCCAGACAAGAATACTGGAGTGGGTTGCCAGGCCCTCCTCAAGGGATCTTTCTGATTCAAGGATCAAACCTGGGCTTCCAGCATTGCAGGCTGATTCTTTACTATCTGAAGCACTAGAGAAGGGCATTTTATACATAGTAGTTGTGTATCTGTTAAACCCAGTTTCCCAAATTATCCCTTCCTCATTTCCCCTTCAGTAACCATAAGTATGTTTTCTCTGTCTCTGAGTTTATATCAGCTTTGTAAAAAAGTTCTTTTGTAACATTTTTAAAGATTCCACTATAAGTGATGTCATATGATATTTGTCTTTATCTTATTTCACTTAGTATGATAATATCTAGGCCCATCCACGTTACTGCAAATAGCATTATTTCATTCTTTTTATGGTTGAGTAATATTCTTGTATGTGTGCATGTGTGTGTGTGTGTGTGTGTGTGTGTGTACCACATCTATTTTATCCATTCATCTGTCAATGGACATTGAGATTGCTTCCATGTCTTGGCTATTATAAACAGTGCTACAATGAACATTGAGGTGCAAGTACCCTTTAGAATTAGTGCTTTTATCTTTTCCAGATATATGCCCAGGAGTGGGACTGCTGAGTCATATGGAAATGCTATTTTTAGTTTTTGAAGGAAGATCCATACTGTTCTTCGTAGTGGCTGCATCAATTTACATTCACACAAACAGCACAGAAGGGTTCCCTATTCTCCACACCCTCTCCAGCATTTAATATTTGCAGACATTTTAACTGAAGTATAGTTTATTTACAATGTTTTAGGTATACAAAGTAATTCAGTTAACTATACATATATTCAGTCAGTTCAGTCACTCAGTCGTGTCCAACTCTTTGCAACCCCTTGGACTGAAGCATACCAGGCTTCCCTGCCCATCACCAATTGCCAGAGCTTTCTCAAACTCATGTCTATTGAATAGGTGATGCCATCCAACCATCTCATCCTCTGTTGTCCCCTTCTCATCCTGCCTTCAGTCTTGCCCAGCATCAGGGTCTTTTCCAACGAGAGTTCTTTGCATCAGGTGACCAAAGTATTGGGAGTTTCAGCTTCAGCATCAGTCC
>SJYA01002189.1:0-47622 GCA_006410615.1 Neotragus moschatus
TGCCAGGCTCCTCTGTCCATGGGATTCTCCAGGCAAGAATACTGGAGTGAGCTGCCATTTCCTTCTCCCCAAGGATGGTACCCCAGGCATATTATCCAGTCGTGGAAGCCTCGTGTAACAGTGAACGTTGCATGAGCTAGTGGGGGAACGGGACCACAGTGACCACCCCGCCCCTTTCCTTTACACCATGTCCTGGCTGGGCCTTCACATGGTCTTGGGACATGTGTGTGGTGGGAGGTTTGAATTTAGACTGGTGGCAGGAGATGAGACAACTACGTTTCTTTTGTACACACATAAGGTTTCACTAACACTTTAACCACAGGAGGAGGAGAAAAGGCCACAAGATGTGGGGTTAGCATGAGTGGGGACAAAGGAACTTTTTTTTTCAAACTAAGAAAGCATCAGTATTGCAAAGACTTTCCGTGATTCCACAACCACCTTGAAAGTCCCCCTCTCAGCACAGGAAGTGCACTGACCACTGGGGGGATAAAAGAGACTCAGAGGAGCCAAGGTCCTCAGCCTCTTGCTGCACAGCTCAGTGGGACCTCAGCCATGAAACTTCTCATCCTGACCTGCCTGGTGATCTGCAGTCTGGCTGCATACACTGCAGAAGGTGAGTCAAAGGTTTATTTATGAGATAAGGAACATCTAGGTGTGCAGGCCGTGGCCAGGCATTTTGATATTGACTCAGGCTTTGAATGGAGTAAATTACTTTCTTGAAGCTAAGCCTCAGTCTTTCTGTGTGCGAAGTGGGTATACTTTGACACTAGGGGACTTTGTAGATTTTGAAGATAGAACTTCATTACAGTATGGGCTCCTGTTTTTCACAACTAGGTGATTTGGGGTAAATTTCTTAACTTTTCCGGGCCTAGGTTTAATTATCTTTAAGATAAATGTAATAACTAATTTGCTTACTTACAATTAAAATGAAATACATCTTATGATCATTTATCAGATTTCCAGGCAAACACTAATTTGTTTATTAATGTTAGGTACAGCTTAATGAAAACAATTATATATACCTTTGAAGCTTTTGCCTATTTAGTATTGATAAATTAAAAAACATTTACCCCTTTGCTGTTCACCTAAAATTGTCATAATGTTAATTGGCTATACCCCAATACAAAATAAAAAGTTCAAAAAACAGAAATAGATATACTAGGGATTAAATAATGTGTTTGTTCAATAAAAATAATTGCCCCATATCTCAAAAAAAAATGCTTAAAAATGTAAAACATTCATTATGGGGGAGTGAGCTAGAGGGTGTATGTTCTGAAGCAAATCAATGTTTTGTATTAAAACAGAATTGATTGGAAGCTCATGACCTCATATCTAGGAAATCAATTTTTACCTTTTAAGTGTGTAGGAGAGAATATTATTATTGCTATGAATGTTGTGATAAATTTCTTGAGTTTATAAAAGACCATAAGTACTAACAAATATCAAGGACTTATACACAATCAATTAAACTTACAAGACATATCCAGATGAGATTTAGTTACACTGAGACTTTCCTGAACATTCTACACATACTTATTAAAAGATCATTTTTTTCCCAACTGGTAGGAGTGTAATTTTCCTTATCTCTGACAAGAGGGACTATCCTTTGATTATAAAAAGCTCAGTTAATTCGCCTTTCAACCTCTAAATCTGCAGCCTTCTTACTTAGACTAGAATAGGTCACGCATCTGCAAAGGTGCCCATAAATAGAGATGGCACTGTTTGGAACCCCCTGAAATTGGGCCCTGAATAAAAAAATACTGTTGAAATGAAAAAGTTTATACCAAGTGTTGTCTAAACCACGGCTAGCTGGCATTTTTTCTGGGAAAATAGGCTGCCGTATGATGGAATCCATGAATGAATAGGGGAATGAAGACTGGTGAGGACTGCAGACATTTGAGTATTTCCCTTTCACTGAGTTCAGAAAACACTTAGCATTAAAAATAAATTGGCAAATATAGAGGGTAAAGAATGTGCAGGCTAGATATTGAGTGATGGAGAGGAGAGGAAGATCGATGTTAGTGAGCACCTGCTCAGGGTCATGATTGTAAAAACCTTCTGATTTAGAAAACACTGCATCAGAAAGCTCAGATTTGATCATTATCGACTATTATTTTAGATGCTTTTTGGCTTAATCTTTTTTGGAGAAATATTCTGTTAAATATTTGCTTCCCTGAGAAGCAAATACCAGTCTCTTCATCTTAGGAGAAAACAGGCACACAGAAACCGTTATCAGATTTTAGCAAATCGGTAACATTATCAACCCTCCCGTGTTATTTTCCTTTCTCCAATGTAAGATGTTCTCAAAACTGAAAAATTTAATCTCTTTTTAGTCCTTCTATTGAGGATAAGAACTTTATGAACTACTCCCTTTGTATCTTTCACATTTTACCATTTAAAATAACACCTTTAGTGATTCAGTCAAAAATGAGCTACCTCGCCCATGTTTAATATTGACTGTCCCAAACTACTCTTTATCAGGTCACTCTTTGTTATTTGATTGATGACACTCTAACATTTATATTATTAGAAATTACATTTTATTTTTGTTTGCTTGGTTTTCTGTGCAGGTGTGGGGACTGAAGTTCTAGAAAAGAGCATCTGTGTGAGTCTGACTACACGGCAACTGCCAATTAAAAACATCAAGACCTACACCATCAAGGAGGGCTCCATGAAAGCAGTGATGTGAGTTTCTCTCCCCAAAGCTGGGTTTGAGGGAAACAGTGTACAGAAATGCCGCCCTCCTCAGGAAAAATAAGTTAACAAGGAGGAAGACCTCAACTTAGCCAACAGTCCTTTTGTTTTTCCATATTAACCATGTCTTTGTGTAACCCCAAACAACGATGATGATAAAAAAAAATTGGCAACCAAGTGAAGACTGTCACCCTCCTTTCTGATTTATCTTAACAGAATAATCAGACTGGGAACCGTATGAATAATGTGCTCGTTCCAGAGGGTTAGATTTAGAGATGTTTGGATCAGATCAGGGTTTGAGCACAGAGCCACACTGGTGTGGGGTGCCTCCCTTCCCATCCCACTCACATTCCTGCCTTTCTCTTCCTTTTTGGTGTTCTGGAGTAGAATGCCGTATTTTATCAGTTGCCACATCTCAAGGAATAGTGTCAACAACTAGCCTACACGGTACCATTCTCTTTCCAGTATTTCATTTTTTAAATAGCAACACTTCCCAAAATATAATTACAACTTTACCATCAAAAATATGATAAAGAAACCACTCTTTGCCCAGAAAATAAGATGAATGTGTTTAGATTTCAAAAAGAAGATGACATGTAATAAATAACCTGCTGCTGCTGCTAAGTTGCTTCAGTCGTGTCCGACTCTGTGCGACCCCATAGACAGCAGCCCACCAGGCTCCCCCGTCCCTGGGATTCTCCAGGCAAGAATACTGAAGAGGGTTGCCACTTCCTTCTCCAGTGCATGAAAATGAAAAGTCAAAGTGAAGTCGCTCAGTCATGTCCAACTCTTAGCGACCTCATGGACTGCAGCCTACCAGGCTCCTCCATCCATGGGATTTTCCCGGCAAGAGTACTGGAGTGGGGTGCCATGGCCTTCTCCAATAACCTAGATGGCTTCAAATGTCTAGTTTAATTGCATCATTTGGTAGCAATGATGAGAAAAGGAACTTGCACAAAATTCTGAACAAGGAATCTGGGTATTATTTGGAGCTATATTTTCTTCATGGA
Organism: Neotragus moschatus; assembly: GCA_006410615.1. Taxonomy (NCBI): domain Eukaryota; kingdom Metazoa; phylum Chordata; class Mammalia; order Artiodactyla; family Bovidae; genus Neotragus; species Neotragus moschatus. The sequence goes on from SJYA01002189.1 coordinate 3,705, forward strand.
AAAAATAGATTGCAGCAGAAAGATTTTCATTTAAGATATAATGGAATCTAATTTTCATTCCAGATCTATCTGGAATACTGATTTGTCCAGTCACTTCTGCACAAGATCTCTTTTATATAATCTGATCTTAACTTTTGGTCCCAAGGCTTTGAAGATGTGACTAATTTTGCCTATCTTTTCCTTGCATTGCAGATTCATTACCAGACGTGGCCTTAAAGTCTGTGCTGATCCCCACGTTGAATGGGTGAAAAAAGCCGTCCGAACAATAGACAAGTCCACCAGGAGAAACGTGAGCCAGAGCAAGCCTACAGAAGCCCAGCAGTTCCCCAATACAGCTGTGACCCTGACTGGGTAGTGACCTTCCAGCACCTTGTCCCCTCCTTAGCCAGCCACCTCATTTCCCTTTAAAGCTCATGGACTTATTACATTATATTTACCTTTTATAAAAGTGCTGCATGAGTCTATTTTCTTAGATTTTTATTTTTGTATGTCCTTCATATTCACACAGATGCTCTAATTAATAAATATTTATTATTAAGAGTATTCCCAAAGTGTATTCATTACATATTAGGGAAGGTTATACATCATTTGTGTCCCTTTTCTGTTATAATTGTGCTTCCTGTTGATAGCGTCCATAATGGGAGAGATTATGGTCAGTGTTTATCAGAGATGAAAGCTATATTCATCATTTTTAGGCTCTAGCATGAAATGATTCTCTACACATGAGTCATAGGTGGCAACTGTAACAATGACAGTTTTAGCTCTATTTAAACCTGTCTTCGTAACGGAGTGCTATTTTTATGGATTAAATGGAAAAACGATCCAACTGCTCCTGGTTCCCCATTATGAGGATTCACTACTCAAAAAGAAGCTTCATCAAATTTGATCTTGAGCACATTCTCTTATTTCTGTGTTTCATTTGATCTATAAAGGAAAGAAAAAAAGGGAAAGACACAGCTTGTCAATTCTTTCATTTGTCACAGTAGCAAAGATTATACTTTTAATGAAAAGATACTTTATTCAAACAAAAACCAATTCTTCCCAAACTGGGCAATGAGCTTACTGCCTTTCTGTGATTTTCACAACTGTCACTACTCTAGTTATCAGCACACCATGCTTTTTTCCTTTGGGCCAGTAAGTTTTTAGTATCCCAACACTGTCACTTGGAACATTCGTTGAATATGATCACAATTTGCATTAAAGTTTTAAAAGTTTTAATGAACATTACTTCATCTACTCACTTAACATCTCAGATTCATGCCCTCCTATATTCTCGTTAAATTTGTTCATTTGATTCATGTTTATGATTCCATTATTCAAGTAGCTGATAGTTTATACATCCACTTCTGTCTAACTTTAAATAGTTAAGAAACTGATCAGTCCTTGATGGTTTCAAAGGAAGGGAAGGGATTAACTGTTTTCTGGTCCTAAGGGGACAACCAGAGCAATACCAAGTATTTTCAGAGGGTAACAAACTAAGAGCATTTGGGAGGAATCAAATCACATCTAGTCATAGTCATCCAACTATTCACCACTGAGGAAATGATTAAAACACTGCCTCTTAGCCAAGAGTGGGTTATCTGTCATTTCTCACTGCTATTTGTTTACAATAATGTTCAAAACTGGTCTTAAAGGAAACATAAGGAAAAAAACACCTGTTTTATGAAGGGTGAAACCTAGCAAATCACAGAAGATGAAAGAAATGTTTCCTGATTGAACATGTACTTGAATTTCTCAAATGTCTCCCAAGTGCTAGAAATTTTCAGTTCAGTTCAGGCATTCAGTTGTGTCTGAGTCTTTGTGATCCGATGGACTGCAGCATGCCAGGCCCAACTCCCAACACCAACTCCCAGAGCCTACTCAAACTCATGTCTATTGTGTTGGTGATTCCATCCAACCATCTCGTCCTCTGTTATTCGTTTCTCCTTCCACCTTCAATCTTTCCCAGCATCAGGGTCTTTTCCAGTGAGTCATTTCTCATCAGGTGGCCAAAGTACTGGAGTTTCAGCTTCAGCATCAGTCCTTCCAATGAATATTCAGGACTGATTTCCTTTAAGATGGACTGATTGGATCTCCTTGCAGTCCAAGGGACTCTCAAGAGTCTTTGCCAACACCACGGTTCAAAAGCATTAATTCTTTGGCACTCAGCTTTCTTTATACTCCAACTCACATCCATACATGAGTACTGGAAAAACCATAGCTTTAACTAGGTGGACCTTTGTTGATAAAGTAATGTCTCTGCTGTCTAGGTTGGTCATAGCTTTTCTTGCAAGGAGCAAGCATCTTTTAATTTCATGGCTGCAGTCACCATCTGCAGTGATCTTGGAGCCTAAAAAAATAAAGTCTCTCACTGTTTCCACTGTTTCCCCATCTATTTGCCATGAAGTGATGGGACCAGATGCCATAATCTTCGTTTTCTGAATGTTGAGTTTTAAGCCAACTTTTTCACTCTCTTCTTTCACTTTCATCAAGAGGCCCTCTAGTTCTTCTTCACTTTCTGCCATAAGGGTGGTGTCATTTGCATATCTAAGATTATTGATATTTCTCCCAGCAATCTTGATTCCAGCTTGTGCTTCATTCAGCCTGGCATTTTGCACGATGTACTCTGCAAGAGGTTTTCAAGAGAATAATACAAGTGGAAGAGTATATGTTTACACATCTCATGATTGCATTATCTAAGGTCATAGGTGATGCTAGAGGTTTCAACCCAACAGTGCACATAACTTTTAACTAACTGACTAGATGTTTTGAACCACTTAGGTTGGACCTGCATCTGCTAACTATAACTCTGTGGCTGATTGGACTTCAATTCAAAGAAATAATCTAAGAAGGAGAGGTCTCAAAATATTAAATATTTTTTCAGTGTCTAAGACTCCTCTTTTGTGCTTCTGTGTTGAATTGTACTAAAATTTACTTAAAATTTACAATTTATATTGAAACTGCTTGTTTGCCCATCTGTGCTACTCCATCACAATCCTGCAATTAAACTAAAAGCTGTTTTTGTTTGTTATTATGCCAAGTTCCCAGTGCCTAGCATAGAACTGGGATGTGCGGGCTCAGTTGCTTCAGTCATGTCCGACTCTATGTTGATCCCATGGACTGTAGCCTACCAGGCTCCTCTGTCCATGAGATTCTCCAGGCAAGAATACTGAGAGTGGGTTGCCATGTCCCCTTAAAGGGGATCTTCCTAACCCAGGGACTGAACCCGTGTCTCCTGCATCTCTTGCTCTGCAGGCAGATTCTTTACCCACTGAGCCACCTGGCAAGCCCATAGACCTGGGAGGGAGGGTCAATTAATATTTGTTGGATGAATGGAAGAATAACATATTAGATTATGTGCTTCATTCTGCCCTTTCATATTTCTAAAATTATATAACATAAAGCAAACTTTATTAAGGCTTGAACAAACTTTATTCAATTCAGCAAATATTTTTAGGTACTTGATATAAAACAGGCACTGCGTTAGGCTTAGTATACATCTAGATATGTAAAACACCACTTACTCCAAGAGCTCATCTAGCAGATGAGTCTATGATGAAAGAGAACCAAGATGAAACAGGTAATATTAATAACATGGGCATGCTCAAGAAATAGAAATAACACAGAGAAAAGAATAATTACCTTGAGGACGTTCGCCATTTTTTCTGAATTTAGATATAATTATTAATTACTATTATTAATAAGAAATGGAAGATGGATTCTTCATTGATTTGAAGAAAGATGTCACATAATTCTCTCATCACTAGGAAATTCTTCCACTGTGATTGTAATATTTGTAGAGAATTATGTTCTTTCATAGATATTTGATACAACGATACAGTGAGTCTAAAATTATCACTGCAATTTAAATGGTAAGAAAACTGAGCTGCAGAAAGATTGATTGTCTTGGCTAAGAGCGCAGAGTTCTTAATAAAGTGATCCTGGTCTCAGATAGTGATTTTCTATGATATTCCAGCCTCAGGAAGGAGCATGATAATGTACAAGTCTTTCTGGAGGGGGCACGATGGGAGAAAGGATAATATTTTTGACAAATAAGTTTAGAACAACTGGACATCCACATGCAAAAAACCCTCTAGACACAGACCTTGCACGTTTCATGAAAAATTAACCCAAAATATATTATAGGTGAGATGTAAAATGCAAAAGTGTTAAACATCTAGATGATGAGATATGATAAAATCTTGCTTACCTTGCATTTGGAGATGATTTTTTCTTTAAATCTGACAGCAAAGATATGCTCCTTAAGAGAAAATTTTAAGTTGGTGCTTATTAAAATTATAAATTTCTGTTCTTTGAAAGACACTGTCAAGTAAAGATAATGTCACAGATTAGGAGAAAATATTTTCAAGAGACATCTGATTAAAAAAAAAATGTTACCCAAAGCACACAGAGAACTCTTAAAATGTGACAAGAAAGCAAACAACTTGATTAAATAACCCAGGCAAAAGGTCTTAACAAACCCCTCACCACAGAAGACAACCTAGATAGCATATTCAAAAGCAGAGATATTACTTTGCCGACTAAGATCCGTCTAGTCAAGGCTATGGTTTTTCCAGTAGTCATGTGTGGATGCGAGAGTTGGACTGTGAAGAAGGCTGAGCGCCGAAGAATCTATGCTTTTGAGCTGTGGTGTTGGAGAAGACTCTTGAGAGTCCCTTGGACTGCAAGGAGATCCAACCAGTCCATTCTGAAGGAGATCGGCCCTGGGGTTTCTTTGGAAGGAAAGATGCTGACGCTGAAGCTCCAGTACTTTGGCCACCTCATGCACAGAGTTGACTCATTGGAAAAGATTCTGATGCTGGGAGGGATTAGGGGCAGGAGGAGAAGGGGACGACCGAGCATGAGATGGTTGGATGGCATCACTGACTCGATGGGCATGAGTCTGAGTGAAGTCCGGGAGTTGGTGATGGACAGGGAGGCCTGGCGTGTTGCAATTCATGGGGTTGCAAAGAGTCGGACACAACTGAGCAACTGAATTGAACTGAAACATAGAAGTTTCTCAACATTATACCTCACTAGGAAATTGTAAATGAAAAATAATGAGATACTACTATNTTTTGAATGGAGTAAACTACTTTCTCCAAGCTAAGCCTCAGTCTTCCTGTGTGCAAAATGGGAATAATTTAATTCTAGAGGATCTTGTGGATTTCGCAGATATATCTTGGCTAACAGCTAGACTCCTCTTTTTCACAACTGGGTGATTCGGGGTACGTTTCTTAACTTGTTTTTGCCTATGCTTACTTGTCTATAAGATGAATATGTTAACTGATACACTTACCTGGGGTTAAAATGAAATAAACATTATATATAATCAATAGTGTAAATTATAATAAACTTATAATAAACTTTTCAGGTTACTACACAAGTCCTAGTTTCTTAACTAATGTTAGCTGTGGAATGGTGATGACAATTGTGTATACCTTTGAAGCTTTTGCCTGTTTAATATTGATCTTGATAAATTCTCAAAAAACTTGAGAGCTCAGTCATGATGTGGGAATGACTAGAGAGTGTTATGTTCTGAAACCAATCAATGTTTTTTATTAAAACAAAAATGATTGGAAGCTCATACCTTCATACCCAGGAAATCAATATTACATTTAAGTGTGTAAGAGAGTCTATATTACTGCTATGAATGTTGTTCCCATTTAGGATAAACTTATTGAGTTTGTATGAGACCACAGTGCTAACAAATATCAATGCCTTATATACAGTCAAATAAACCATAAGGCATACCCAAGCCTTTAACACATATTTCTTAAAGGATCATTTTGTTCTCAGCTGGTCGGAGTACATTTCTCTTGGCAGCTCTGACCACAAGAAAGAATTTCCTTGGGGTATAATTAATGCTTCAGAAACTCTCCTTTAAAACTCCTAATTTGTAGACTTGTTACTTAGACCAAAATACCTGAGCCTGGTCATGGATCCCCACGGTTCTCTGTAAATAGTGACGATACAGTCTGAAAGTCCCTGAAATTGTTCCTTAAATAAAATACTGTTAAAATAAAAAGTTTAAGCCAAATGTTGCCTGAACTGTGGCTGGCTGGCATTTTTCTGAGACAAGAGGCTTGCATTTGGTGCAAACCCATGTACAGGGTAGCCTGGTGGGCTGCCATCTATGGGGTCGCACAGAATTGGACACGACTAAAGCGACTTAGCAGCAGCAGCAGCAGCAGGCCTCCCTGTCCATCACCAACTCCTGGAGTTCACTCAAACTCACCTTTAGGAAACCCTTTATATTATTAACAGTTCCAAGTTATTTTCCATGCTCCAATGTAAGGTATTCTCAAAACTGTTAAATTTAATCACTCAAGGCCATTTTTATTGAGGATGAGGACTCTGTGAACTATTGCCTTTACATATTTCTCATTTTACCATTTAAATAACATCTTTGATTCAGTCAAAAATGAGCTACCTCGCCCATGTTTAATATTGACTGTCCCAAACTACTCTTTATCAGGTCACTCTTTGTTATTTGATTGATGACACTCTAACATTTATATTATTAGAAATTATATTCTATTTTTGTTTGCTTGGTTTTCTGTGCAGGTGTGGGGACTGAAGTTCTAGAAAAGAGCATCTGTGTGAGTCTGACTACACGGCGACTGCCAGTTAAAAACATTAAGACCTACACCATCAAGGAGGGCCCTATGAAAGCAGTGATGTGAGTTTCTCTCCCTAAAGCTGGGCTTGATGGAACACAGTGTACAGAAATGCTGTCCTCCTCAGGAAAAATAAATTAACAAGGAGGAAGACCTCAACCTAGCCAACAGTCCTTTTATTTTTCCATATTAACCATGTCTTTGTGTAGCCCCAAACAATGATGATGACAAAAAATTGGCAACCAAGTGAAGACTCTCACCCTCCTTCTGATTTATCTTAACAGAATAATCGGACTGGGAACCAGAAAAATAATGTGCTTGGTCCCGAGGGTTAGGCTTAGAGATGGCTGGATCAGATCAGGATTTGAGTACAGAGCCACACTGGTGTGGGGTCTCCCCTCCCATCCCACTCACATCCCTGCCTTTCTTTTCCTTATCGATGCCTGGAGTAGAATGTCATATTTTATCAGTTGCCACATCTCAAGGAATGGTGTCAACAGTTAGCCTACATGGTACCATTCTCTTTCCAGGATTTCATTTTCAAAATAGCAACACTTCCCAACATATAATCACAACTTTACCCCCCACCTCTTCAAATAAGATAAATAAATCACCTTTTGTGCAGAAGATGGGATGACTGTGCTTAGATTTGAAAAAAGAAAAAGGACCTCAAATGTCTAGTTTAATTACATCACTTGGCGGCAATGATGAGATAAGAGTCTGAAAAGTACGCTGAACAAGGAATCTGGGTATTACCTGGAACTATTTCTTCTTCACAAAAAAATAGATTGCAGAAGAATGATTTTCATTTATGATTTTGTGAATCTGAAAGACTGATTTATCCAGTCATTTCTGCACCAGATCTTTTTTATATGATCTGATCTTAACTTCTGGTCCCAAGGCTTTGAGGATGTAACTAACTTTACCTGTCTTTTCCTTGTATTGTAGATTCATTACCAGACGAGGATTTAAAATCTGTGCTGATCCTGAAGTTGACTGGGTGAAAACAGCCGTCCGAAGGATAGACAGGAAAAATATGAGCCAGACCAAGCCTACAGGAGCCCAGCCATCTACCAATACAACTGTGACCCTGACTGGGTAGTGACCTTCCAGCACCTTGTCCCCTCCCTAGCCAGCCACCTCATTTCCCTTCAAAGCCCATGGACTGATTACATTATATTCACTTTTTATAAAAGTGCTGCATGAGTCAAATTATTTTCTTAGATTTTTATTTTTTATATTTCTTTTGTAATCATTCAGATGTTCTGATTAATAAATATTTATTATTAAGAATATTCCACAAATTTATTCATTACATATTAGGAAAGGTAATACATCATTTGTGTTCCATTTCTGTCCTTACCACTCCTCCTTTTGACCCCTGATGGGAGAGATTAAATCAGTGTTTATCAGAGATGAAAGCTATATTCATTATTCTTAGGTTCTAGCATGAAGTTGTTCTCCACACAACTCATAAGTGACAGCTGTGATGATGACAATTTAAGCCTTCTTTCAACTTGTCTTCATCATGCAGTTCTATTTTTAAGAAATAAAGGAGAAAATTATCTGACTGTTACCGGGTTCCCATTCTGAGAGTTCACTACTCAAAAAGGGACTTCACTCAAGTTTGATCTTGAGCAAATTCTCATACCTCTATGTTTCATCTGATCTACAAGAGAAAGAAAAAAGACACAGTTTGTCAGTTCGTTCATTTGCCAAGGTTAGACAGTTTATTCAACAAAAATCAGTTATACTCAAGTTAAGCAAAGTTCTCATTGCCTTTCTGCAACTTCCACAATAGCCACTACTGTAGTTAACATGCAAGTTACGCGTTTGGAATTTAACATCCCAAACACTGTCACCTGAAACATTTCTTGAGTGTGATCATAATTTGCAGTAAAGTTTTAATTAATATTACTTCATTTGGTCCCCTAAATATCTCAGATTCATGTCCTCCTGTATTCTCTTTAAATTGCTAATTTGGTTCATGGTTATGATTGTGCTAGCCAAGTAGCTGATAATGTATACATCCACTTCTATTTAACTTTAAATAGTTTAGAACTGATCAAACCTTGATAGTTTCAAGAACCAATTGTTTCCTAGTTCTAGAGGGACAATCTGAAATGCTAAATATTTTAGGAGGGTAACTGAGGGCAGCTTCTTGAATCAGCTTACTTTTAGTCATCCAACTACTGAACCAGAGTGAAGTGAAGTGAAAGTCGCTCAGTTGTGTCCAACTCTTTGTGACCCCATGGACTATACAGTCCATGGAATTCTCCAGGCAGAATACTGGAATGGGGAGTCTTTCCCTTCTCCAGGGGATCGTCCCAACTGAGGGATCAAACCCAGGTCTCCCACACTGCAGGCAGATTCTTTGCCAGCTGAACTATCAGGGAAACAGAGAGGAATGATTAAAACACTGCTTCCTAGCAAAGGGTGGAGTCATCTGTCCTTTCTCATTGCTGTTTGCCCACAGTAATCTTCAAAGCTGGTTTTAAAAGATAAACTTAAGGAGAAATTGCTTGTTTTATGGAGGGGTGAAACCTAGTAAAGTCACAGAAGATGAAAGGGAGGTTTCCTGATTGAATATGTACTTGCATTTCCCAAATATCTCCCAAACCCTACAAGTATTCAAGAGATAATATATATTGAAAACTATAGGTATACACATCTTATTATTACATTATCTAAGGTAATGCTAAGAGATTTCAATCAAACAGTGTCTATAAATTTTAACTAATTGACTGGATGCTTTGGTAGGACTTGTGTCTACTAAATGTAATCCTGTGGTTTAATGGATTTCAATTCAATTCAACCAAATAACTTAAGAAGGAGAGGGTTCAAAATACTAATTTGTTTTTTAGTGGCTGTGACCCTTCTTTCGTGCTCCTGTGGCTACATGCACTTAACTGTAACCTAAAACTTACCAGCTTATATTGAAACTGCTTGTATTCCTGTCTCTGCTCCCCCCCGCCCCAATCCTGCAATTAGACTGAATGTGGCTTGTGGCTATCAACACATCAGGTCTCCAATGCCTACCAGAGAACTGAGGGGGTCAGTTAATACCTCAAATCAGTCATATTTGGTCACCATTAATTCCTGGGCTGTCAATTTTGGATATTGTTTGTGGCTGTCTTCTATGGTACACAAGGATTTAGTTTTCTTTTTCCATTCTCTCCATATAATTATGCTGATATTTTAATTAATTATGTTTACACATTTAGGTAATATACCTATCATTTATTTCTTATTCTATCAACTGTGGACAGTACTTCTTGACTTTCCATTTTGTAAGTCCAGTCTGTTGCCTATAGCAAATGCTTAAGCAGTTTTTACTATGTAACCAGCACTATTTTATTGATTTGCAAATGTTGTTAAGATATTCAGTCACATTACAGACCTCTAATAAAGGCAAAACAACTAAAGCATAATAAGGCTATTGACTTGTGAGGGATAGAGCTCAGATGTGAACCCATGGAAGCCTGGCTCCAAGTTAACATTTTTGACTTCCATGTCACACTGCCTTCCTCTCTTCAGAGATTAATTCCCTGAAGACCAAGCCATATACAGTGTACCCCTGAAAAGACTATTCAGGCCTACATAATAGCTTCGTTTAACCAACTTAATTAATTAATCAACTAGTTCATTCATTCAGTAACAATTTGTTGACGGTCTGTTATGTGCCAGAAACTAACTGTGAGCAGAACAAAGCCCTGCTTTCATAGAGTTTACATTCTGGTACGATGTGTCTTCTATTCCTTACTTCAGGTTATTTATTTATTTTTATTTCATCTTTAAAATTGAAGTGTAGTTGATTTACAGTGTTGTGTTAATTACTGTTGCACAGCAAAATGATTCAATTTTTTTATACATATGTATGTGTCTGCATGCTATGCCGCTTCAGTCAAATCTGGCTCTTTGAGACTCTATGGACTGTAGCCCGACAGGCTCCTCTGTCCATGGGATTCTCCAGGCAAGAATACCAGAGTGGGTTGCCATTCCCTTCTCCAGGGAATCTTCCCGACCCAGGGACTGAACCCACACTGTACATCTCCTGCACTGGCAGGCAGGTTCTTTACAACTAATGCCACCTGGGAAGCCCTATATATATATATATTCTTTTCTATATTCTTTTCATTATGGTGTCTCATAATATATTGAAAATTGTTTCCTTGTGCAATACAGTAGGTCTTTGTCACTTATCCATTTTATATATAATAGGTTGCCTCTGCTAACCCCATCCTTCCATTTGACCCCAAGATTCTTTTATCCACTGACTCAGACAACAGATGCTCTTGAAGGGCCTAACATGGTTCAGACGGTTTGCCAGGCATTGGGATGGAGACGTGAAACCAGACACAACTCTTAACTTCAGGGAGCTTACACAACTCAGCAGACAATTTCAATGATTGTGTAACCTCTGATGATAGGGAAAGTAAGGAGTGTGAATTGGGGGCAGAAAGGAGCAAACTTGTTCAGGTCCTAACAGGTGGAGAGGTTCAGGACAGGCTTCCTCCTAAAAATAGCTTTTCACCTGAAACCTCAAAGGTAAGTCAAAGTTATCCAGGGGGGTTTAGTGCAATCCCTGCAGAGGACAAGCAGCTCATAAAGAGGCCTGAAGGTGAGAGAATCTGGAGGCATGCAGGAAACGAAAGGAGGTAAATACATGTGCGTGCTCAGTCACGTCCGACTCTGTGACCCCATGGACCATGAGCCCACCAGGCTCCTCTGTCTATGGGATTTCTCAGGTGAGAATACTGGAGTGGGTTACCATTTCCTCCTTCAGGGCATCTTTCTGACCCAGGTATCGAACCCGTGTCTCTTGTGTCTCCTGCACTGGCAGGNCTTATCGATGCCTGGAGTAGAATGTCATATTTTATCAGTTGCCACATCTCAAGGAATGGTGTCAACAGTTAGCCTACATGGTACCATTCTCTTTCCAGGATTTCATTTTCAAAATAGCAACACTTCCCAACATATAATCACAACTTTACCCCCCACCTCTTCAAATAAGATAAATAAATCACCTTTTGTGCAGAAGATGGGATGACTGTGCTTAGATTTGAAAAAAGAAAAAGGACCTCAAATGTCTAGTTTAATTACATCACTTGGCGGCAATGATGAGATAAGAGTCTGAAAAGTACGCTGAACAAGGAATCTGGGTATTACCTGGAACTATTTCTTCTTCACAAAAAAATAGATTGCAGAAGAATGATTTTCATTTATGATTTTGTGAATCTGAAAGACTGATTTATCCAGTCATTTCTGCACCAGATCTTTTTTATATGATCTGATCTTAACTTCTGGTCCCAAGGCTTTGAGGATGTAACTAACTTTACCTGTCTTTTCCTTGTATTGTAGATTCATTACCAGACGAGGATTTAAAATCTGTGCTGATCCTGAAGTTGACTGGGTGAAAACAGCCGTCCGAAGGATAGACAGGAAAAATATGAGCCAGACCAAGCCTACAGGAGCCCAGCCATCTACCAATACAACTGTGACCCTGACTGGGTAGTGACCTTCCAGCACCTTGTCCCCTCCCTAGCCAGCCACCTCATTTCCCTTCAAAGCCCATGGACTGATTACATTATATTCACTTTTTATAAAAGTGCTGCATGAGTCAAATTATTTTCTTAGATTTTTATTTTTTATATTTCTTTTGTAATCATTCAGATGTTCTGATTAATAAATATTTATTATTAAGAATATTCCACAAATTTATTCATTACATATTAGGAAAGGTAATACATCATTTGTGTTCCATTTCTGTCCTTACCACTCCTCCTTTTGACCCCTGATGGGAGAGATTAAATCAGTGTTTATCAGAGATGAAAGCTATATTCATTATTCTTAGGTTCTAGCATGAAGTTGTTCTCCACACAACTCATAAGTGACAGCTGTGATGATGACAATTTAAGCCTTCTTTCAACTTGTCTTCATCATGCAGTTCTATTTTTAAGAAATAAAGGAGAAAATTATCTGACTGTTACCGGGTTCCCATTCTGAGAGTTCACTACTCAAAAAGGGACTTCACTCAAGTTTGATCTTGAGCAAATTCTCATACCTCTATGTTTCATCTGATCTACAAGAGAAAGAAAAAAGACACAGTTTGTCAGTTCGTTCATTTGCCAAGGTTAGACAGTTTATTCAACAAAAATCAGTTATACTCAAGTTAAGCAAAGTTCTCATTGCCTTTCTGCAACTTCCACAATAGCCACTACTGTAGTTAACATGCAAGTTACGCGTTTGGAATTTAACATCCCAAACACTGTCACCTGAAACATTTCTTGAGTGTGATCATAATTTGCAGTAAAGTTTTAATTAATATTACTTCATTTGGTCCCCTAAATATCTCAGATTCATGTCCTCCTGTATTCTCTTTAAATTGCTAATTTGGTTCATGGTTATGATTGTGCTAGCCAAGTAGCTGATAATGTATACATCCACTTCTATTTAACTTTAAATAGTTTAGAACTGATCAAACCTTGATAGTTTCAAGAACCAATTGTTTCCTAGTTCTAGAGGGACAATCTGAAATGCTAAATATTTTAGGAGGGTAACTGAGGGCAGCTTCTTGAATCAGCTTACTTTTAGTCATCCAACTACTGAACCAGAGTGAAGTGAAGTGAAAGTCGCTCAGTTGTGTCCAACTCTTTGTGACCCCATGGACTATACAGTCCATGGAATTCTCCAGGCAGAATACTGGAATGGGGAGTCTTTCCCTTCTCCAGGGGATCGTCCCAACTGAGGGATCAAACCCAGGTCTCCCACACTGCAGGCAGATTCTTTGCCAGCTGAACTATCAGGGAAACAGAGAGGAATGATTAAAACACTGCTTCCTAGCAAAGGGTGGAGTCATCTGTCCTTTCTCATTGCTGTTTGCCCACAGTAATCTTCAAAGCTGGTTTTAAAAGATAAACTTAAGGAGAAATTGCTTGTTTTATGGAGGGGTGAAACCTAGTAAAGTCACAGAAGATGAAAGGGAGGTTTCCTGATTGAATATGTACTTGCATTTCCCAAATATCTCCCAAACCCTACAAGTATTCAAGAGATAATATATATTGAAAACTATAGGTATACACATCTTATTATTACATTATCTAAGGTAATGCTAAGAGATTTCAATCAAACAGTGTCTATAAATTTTAACTAATTGACTGGATGCTTTGGTAGGACTTGTGTCTACTAAATGTAATCCTGTGGTTTAATGGATTTCAATTCAATTCAACCAAATAACTTAAGAAGGAGAGGGTTCAAAATACTAATTTGTTTTTTAGTGGCTGTGACCCTTCTTTCGTGCTCCTGTGGCTACATGCACTTAACTGTAACCTAAAACTTACCAGCTTATATTGAAACTGCTTGTATTCCTGTCTCTGCTCCCCCCCGCCCCAATCCTGCAATTAGACTGAATGTGGCTTGTGGCTATCAACACATCAGGTCTCCAATGCCTACCAGAGAACTGAGGGGGTCAGTTAATACCTCAAATCAGTCATATTTGGTCACCATTAATTCCTGGGCTGTCAATTTTGGATATTGTTTGTGGCTGTCTTCTATGGTACACAAGGATTTAGTTTTCTTTTTCCATTCTCTCCATATAATTATGCTGATATTTTAATTAATTATGTTTACACATTTAGGTAATATACCTATCATTTATTTCTTATTCTATCAACTGTGGACAGTACTTCTTGACTTTCCATTTTGTAAGTCCAGTCTGTTGCCTATAGCAAATGCTTAAGCAGTTTTTACTATGTAACCAGCACTATTTTATTGATTTGCAAATGTTGTTAAGATATTCAGTCACATTACAGACCTCTAATAAAGGCAAAACAACTAAAGCATAATAAGGCTATTGACTTGTGAGGGATAGAGCTCAGATGTGAACCCATGGAAGCCTGGCTCCAAGTTAACATTTTTGACTTCCATGTCACACTGCCTTCCTCTCTTCAGAGATTAATTCCCTGAAGACCAAGCCATATACAGTGTACCCCTGAAAAGACTATTCAGGCCTACATAATAGCTTCGTTTAACCAACTTAATTAATTAATCAACTAGTTCATTCATTCAGTAACAATTTGTTGACGGTCTGTTATGTGCCAGAAACTAACTGTGAGCAGAACAAAGCCCTGCTTTCATAGAGTTTACATTCTGGTACGATGTGTCTTCTATTCCTTACTTCAGGTTATTTATTTATTTTTATTTCATCTTTAAAATTGAAGTGTAGTTGATTTACAGTGTTGTGTTAATTACTGTTGCACAGCAAAATGATTCAATTTTTTTATACATATGTATGTGTCTGCATGCTATGCCGCTTCAGTCAAATCTGGCTCTTTGAGACTCTATGGACTGTAGCCCGACAGGCTCCTCTGTCCATGGGATTCTCCAGGCAAGAATACCAGAGTGGGTTGCCATTCCCTTCTCCAGGGAATCTTCCCGACCCAGGGACTGAACCCACACTGTACATCTCCTGCACTGGCAGGCAGGTTCTTTACAACTAATGCCACCTGGGAAGCCCTATATATATATATATTCTTTTCTATATTCTTTTCATTATGGTGTCTCATAATATATTGAAAATTGTTTCCTTGTGCAATACAGTAGGTCTTTGTCACTTATCCATTTTATATATAATAGGTTGCCTCTGCTAACCCCATCCTTCCATTTGACCCCAAGATTCTTTTATCCACTGACTCAGACAACAGATGCTCTTGAAGGGCCTAACATGGTTCAGACGGTTTGCCAGGCATTGGGATGGAGACGTGAAACCAGACACAACTCTTAACTTCAGGGAGCTTACACAACTCAGCAGACAATTTCAATGATTGTGTAACCTCTGATGATAGGGAAAGTAAGGAGTGTGAATTGGGGGCAGAAAGGAGCAAACTTGTTCAGGTCCTAACAGGTGGAGAGGTTCAGGACAGGCTTCCTCCTAAAAATAGCTTTTCACCTGAAACCTCAAAGGTAAGTCAAAGTTATCCAGGGGGGTTTAGTGCAATCCCTGCAGAGGACAAGCAGCTCATAAAGAGGCCTGAAGGTGAGAGAATCTGGAGGCATGCAGGAAACGAAAGGAGGTAAATACATGTGCGTGCTCAGTCACGTCCGACTCTGTGACCCCATGGACCATGAGCCCACCAGGCTCCTCTGTCTATGGGATTTCTCAGGTGAGAATACTGGAGTGGGTTACCATTTCCTCCTTCAGGGCATCTTTCTGACCCAGGTATCGAACCCGTGTCTCTTGTGTCTCCTGCACTGGCAGGTGGATTCTTTACCACTGAGCCACCTGGGAAGCCAGTTTAATAGGACTGACTGAGGGACAAAGCTAAGGTTCAACAACAGAGCAAGAGTAAGCAAAAGGTGAGATTAGAGGATGGAGGAGTTGACACCAAGGTCTTTGTCTCCCAGATGGAAGAGCACGTACTCCATCCCGAAGGTTGTGGGAAACGACATTGGCCGCCAGTGGTAGTGAGAAGTAACTCTGAAGCCTGCTGACTTTTGAATTTGGCCTAGTATGCATTCACACATTTTTCCTTTCCTTCATTTTTTTTTTTCTGCTTAGCCAGAGAGCACATTAACGATGCACGATTGCCTAACTCAGGCAGTACGGCCCGCAAATCCAATCACTGCTTCTTTGGCTATGGGGAGCCGGTACTGAGACAGGAAAATATCACATTTATGGGGCGTGCCTTGTTATTTGCATTTTTTATTGGCTAAGATTAGACCTGAGGGACCAAGATGGAAGCCAACCACCAAAAGAAAGGAGAAGGAGGGTTGAGAAGCAAAAAACGACATCAGTGGGGGTTTTAGACATCCACAGACCAATCATTTTTAGATTTATTCGATTTCCTGAATAGCTGTGGAGCACCTGCTGAGTACAAGGAGAGCCGAATCTAGTCTGCTGTCATTCATGAAAGTACAGTCATCAAAGCCATTCATTCCTATTTGGATGTTCCAGACAGCTCAGCTCAGGGTGCCCCCTCTTAGAGACCTTCCTTACACCCCAGCCTAGGTGATTCTCCTCTCATGGACCCACTGAGCCCCTGGGGTTACCTCTACTATCATTGTATCACCTGGAAACACCGGTTTATTTTTCTTTACTTTCAGTCTTACTTAATATTCAGAGCAGGAATTGTGGATTTGATCTCTATGTATCTAATACCCGGCATAGCGCCAGGAACACCATAGGCCTCCAACACATTTTTTTGTGCAATACACACTGCATTATATGAATCTCTATTCTAGAAGTAATATGTACTTTATACGTATACATTCAGTTCAGTTCAGTCGCTCAGTCGTGTCCGACTCTTTGCGACCCCATAAATCGCAGCTCGCCAGGCCTCCCTGTCCATCACCAACTCCCGGAGTTCACTCAGACTCATGCCCATCAAGTCAGTGATGCCATCAAGCCATCTCATCCTCGGTCATCCCCTTCTCCTCCTGCCCCCAATCCCTCCTAGCATCAGAGTCTTTTCCAGTGAGTCAACTCTTTGCATCAGGTGGCCAAAGTACTGGAGCTTCAGCCTTAGCATCATTCCTTCCAAAGAAATCCCAGGGCCGATCTCCTTCAGAATGGACTGGTTGGATCTCCTTGCAGTCCAAGGGACTCTCAAGAGTCTATTTTGAATAGAATGCTCTATTTATTCACCATTCTATAGGAATGCTGAAGAGAGAATATTTAAATCTGCCCTCGGAAAGTTAGGAAAAGTTTTGCACAAGAGGTGATACAAAAATTGTACCATTAAACCTGAGAAGAAATATGCCAGGAGGAGANGATCTCCTTGCAGTCCAAGGGACTCTCAAGAGTCTATTTTGAATAGAATGCTCTATTTATTCACCATTCTATAGGAATGCTGAAGAGAGAATATTTAAATCTGCCCTCGGAAAGTTAGGAAAAGTTTTGCACAAGAGGTGATACAAAAATTGTACCATTAAACCTGAGAAGAAATATGCCAGGAGGAGACACAGCAGGGGCGAGCAATTCTGCCAGTGGGAACCATGAGAATGAGGAAGCCCAGAAGCAGGGAAATCAGGCCTGTTCAGGGAAACTGCTCTTTTCAGGAGTGGCTGGGGTCTAGAGCTCAGGGATCACAGAAGAAGGAAGCCCAGGTGAGACTGAGGCCACTTGGAGTGCTACGCCAAAGGGTGTGGTTTTAAACAGAGGGCCCCCGGGAGCAAGGTGATCAGATCTGACTTGGAGGAGTGCAGAAAATGTTTAGTTTGGTGGGGAATAGAGGGGCGAACTTGCGTCAGGTTGGAAAAGGTAAATCCAGGCTGGAGGAGATGGTGGCCCGAATTAAGTTATGGCAATGGAAATAGGAGTGAAAAAGAGCCCAAGGCAGAATCAGGATGGCCGTGGTGATCAGCTGGATGTGGAGGAGAAACTGGAGGAGCTGGGACTGCACTGAGGTTTCCAGTTTGGGTGGCTGGTTAAGAAACAGCACAACTGATCAGTAAGATTGTAGTCTAATTTCTGGCGTGGTTGCTAATAGACTCTGAAGCAAATACATTGTACCAAGGAAGAGGTGCTGAGAAAGAGGAGGGCTGAAAGAGTCAAAACTGATTGCCAGCCTTAATGCTCAGTAATTCAGACTAACAGCCCAAACTACATTTCTATCCCCTTTTGACAGGTTCTTTTTTTTTCTTTTTCACAAGGATGAAGTAAAAATAAAACCGAATATCTGTGAAACTCTTTATGCCCCTTGGGGGAAAAAGGTACATATAAATGGAATACAGTATCCACTGGGTGAGTCATCAGCATTATTTTAAGAGGGATTTGTCACATGGCAGTGGGAGGCAGAAAGGAGCAGAGATGAATCCATAATGAGAGAAAAAGAGACATGAAGTGAAAGAAAAGGTTTTGAATGGGAATTAGGAGTGCCTGAGCATTACGGCAAGGTGGAGTTTGATGAGAGAGTGTGAGGGAGCAGGTCGAAGGTTTTTATTTTCCTTTCTTTGGGAGCAAGTAGTAAACATTAAGACAGACTGCTGAGGGTGGAAGGTCAGAGAAGTGACCTGGAATTGTTATTCTGGAAGCTAGGGAAGAAATTTAGAGGACTCTCAGCTGAGAAAAAGCTGCCTCTCCCTGTCTCTCCCCTCAGTCCTGCCCAAAGAAAGTTCGATCAGGTACAAGTGATGTACGTTGATTTCATTCTACATCCTGCTGCCGAGGGCAATTGTGAAGGCTGCATAATCTGCTTCTTCCTGAAACCTGTGATTTCTCTCATCAAGGGGGAACTGCTGAATGAGATATTTGGGAAGAAGTTTCACATTATAGAGTGTAGAAGCAAAAGGCCGCATGGCTAGACCGAGATGATCATAACCTTTAGAAGCACCAGGTGTTGTACGAGAGAAAGGTGGATCCCCACTTCTCCGAAGGTTGGATAGGGCAGATGGGTGGGTGGAAAGGCGGATGAGGGAGAGGGGTGTCGGCAGAGTCACCTGTCATAAGCAGTGGGTCAAAGAGGAGGGGAGAATAGTCAGGCGCTCTCTCTCCCTCTCTCTCCTTCTCTCCCCTTCTTGCTCTCTGGGGTAGACAATGGTGTGATAGTTAGAAAACTAGCTCTGCCTAGATGTGTATGCATTTATATACTGGCTTAAGTTGCTAGTTGTGTCCGACTCTTGCAACTCCATGGACTGTAACCCACCAGGCTCCTCTGTCCATGAGATTTCCCAGGCAAGAATACTGGAGTGGGGTGCCTTTTCCTTTTCCAGGGGACATTCCTAAACTAGAGATTGAACCTACATCTCCTGCAATGCAGGAGGATTCTTTACCGATTAAGCCACCAGGAAGCCATTCTGGCTTTACCACTTACTACATAAGTGACTAAGGGGAAATTCTGCAATGTCTCTGTGCCTTAGGTTCCCTCATTTACAAAATTAGAATAATAATAGTGCTGACTTCATAGGATTATTAGGAGGGTCAAAGCACTTAAAATGGATCCTGGGACATAGATGGAGATGTGACAAGAGAGTTTTTTTGTTTGTTTGTTTGTTTGTTTTATCCCTAGTAGGTAGGATGGGGTAAGAGATGGTACAGTGGAGGGTAGATGAAAAAGAGAATATATAAGGCATCTGCAAGATTTCCTGGATGTCAACATTTACTCATTGAGACCCCAGTCTTCATCCTTTAGGCAAAGTTGGGTTTAATTTCCCCTATTTTCTATATACTTGCATCTAACTCATCAAATGGAGAAGGGAATGGCAACCCACTCCAGTAGTTTTGCTGGAGAATTCCATGGACAGCCTGGCGGGCTACAGTGCATGAGGTTGCAAAGAGTTGGATACGACTGAGCAACTAACACACACACACACAACTCATCAAATCATAGAGTGTACTATGGCATAACATGAGA
The DNA here is from genome assembly GCA_006410615.1 of Neotragus moschatus. Taxonomy (NCBI): domain Eukaryota; kingdom Metazoa; phylum Chordata; class Mammalia; order Artiodactyla; family Bovidae; genus Neotragus; species Neotragus moschatus. The sequence continues at coordinate 23,653 of SJYA01002189.1, forward strand.
GCCTCCATTAAAAAAGATGCTCTGGTTAAATATATTTAGGGACTGATCATACTATCCTTCTGTTCTTGGAGAATCAGGGTGACATAGCTTGTCAAAGTCTCCAAAGAGTACACTAAACCACACTTAGCTCAGTGTACCAACTAAAATTTATCACTAGCCATCTGCCTTTGCACGGAGCAATTCACTAGCCACTGCAGTCACTGACTGTCTGACTGAAAGGAGTTCAGGGTGGAGGTCAGGAACTAGGCACTCTGTGCTCTGGGAAAAACTGGCTGAGCAGGTCTTTACATAGTTAGATATTTTCAGGAGAAGATTTTATGAGCCTGAATTTTTGCATCTTCTTGTATCTAGCAAAGCACTACGATTGTTAACAGACACATCTGTTCCTTATGGCTAGAAGCAACCTTATGCCAAAATGTGCCCTTGACTGCATTTACCCTCTTCACTAAAACCGTATACAATATTGACCTCTCCCCACTATCTCTTCAGAGCCAGTACCTCAGAGCTATCTAAGATGCTGTCTCCCAGGCTACAGTTCTCATTTCGCCCCAAATAAAGCTTAACTCACAATTCTTTCATTGGGCTTGTTTTTCCAGTTGATAAATATTTCCCCAAGGTAACCTGACTACAGAGCTTCTTTCCACACACCATCAATAAATGTCTATTGAACGTTTATTGAACATTCAATAAAGAATATTTATTGAACATAAATCCTTCAAAACATTGGTGACCAAATATTCCTCAGATCTGTAATCCCAAAATAACAAAACTATCATCCACTGATAGCATCAATGCAATCAGAAAAAAGATTTGATGGACTTATAGACACAGAGCCAGTTTCATGGCTGTGTGACCGATGTAGCCACACAGGTCTCTACTCTAAAAAAAAAGGCCTTGTTTTTGTCTAATGGTATGATGCTACCATCTTGACTGTGTTAATTTTTTCTGGCTTGAATTTCAGCTTGATTCCCTCATTTGTGTCTCTGTAACCTGTCGGAACCTGGAGTCTCATTTTGGGAAGGTCAGTTGTTCTGAAGTGAGTGTGTGTGTGTGTGTGTGTGTGTGTGTGCACATAAGGGGCTCACAGACTGGTTCTTTTGTACTGTAATTACCTGTACTGTAATTACCCTTGCCTAAATTATCTACCTAACAGCACTTATTGAACACCTGCTATAAATGAGATGTCGTGCTAAGTACTCTGGGGCCGAAGTAGATACGATAAGGACTTTAACCTGTCCTCTTTCGGTGGCTTTGCCTATGCTCTTCACTATGCCTGGAGAATGATACTCTTCTTTCTCTTTCTCCAGTCGTTAATGTTCCACTCAGGTGCCATCTTCTCTAAGAAACTTTCCCTTCTCCTTCTAACTGGATCTGATTTGTAGCTCCTCTGAACCTTCAAGACTTTGGCGTTTGATTTAGTCTGACCTGAGTTGTATATATTTGTGAACTTCTTATCCCTCAAAAAATTGGAAGCTTTGGCGGTGAAGACGGTGTCTTATTCATCTTTGTATTCCTTGTAGCACCGATAACAGAGCTTTGACATCTCTGAGCTCAACACATAGTGCCTGGACTACAACTATTAAAATAAACGTAAGGCACATGTTACTAAAGTCATTTAGATCATAGTTACAGGAATAATACCTACACATGAGAATGTAATGGCAGCTGGATAGAGGTGAATGATAACTGCCTAGTGAATGGGATGGATGAGGATGACATAGGGTTCTTTCAGAGAATCAGCTCCACTTGATGGGCAGTCACTGCCTGACTTCCTGTAGTGGGTGCAGTCTTGAAGCCACTTCTCACTCAGTGGAAAGAGTGATCAGCTCCTGATGTCTGCCTCGTGTTACAGACTTCACTAGCAGTGGCAGGCACGCTCAGTCTCTTCAGTGGTGTCCAACTCTTTGCGACTCTATGGACTGGAGCCTGCCAGGCTCCTCTGTCCATGGGATTCTCCAGGCAAGAATACTTTAGTGGGTTGCCGTGCCCTCCTCCAGGGGATCTTCCCAACCCGGGGATCAAACCCACATCACCTGCTTCTCCTATTTTGGAGGTGAGTTCTTTACCACTGAGCCACGGAGCATGCATTTAGATTATTCCGTGACTCTGGTAGGGTCTGTGGTGTATGGGCTTCGGAGAAGGTGCAGGAATTACTGTGGGCTGACTGGAGTAAGTCAAGGAAAGCTTGGGCCAGGGGCTTTCCTGGCCGATTAGTGGTTAAGACTCCACCTGCCAATGCAGGAGACAGGTGCTGCAGAGCAACTAAGCCCTGTGCCACAACTACTGAGCCCGCGTGCAGCAACCACGGAACACTGTGAGCCTAGAACCCGTGCTCTGCAAAAGCGTCCACTGCAACGAAAGGCCCGTGCACCTGAGTCAGCAGTGCACACACCTGCTCACAAAAACGAAAAAGTCCACATGCAGCAATGAAGACCTAATGCAGCTAAAAATCTACAAATAAATAATTCTTTTTTAAAAAAATAGAAAGCTCGTGCCATTTCAATCCAGCTGTGGAGGATGAGTAGCACTTAAAAGCCAAAGAGGAAAAATGATATAACCAAAAAGGGGTGGAGGTGTAAGAGACCGAGATATTTTTGAGGGTTACTGGATTGATTTGCCTCTCCCATAAGGCCATAAATTCTAGAAGGCAAGGCCCGTTTTTGCTCAGCTCGAGACTGTATATCAGAGTCTGGCAGAGTGCCTGGCACAATGCACACTTTCAACAAATATGTGCTAGATGAGTAGGGACTATAGCCAGGAGACCAGGTAGGAAAGAAGAAAGGAGAAGCAGTGAAGCATGAATGAAAATGTCATTTTGAAGAGCTGAAATTATTCAGAGGACAACTGGAGTTCCACTGGGATGTCAGTGGTATCTGGGTAATATATCCCACCACCAAATTAATATAGTTTATTTAGAACCATTTCCCATGATTGGCCTCATCACAGCATCATATGCCTTTACGCACTCCAGTAGGAAATACAAGTCCCAAGGAACTGTGGGCATCCAAGCAAATCTCTGGGGACATTCAGCTGAGGTTGAGCATCATGGGTTCCTCATGTATTCCATGGACAGATCACTGTCTCCCGCCACAGACCAGCAGCCCATTAGTGAGTGGGCAGCAGGCCCAGGACACACAATCGTGAGCAGAGGAACCTGTAGCATGAATCCTTTTCTCTGCCCTTCTGGCACCACTAGGGGCAGCTCAATTTTGGCAAGATTCATTTAATTGCTTAGGATAACTTTATGAAAAAGATAATGGCCTTTGAGGCATATTCACATCAAAATAAATTGAAACAAAAAGTGGTTATATGCATCTAAGACATTAACTTTCCATTTGGGCTAAATGTAGCTCCTAGAATTTATTCTTCACTGTAAACAGAGCAGGCAAACTGATTATTAGTGTAGTGTCATGATTATTGTAATAATTTTTGAGATTTTCTTCCTCAATTAGAAGTCCCTAGCTTATTATCTCATTGCACTGTGTGTTCAGTCGTGTCCAACACTTTGTGATCCACCAGGCTTCCCTGTCTGTGGAATTCTCCAGGCAAGAATACTGGAGTGGGTTGCCGTTTCCTTCTCCATGATCCATTACAGTACTCAAATTTTGTGCCATGTTTGAAAGAAATTTTGTCTTGGGTCTCAGGGAATCAAGATTATTTAAATGTTTTGATTGACAACAACAAAGGAACCTAACGGTTAGGTTGGTTGCATTTCATCAAGAACAACAATCCTTTGATGTTTGTCAAAGAAACTGTGCTTTGTATATTTGGATTAAAACTTATATTTATAGAATTGAATGTAAATATACTAAAAGTTGATAAGCTATATAATAGATTTATAATGTTTAGTAAAGAAAACATTGGAGATAGACTTGAAGTTTAAAGATTAGTTAGTTGTTTCTTGATCTGGATAGTGAATATTCTCATGTGTTCAGGTCTTGAATATTCTCTTAGCTGTTAACTTATGTGTATTCTTAGATACGCTAAAAATTTGCAAAAAGTCATTGCTTAGTTTGCTCTCTTTTTTATCACATTTAAGACTGGAATCCATTAAGAACACAGGAGGGTTAAATCTGATAAAATTTAGAGGAAGCAGATTATTTGAAAGTTGAGAGATTTAGGGTAGCTAGAAATGAAAAAAGATAGCTTATTTCTCACCACATTCACCTTGAAAAATTAATTTCATAGAGTTGATATGATATTAATCATAATCATTTGTGTGGTTCCAATAATGAATAGCTTCATGGCTAAAGATGAAAGATTAAGAGTTTGGAAATATTTTTCCTCCTAACCAATGAAGTGTTTCTCCATCTATCTTGTCAAAAGTAAGATCAACAAGCACAGGAAAATTGCACAGAAATGAAAAAATCATGGTATACCCTTAACATACACCCTTGGCATATTATCTTGATGCCTCAAAAATAAGAAACAATACCAAATAGTTGTTTACATATGACTTTTTAGAACATTTTTACTTGTATTATTCACTGAGGCTTCACAGAAAAAGTCAAGTGAGATGAGGTAGAAAGGTAGAAATGTTTGTAATGGTTACAAATGTATAAAAAAATAAGTCGTTTACCCCAGGCTTCTTACTCAAAGAACTCAACCAGAACTCCTGATTCTAGTCCAGTTCTGTCTTCTGTGTTCCTCAAGTACTCTGTATTGAATATTTATTATTTATATAATTAGATTAGATGTAAATAATGGTTGGTCACAACCCTGTATTGTCTATTCCCTACAAAGCAGAACACTAGGTTCCTCAGGTAACGGAAACAATGGATAAATTCTTCCAGTCCCATCACTTCATGGGAAATAGACGGGGAAATAGTGGAAACAGTGTCAGACTTTATTTTTCTGGGCTCCAAAATCACTGCAGATGGTGATTGCAGCCATGAAATCAAAAGACGCTTACTCCTTGGAAGAAAAGTTATGACCAACCTAGATAGCATATTCAAAAGCAGAGACATTCCTTTGCCGACTAAGGTCCGTCTAGTCAAGGCTATGGTTTTTCCAGTAGTCATGTATGGATGCGAGAGTTGGACTGTGAAAAAGGCTGAGCGCCGAAGAATCTATGCTTTTGAACTGTGGTGTTGGAGAAGACTCTTGAGAGTCCCTTGGACTGCAAGGAGATCCAACCAGTCCATTCTGAAGGAGATCGGCCCTGGGATTTCTTTGGAAGGAATGATGCTAAAGCTGAAGCTCCAGTACTTTGGCCACCTCATGTGAAGAGTTGACTCATTGGAAAAGACTCTGATGCTGGGGGGCATTGGAGGCAGGAGGAAAAGGGGACAACAGAGGATGAGATGGCTGGATGGCATCACTGACTTGATGGGCGTGAGTCTGAGTGAACTCCAAGAGTTGGTAATGGACAGGGAGGCCTGGCGTGCTGCGATTCATGGGATCACAAAGAGTCGGACATGACTGAACGACTGAACTGAACTGAACTGAATTGATTGCCAACTCTTCCTCTAGACAGATCCTTTGCTTTCTCAGAACCTGAATGGGATGGGCTTTACTAACTTACAAGCAAAACTGCAGTAACTCTTGTGTTCATGTCCTCTCTCTAGACATGCTAAACACTGTGTGTTTGAAGCTCAGATACTCTCAAAGCTCTGGTGACCTGAATGAAATACAAAACTCTTAATATCATGATGAGAGTCAAATCATCTTTGAGTTAGCAAAGCTAACTCAAGGACTTGTGAATAGATAGGGCAATCCACAATGCTCTTCGGAAGATACAGTGATTTCTAACATCAGCTCACTAAATTAACATGATATTTTGTTTTATGCAGGGCTTCCCAGGTTTCTAGTGGTAAAGAATTCATTTGCCAAGCAGGAGACACTGACTTGATCCCTGGTTTGGGAAAATCCCCTGGAGAAGGAAATAGAAACCCACTTCAGTATTCTTGCCTGGGAAATCCCATGGACAGAGGAGCCTGGCCAGGCCACGGTCTATGGGGTCACAAGACAGTCAGACACAACTGAGTGACTGAACAACAACAAAAATTGTTTTATGCACAAATATATTGTGCTTTTTTTAAAAAAAAAAAAAAAAAACCTTCCTGTTGAAAAATAATGAATGAGTGTATTCATAGTTTGTACTCTGTATTCTTTTTACTGTTTACAGGCTTCACAGCAGATCCTGGGGGAGGAATTCTACAGGAATTTACTGCAAGGATCTTAAAATTATTTTGTAAAGATAGCTGCAGATTAAGAACAGAAAGTTGATCTTTCTGATGCTACCCTGTGTTGATGTTCACCAATAAGCTTAGAAAACTGAGTCAACTTTTTTCCTCTTGGGTCACGATCATGTCAAGGTGCGTTCTTTATTTTAAAGTTTCATATTGGGTTTTTGCTGAATCCCAACTTGGAGTTAGGACTGGTTGGCTGCAGGATATTTATTCTCATTTCCAGTGGTAATCAAGGCAATGACTGTCATCCTCAGCCCCACTGTCTCTTCCCTTACCTTCTGGAACTCAGAAGAGAAGACTAGAGATGTTCTTGCTTATCTTTCTAAGTAATGGGTGTGATCCTTGCCATAAGCATTATTTTCTTTTTTTCCCCCTTAAATAAAAAATAATAAATAAATAAATAATAAAAAATTATTTATTATGTGAAGGAATAAATGAACCGTCGTTTGTGTTGAATATCAGAGAATGTGGGTTTTGTTCCCATTGAAACCTATATAGACAGATCACTTTACCTCATTTCCTCATTTGAAATACATGTAATAGGTTCAAATATACTAGAAAATCCCTAAGTGATTTCTAGCTTTAAAAAACGTACACAAATTCTACATTAGTAGGACCATTTTGGCATAAGTATTTCCAATCAAAAGGATGGGAGTTTAACTCAATTTACTTGTAACAAATAATCAAATGACTCATTACAAAATAATTTTGTGCTCAGAATATTTGCTTTATCACCACTTGAAAAAGCCCATATTCATTTTGCCCTTCAAAATTATTTCTTAGGTTCTTTCTTAGTTTCCTTTTTTGTTGTTGTTATCACTGTTGTTTTTTTAACGTGTATGTGATTATAATACTTGACTTCTTTCAAAAAAATTTTTTTAATTGTTTATTTTTAATTGGAGGATAATTGCTTTACAATATTGTGTTTGCTTCTGCCATATAACAACAAAAATCAGACATCCGTCCCCTCCTTCTTGAACCAGATGAAGGGATAAAGAAGTTGTGATACATGTATACAAGAGAAGCAATATCTTCTATACAGCTCTCTCCACATTCAGAACTTTCAAAAGGAAAGACACATCATGGGGGCTTGGTAATAAATTCCTGAATGTGCTTTTTGGAGGGGTAGATCATGCTGTCATTGCCCCAAGCATTACTTTTCCTTTTGTTCCTTTCTCCCCTCCCCTCCCCCCACCCGGCATGAACTAATATGCTCAGAGCATCCTGGAGTCATCACTGTGTCCATAAGCTCATAAGTATACCGGGAAGTATTCTAACATATAAAGGAAGAGATAGAAGGAGGGAAATTGTAAAAACAGAGTCTCTTGACATTGAGATGAGCTTAGATGTAAATATGTAGCTTATCCTTTCCTTGATTACATTTCTATGTACAACTTTGGAGCAAAACCACAATTTTAGAAGGTATAGCTATCCTGTGATTACCCTAATATATCATGCAGATTGCTGTGAATACGTGCAGTCAATGCATTATGCTCTGGAGGAAGAGAGAGATTTAGATGAATTAGTGTCATCTATCTTACATATTCCTACCCTTCTAATCTTGACATTGGATTGGATTTATGTAAGCTCTGGAATTTTTAATTTTGCTGAAATGTGTTTATTTTAGCTTGTGGAACAAAGGGGTTGTATTCTTTAAAGCTGGGGCAAATGTGAGGAAGCCAAGATCTTGCAGAAACGTGTCTTATTTTTATTTTTGAATTGCACAGATCTTGTGGACATACAAAGGCTCAAGGAATTCAACATGGTTTTTAAGACCATTAACTCTGATTTGAGAGGAATGGAACAAATAAAACTTTGTACAGTAAGACATGATTTAACTAATTTTCTTGGGAGGCTGTCTTGGTTGGAGTCAGGTAGCCCTAACCTTGAATTCCAGCTTGCAGGCTCACTATCTGTGTGGCCTTTAATAAACGACTAAATTTCATGAAAGCCAAAGAATTGATGCTTTCAAATCATGGTGCTGAAAAGATTCTTAAGAGTCCCTTGGACTACAAAGAGATCAAACCAGTCAATCCTAAAGGAAATCAATCCTGAATATTCATTGGAAGGACTGATGCTGAAGCGCCAATGTTTTGGCCACCTGATGCCAAGGGCTAACTCACTGAAAAAGACCTTGATGCTGGGGAAGATATAAGGCAAAAGGAGAAGGGGGCAACAGAGGAGGAGATGGTTGGACGGCATCATCAGCTCAATGGACACGTGTTTGAGCAACCTCAGGGACATAGTGAAGGACAGGGAAGCCTGGTAAGCTGCAGTCCATGTGGTCACAAAGAGTCAGATACTACCGAGCAACTGAACAGCAGATTAGACATCCAAGTTAAAAAGTTAAAATGTAAAAGAGACAGATTTAGATATAACTTCAGGAGTCATCCTCACAAATGTGGTATTAAAACCATGGCTTGTATGAGGTTCCTTTCAGAGAGAAGGTACATGGAGAAGGATAAACTTCCAAGGACTGACTCCTGGAGCACTTAAAATAATAACAGTCAGGGAGAAGGGAGAGACCAGAGTGGAGACTGAGAAGGGGCACCAAGTATGTCAGGTGAACTAAGGGAGTGGTATTCCGGTGGGGGGGGGCGCATCTGAAGAAATTGTTTAAAGAAGGAGTGAGTGACTAGTCAAAATGTTCAGATACAAATGAAGAAATAGAACTGAAAATTGGTTAATAGGTTTGACAACATGGAGGTGGCTGATGCCATTGATAAGAACAATATTAACGGAGATGTTCAGTCGCTCAGTCAAGTCTTTGTGACCCCATAGATTGCAGCATGACAGGCTTCCCTGTCCTTCACCATCTCCTGGAGCTTGCTCAAACTGATGTCCATTGACTCAGTGACACCATCCAAGCATCTTGTCCTCTGTCATCCCCTTCTCCTCCTGCCTTCAATCTTTCCCAGCATCAGGGTCTTTTCTAATGAGTCAGCTCTTCATATCAGGTGGACAAAATTTTGGAATTCTAGCTTCAGCATCAGTCCTGCTAGTGAATATTCAAGATTGATTTCCTTTAGGATTGACTGGTTTGATCTCCTTACTGTCCAAGGGACTCTCCAGAGTCTTCTCCAGCACCATGATTTGAAGGCCTCAATTCTTCAATGCTCAGCCTTCTCTATGGTCCAACTCACATCCATACCTGACTACTGGAAAAACCATAGCTTTGACTCTACAGACATTAATTAGTGGAGTACTGAGGACTCAAATCTGATCAGAATAGTGAAAGGAAGAATGGAAGAAGAGAAAGTGGAGAGTGTGGTCAGGAAAACCTCTTAGCAGTGAGGAAGAAATTAGCCATAATGAATAGCAGCAAACATGGGGCAATAGTTGCAGGAAGCCCCTCGCTCCTTTTCTCTCTCCCCACCTCCCTTCTTTCTTGTTTTCCTCCTTCTGCCCTTTTTCTTCTCCTGTCCTCCTCTCCTCTTTGCTCCCTCCCTCCCTCTCTTTCTTAACCATGGGAGAGACTACAGCAAAAAGGAACAATAAATAAATAAAGGCAAGAGAGAGGAGGTAATTGCAGAAGTAAGATTCCTGAGAATGTGAGAGCTGAGTCCCAGTGAACAACTGTCTGTAAAAAGAAACAAGGATGGTTGATCCATTGGAGATGAAAAAAGGGAAATGTTCTAAGGGCCTTTGTATGTGGGTGGGTAGATTTGGTGACAGGAGAATGGGACACCTTGCTTCTGACTGACTTTATTTCTTCAAGGTCATCAGCTGAGAGGAGAAAGGAGGAGAAAGATCTTGTTAGTTTGAGGAGAGAGAAGAAAGCAGGAAGTCAACATTTAGGAGAGTAGAAGAATGATGGGACTAGAAAACGTGATGAGACTGAAGGAGTGACAAAGGAGCAAAGGACTTTTGGTGTATGTTAGGGTGTATGATAGTAAAGCTGGACTAGAGAGTCTAAGCTGGGAAAACAGCTTAGAGCACCTTAGGAACTCAAAACCAGTGGAAAAGTAGTTAAGTCAATATATTTGAGGTGGAGTGGGATGAAAGAAGCACTGGAATCAGGATACTGAAATGAATGAGATACAAAGATAGATTATGATGGGGACTTCCCTGGTGGTCCAACGGTTAAAACTGGGGATGTCCCTGGTAGTCCAGTAGCTAAAACTCCGCGCTCCCAATGCAAGGGGCCAGGGTTCACAGATCCCTGGTCAGGGAACTAGACCCAGTATGCTGTAACAAAGAGCTTGCCTGCCACAACTAAAGATCCCACATGCTGCAATGAAGACCAAGTGCCGTCAAAAATAAATAAGTAAAAGATAATTTTATTTTTCTTAATAAAAATATAGGATATGATGGCTAGGAGGCCAGTGTAATGGATGAGATGTATCTAGAGTGTGTATCTAGAAGGTGGTCATTGGATTAAGGGTCTAGGTAGGTTTAGAATATGGGAGGAGAGGTGGCCAGTGTTTGAGAAAATAGCCCATGTGTGTGCATGCTGAGATGCTTCTGGATATTTAAATCAGCAAGAGCTGTAGCACACGTAATGACAGAGTGTGTGAACATTTGCAAGAACTGGAGGTTGGGATTTTTTAATTCTGGAGAGGACTGCAGCAAAGAGGAGTCTCTGGTAGTATTGTCTCATGATGGAATCTTCAAAGTCTCTGTCTAGCGACTTCCCAAGAGATCTCTTACAACTATCATGGGAGTCCTGCTCTACCGTGGAAGTTCTGCTCCCACACTGCTGTGGCCTCTGTTGCTGCAGGAGCTCAGCCACCCTTCCAGCCAGCAGAGCTGCTCATCCAGGGTGTTGGGGGGTGTGTTCTGAGCAGAGTCCTGTCTCTCGCTTGTCTCCATCACCCCGAGGTGAGGCTGACATACCTGGGTCCATGTTCAGGTAAGTCACCTTACTCTTTGGCTGTAAGAGGGAGAAAGTGCACTCCTTATAATTATCAGTAACCAGGAGTGGGGAAGATCCAACAAAAGGATTGCTTGGTCCCTGAGTGTTAAAGAGAGGGTAAACTTGCAGCAGGTTCATGCAACCTCTTTTCCTCTAGACCTCATACATGCCTATCAGGATGGCTGAGTTAAGTCATGTTCCAAAGCACCCATTCTCACAAAGAATGTGGAAACTGACTCCCCTCCCATTCACAGAGTCTAGTCATCACAAAGAGCTCCTCTTTTTTTTTTTTTTTTTTTTTTTTCAATTTCAGACTCTGTCCCAATTTCCTGCAATCTCACTGCAACCTGACTTCAGTGACAACCTTCTCCCTACAACCTCCAAACAGAAAAGTTAAAAAAAATTTCTGCATATACCTCAGTGTCAATGATGTAATCTCTACAAGTTTTCCTTTATTCTCTCCATTTTCCTGACATCATCCCTTTTCCGGACTACTTGGTATTTCCATGAATTACTGGATGCAAATTCATACTTATTTGGTGGCAGAGAGCTACACTGCCACTTCCAAAGATGAGGTACATTTACAGACACCCCACTGTGCCTCTGTTCTATCAGATCAGTGACAGAATTTGGTCTATGTGCAAACCCACAATCAAATAAAAAATGTGTAATAATAGTATAGGGATCTTCGCAGAGAATAGGTAGAACCTAGGAACATTCCGTTTTCTATCACTGTTGATCCAACTGGGCTATAACCAATTCATTCAGTCTGATATAAACCATGGCTTTTTTTTTTTCAATTTTTTGCTTCATTTTTCATATTGCCAGACATCTCTGTATATACCCCAATGCATGAGCACTCAGTCACTCAGTCATGTCTGATTCTTTGGGACACCATGGACTGTAGCCCTCCAGGTTCCTCTATCCATGGAATTTCTCAGGCAAGAATACTGAAATATTCTGGAATACTGGAGTGGGTGGCCATTTCCTTCTGCAGGGATCCCTACCCATGGATCAAGCCTGTGTCTCTACCATCTCCTTCACTGGTAGGCAGATTCCTTATCACCACCAGGAAAAGTCCCATATATACCAATCAGTTCAGTTCAGTTCAGTTCAGTTGCTCAGTCATGTCCGACTCTTTGCGACCCTATGAATCACAGCACCCCAGGCCTCTCTGTCCATCACCAACTCCCAGAGTTCACTGAAACTCATGTCCATCAAGTTGGTGATGCCATCCAGCCATCTCATCCTCTGTTGTCCCCTTCTCCTCTTGCCCCCAATCCCTTCCCAGCATCAGAGTCTTTTCCAATGAGTCAACTCTGCGCATGAGGTGGCCAAAGTACTGGAGTTTCAGCTTCAGCATCAGTCCTTCCAATGAACACCCAGGACTGATCTCCTTTAGGATGGACTGGTTGGATCTCCTTGCAGGCCAAGGGACTCTCAAGAGTCTTCTCCAACACCATAGTTCAAAAGCATCAGTTCTTCAATGCTCAGCTTTCTTCACAGTCCAACTCTCACATCCATACATGGCCACTGGAAAAACCATAGCCTTGACTAGACGGACCTTTGTTGGCAAAGTAATGTCTCTGCTTTTCAATATGCTATCTAGGCTGGTCATAACTTTCCTTCCAAGGAGTAAGCATCCTTTAATTTCATGGCTGTAATCACCATCTGCAGTGGTTTTGGAGCCCCGAAAAATAAAGTTTGACACTGTTTCCACTGTTTCCCCATCTATTTGCCATGAAGTGATGGGACCAGATGCCATGACAGAATATGGTCCACTGAAGAAGGGAATGGCAAACCACTTCGGTATTCTTGCCTTGAGAACCCCCCATATATACCAATACTCATGGTTAATAGATGGTTTTAAAGTATTTTTTTTTTCTTACAGGCACTTACAAATTTCATCCCCTCCCCAAAAAAAATTAAAAGTAAAACTTATGATAATAATGATAAACTTAGAACACACACCAAAGAAAAAGGAGAAAACAAAAACCATCTACAATGTTACCATCCAGAGTTATCACAGAGTTGCTACTATTTCTATCTAGCTTTCCCCTCTGCCTCTATTTTTTAAAAATAATGATTATATATAATTGTGTGTCTTGCTCTAAGAATAGTAAATGAACTACAGATTTAAGATCTTATTGTTGATTAATTTGATTGAAATAAATAAACAAGATAAAGTGAAATTACTTTGGCCACCTGATGCAAAGAACCGACTCATTTGAAAAGACCCCGATGCTGAGAAAGATTGAGGGCAGGAGGAGAAGGGGATGACAGAGGATGAGATGGTTGGATGGCATCACCGACTCGATGGACATGGGTTTGGGTGGACTCCGGGTGTTGGACAGGGAGGGCTGGTGTGCTGCAGTTCATGGGTTCGCAAAGAATCGGACATAACTGAGCGACTGAACTGAACTGATAGTACACATAATACAAAGCACCTGGGGCTTCACTTGTGGCTCAGTGGTAAAGAATCCACCTGCAGAGCAGAAGATGCAGGTTCTATCCCTGGGTTGGGAAGGCCTCCTGGAGGAGGGAATGGCAGCCCACTCCAGTATTCTTGCCTGGAGAATCCCATGGACAGAAGATTCTGGTGGATTACAGTCCACAGGGTAGGAAAGGGTCGGACATGGCTGAAGTGACTTAGCATGCACAGGATACAAACATCTCCCCCTACAGGTTTTTTTTTTTTTTTTTTTTAAGTAATTCTAGAAACCTCCTTCAGAGATTGACCCCTTCCTAGTCTACATCCTCATCTCCAGCCACAAGAAAAAGAAAAACAATAAAACAGAAAATGCAAGCTGACATTTTCAATTTCTGTCTTGCTTCAACATAATGGGAACTTTTCACCTTCACTTCCAGTGACTAAGTGGCCAGTTGCTATGATTGGTGGGTTGCATTACGACCCTGAGATGCTGGGAAAAGGAACAAATCACAAATGCCGTTCAATAATTCCAATTTTAGTGAGATTTTTATCTCTACCCAGGAGATGTCTAAAAATGATCCATGGGTGATTTGAACTGGACTGGCCGACTTCTATTTCAAAAAGAATTGAAAAAAGGAGATTTATGATGACACAGCCTGCCTATTTTTCCAGGCCAATATTCACAGTGTGTTTCTGATAGCAGTTGGTCCTGCTGCTATTTCATGCCACAGGCATGCCCTTGCCTTTTGCAAGGCAGAACCACTTCATGTAGGAAATTAGCTAACCAACTGATTTTGGCAAGAAAGGCACATAAATCTGAGGTATTTATGGCTCACACAAGCACCCACTGTTCCATGTGGTCACCACTGGGGCATCGATCAGTTGCATCCATGTGACTCTCTCCTGAGATGGGATACTCTCTTCTGAGTATGGGATAATACTGGTGCTTTGGTGCCCCACTGGGGGTCCCAGAATTTCAACAATGAGAACTTTTCCTCGAAACAAAGAATATATATTTATTTTTGAAAATGTATGATGGTGCCTAAAGCCAGTTGGTTATACAAATAAAGGCATTCCGCACATTGGCTTCTGGAGCACATGTTGCCCCAGCGCTCTTTTCATTTTCTCTGCTCTAACATCTCTTTTTTTAGGCTTATGATGGGAATGGAGCCATCAGATTAAGCATCACGGGGAAAACTGTTCCTCTGGTTCATAGGTGCTAAGGCAAAAAGTGAACCATCTGACAGATAATGCTGGCTGCTCTTCTGAGATTTACTATCCAATTTTGCAGTTCAAACTGGATTGGTTAAAGTCTGCCCTGAGTTTACTTTGGCAGTAGGAAAGTGTCCAGACCCGCATTGCTCAGTTTGTGACTTGAGGTTCTCCATGCGACAGCCCCACCTTGCAAGCCAGCTTCTGAGAAGTCAAGTGCACAATAGGACTGAGGATGGGCCCCAGAGACAAGTGCCTCTCCTGTCCTCTTCCCAAGCCAGTAGTAGCGTGCACAGTTGGTGAGTTTGTCATTTCCAATGATTGTCACAGAGACACAAACAGCAAGTATAGCACTCAGTCTACAGACATAAGTGTACAAGGAACCTAGTCTCCTTTATTTTCCAAGTTGTTTTCCAAATCCCTAGTCAATGCTAATTTCAAGCCCCAACTGATTAGGATTGTGCAAGGCATTCTCAATCTATTTGGAGTCTTCTCTTCCCACTGCCATTACCAACTGGGGTTAATCCTAGTCTCAGGAGATGTGGGTAAAGACAGTGCACTGGGCAAGGGCCCCATGTAAATTTTGGCTCGCACAAGCAACCCACCGTTCCATGCAGTCACCATTGGGGCATCCCCCAGTTGCAGCCATGTGACTCTCTCCTCTGCTTGTGAGTATGGGATAATACTGTTGCTTTTGTGCCCCACTGAGAGACCTAGAATTTCTGTGGTGGGGGAGGGGCGTAAGCTTTGTCTACAGAGTGTGGTCCTCCCAGGAAAAGTCATCCTCCTGCTCATCTCAACACTCAAGACCTAGGTCATGCTCACTTCCTGTAAGTGACCTCTCTGTGACTCCACAGCTCATTTCACCTCTTTTCCTTTTAGAGGTCCTATAGCACTCATCTAGCACTCATCATGCAGGGATTGTCTTGTTTAGCTTTCCACGAGTTTTTGTAGAACTTTTGGGGGACAGGCCCCATCACATTCCCCTTCACATCTTTATGAAAATATCTTCCTCGGATAAATTGGCACTCCATCTTGCAGCTAAGAAATCTACAAGCTTATGAAGAAGGGTAAAGAGAGGAGGCATGGGTGATGGAGAGAAAATGCAGATGCGAGTGGTAGGTAATCAAGATTATGCACCAGCAAGTCAAAAACATGCTGTGTATGTATTTTATCTTTTGTAGTACACGAAAACTCCAAGGCAGCATCTCCTGTTAATGACTTTTTATCTCGGCATACAGCCCAGTTGATAAATGCATCTGCCCTATGCTGACTCTCTTCCAAATACAATGAAGAAATAAAAAGGAAATTAAAAAGCAAATAAAAGTTCTCACCAAAACAATATTTATTCTCAGGATGTTGATTGGGAAACAACATACACAGAAACTGAGACCAAGAAGGAACCTGTGAGGCCTTCTTGGTGACAGATGACTTCCTCCTCCCCATCACCCCTGTTTCTTATTTGCAGAAAAGCTTTAGCGTCCTGAGTCTTCCCTGAGTTCCAAAGGCTACATTTAGTCAGAGAAGTGAAAAAATGCTGAAACAAAGAAGAAACTGTCAAACAAGACAAAATAATAATAGTTTAGCCATAAGGCAAAGTCAGGAACGTTTAGCTCCTCCTCAAAGGCTATAGATAATATTCTGAGTCATATCCCGGAGTGTTGGGTGGGTTCTAAAACCCCCAGTCACCCAGAAGTTAACTGCATGCTGACCATAAGCTCACAGTCCTTAGGTTGGTTGGAACCAGAAGAAAGATGATGTTAACTCCCAAAATACTACCCGTATACCTCACTAACAGCCAATCAGAAGAATGTCCATGAGCCAATCATGTAACCCATGACACTCTCTCTTGTACTGTCTCTAAAAGCCTGTTCCCTGAAAGTCACTGGTGGGGGGCGGGGTGTGGTTTGGGGAGTTTGAGCATCAGCTGCCCATTCTCCTTGCTTGGCCCCATCTTGGGCACTTTGCAATAACACTGTACTTTTCTTCACCACATCTCAGTGTCAGCAGAGTGGTTCTAATATGACAGGGCAAGCAGACCCAAGTTTGGTTTGGTGAGAAAATGACTAACAGATTAGCCCAAATAATGAACAATCTTTTACCGCCTATTATTCATTAGCAACTCATAGCAAATTCCATTCCGTTCAATCAACATTTGTTTCATTTCTACAAGTTGCTGCAGTATTCGACCCTGGTGACACAGAGAAAAATAAAATGTGATTTTAGGGTTACATTTCATATGACTGCTTGGAATTTCCTAGCAGGTGGGTTTGTTAAACAGATATAGATAGATATACAGGCACACAAGAAACTTTTTTTTTTTTTCAATACAGTACTTGTTTTTCAAAGAGGTACCCTAGGACTCTAACTTATTCCTAATTAGAGAAGGGAAAATATAGGGTATGATGGTTTGGGGAAGATTGTAAGTGAGCTGCAACCTCTCAAGCCAAGAAGCTCATCAAAAAACAAAACATACAACATGATATCAGTTTCAGATGTGCTAATATAATGTTATATGTCTGTTATAACTCAGTTAAAAACTAACAAAAACTTTTCAAAAAACAAAACCAAAACAGATGCTATTCTTCTCAGGTAGTTGACTAAGGACCAATTCTAAGCAGATTTTTTGTTTGTTTGTTTATAGACCTTTATTTATTAAAGTCCAAGAGTTGCTGCTATTTGAATAGGTCTTACAGAGAGTACATATAAATATTGTTATAGAAACTGAGACATTTTTGAAAACAAAAGGGATTACTGCTATCACTAATTACTCTGTGACAACAGGAGGCATAGACCTGGAGTAGGGCCACTCCAGTCTTGCAGACTGACAGCCAAAGTGAGTGAAAAGAATTTAAGAGCAAACTAAAACACAAATAGACACCACAGGCCCTGGAAACCTCTTCTGAATAAATATCAAGCCACAGCTGACTCGGAAATGGATTCTCCTCCTATTTGCAGTCAGAGTGAAACAGTCTCCCCAGAAGAATCCCACGAACTTTTCTGCCACCTCCAGGGTTCACCTTTTGCAAATTTCCTGAACTGGAGCTTTACTATTCTCAGATCTGGTATTATCACAATGTTTGCTTGTCTTTGGACATGTGGGAAAAGAACTAAACAAAGATGGTGAATATTAAATGTCAAGAAGATCATATTATTTTGGTGTGCTTGCATGGGACATTGAACTGTGAGCAAAGCTGGGTACTGAATGTATACTTAACAAATTTCCCTATTTTAATAACATACATGTTATTACTTTTATAAAGTAGTACACATATTCTTTTTATATAGATCATTTTAAAACTATAAGAAAGATATACAGAAGGAAATTGAATCACCTGTAAACCCATCACCTAGAGAGAAAACATTCTGGTGTATTTCAATTTACATATTTCAGACAGTTGGGATTATTTTGTATAGGTCATTTTTTTCTTCCATTTTCCACCTACAATTCAACCACCTCAACTCAATGGTCGTGCAATGTTCAATAATGATGCCACCTAATTTTTATGGATGCTATTATACTATATACCATATAATTTTACCTTTGTTACAGTCCTATGAGGTAAGTGATTTTCTTAACCCATTTTGAAGATGAAGAAATTGGGCATATGTAGGTTAGGGAAGTCGCTCAAGGTTTCACCAGAACTAAGTACAGAACGGGATTGAACCAAGTCTGAGTGATTCTGGAGCTCAAGTGCTAACCAACAGGCTGAGTCCATCAGGCATTGGTTATGAAAACAGAAGGGGTTTGTTGTTGTTGTTGTTGTTGTTTTCAGTATGAAAGGATTGGATACAAGGAATATAAAGCTCATAGAACCTTGTTTACACCTCCCATTGGCAGAGAGCAACAGTCAGGAAGGCCCCAGATCTAGAAACACAGGGCAGTGATGCCACTATTGCCAAAATCAGTTGCCCGCAGCTCCTGAGAGCTGCTGGCAAAAGCCCACATCAGTCATTTACTGATGCCCACACTTGCCCAGAGCTTCTTCCAGGAGCATCTTTTTCTCCTACCTTGCAAACCTTGGAAAGTGCTGTCCCCGGTGATATCCAAACAGATACCTCCTGCCAAGGAAATCTGTAAAGTATTGTTTCCAGGCATTCAGTGCCTGTGGTGCAGGAGAAAGCTTAAAGTGACAGGGAAGATACGGAGATACATAGGTGAAATCGAGCCCACAGGTTACGCGACAGACCGGACTTTTTCCCCACCATGGTACTTTCCCCACCGTGGTTAATACCCTGCCCTATGACCACCAATGAGGCAGTGGTAACTCAGATCTCATTGCCTTGTGTCTCCACCTGCACCCCATTTCAGTTCTGAGAATTCAAGTGATCTCATGAACAGTTCTCCCTGCTCTTCACTCCTGGCCCCTTGCTGTGCAGCCTTCACGGCCACTAGGGGGCAGCACCTCCCCACTACCACTGCAGCTGGTGCCTCACCCCGGGCTAGTGCCCTCCGTCTCCCATAGCTGCAGACTCTCAGGTTTCCAAACGATGCCTCCCGTCTCACTGTCTTGAGCCCAACCAAGGTTTTTCCTCGAGTGATGATGGCTCTTTACTGAGTCCTCCACTTCTTCCCTGCTCACCAGGCAGTGTTTTCAGGTCTCTATGTCTCATTTATAGAAAGAGCTTCTTCAGCTTGTGTTGAATAACCCTTTGTTCCTTGTAGGTAAACTGATTCATGAACCCGAGTTGGAGGCAGACACCTTACTGCTTGCTCCATCACTCACCCTAACCTCTGCCCCTCGGTGTACACGCCAAACTTCCCTCTCAGAGCTCTTTCCTCAGTGAAAATCAACTCATGCAAAAGACACCAGTTCACTGCCAACTCTGACATTTCATGTTATTTATCGTCTGAACCTTTAGGCTCAGAAACTTTCTCCATATCCAGTACTACGATGAAAATTTTGGACATCGCTCTTTGTCCAGTGTCTTTCCTTAGAGTCGATGCATAAAAATGGAATTACTCCTGTGAACTTGAAACAAATAAGACTGCCAAATAGTTCTCCAGCAATGATGGGTTTATTTGGGATCAGCAGAGGGTTACAATTCAGGGTCTGCAATTACGATGGGCCATGTGCAAGTCCCCACCAAGGCAAGGAAAGGAGAGCACTTTTATGGAGAAGTAAAGGAAGTTGGGAGTGCTATCTTAGTCCGTCACTTTGCTTTGGCTGAGTCCTTGCAGGAGAGGAAGAAGAGTCTCTCTTCCAGTTGGACTCTGCAATGGCTGCAGGACATGAGAGCTCCCCCTGCTGGTTTCCCAAATCGATTTAATTGAGGGCTCTGTTAAAATTTTCATGATGTATAAAAGAGAATGAACATTTTTAAGATTTTGATACAAATTGTTGGCACATTGCTTCCAAAAAATTTTACCAGCTTACACTTCTACAAGCCAGTAGCAGGGCCACTACTTCTTGAACCCTGGCTGACCAAACGTTCTGCTGAATGTTATTTTATCTATTTTACCTATCTAGCTGTTAAATGTAGATATTTGTCCATATTTTATATATGCGAAGTATGCAATATATATATATATATAACTATATATCTATGAAATCAAGATTTCCAGGAGAAATATCAGTAACCTGAGATATGCAGATGATATCATCCTTAAGGCAGAAAGCGAAGAAGAACTAAACAGCCTTTTGATGAAAGTGAAGAGAGTGAAAGAGTTGGCTTAAAACTCAACATTCAGAAAACTAAGATCATGGCATCTGGTCCCATCACTTCATGGCAAATAGATGGGAAACAATGGAAACAGTGAGAGACTATTTTCTTGGGCTCCAAGATCACTGCAGATGGTGACTGCAGCCATGAAATTAAAAGATGCTTGCTCCTTGGAAGAAAAGTTATAACTAACCTTGACAGCATATTAAAAAGCAGAGACATTATTTTGCCAACAAAAGTCTGCCTAGTCAAAGCTATGGTTCTTCCAGTGGTCATGTATGGATGTGAGAGTTGGACTATAAAGAAAGCTGAGTGCCGAAGAATTGATATTTTAAACTGTGGTGTTGGAGAAGACTCTTGAGGGTCCCTTGGACAAGAAGGAGAGCCAACCTGTCAATCCTAAAAGAAATCAGTCCTGAATATTCATTGAAAGGACTGATGCTGAAGTTGAATCTCCAGTACTTTGGCCACCTGATGGGAAGAACTGACTCATTGGAAAAGACCCTGATGCTGGAAAGATTGAAGGCAGGAGGAGAAGGGGATGGGAGAGGATGAGATGGTTGGATGGCATCACCGACTCAATAGACATGAGTTTAAGTAAACTCTGGGAGTTAGTGATGGACAGGGAGGCCTGGCGTGCTGCAGTCCATGGAGTTGCAAAGACTTGGACATGACTGAGCCATTGAACTGAACTGATGTATCAACGGGGTTTCCCAGGTGGCACTAGTGGTAAAGAATCCCCTGCCAGTGCAGGAGACATAAGAGACATGGGTTCAGTCCTTGGGTCAGGAACATTCCCTGGAGGAGGAAATGGCAACCCACTCCAGTATTCTTGCCTGGAGAATCCCATGGACAGAGGAAACTTCTGGGCTACAGTCCATGGGATCACAAAGACTCAGACACGACTGAAGTGACAGCACACACATGCTTCTATATCTATATTGACATAAATTCCCTGAGGCTTCTTTGATCACCATATTGAGTGAATATGACTCAGTCCTCTCTCTCCCGTATACATCATCAAGACTCTCAAACNAACTTCTGGGCTACAGTCCATGGGATCACAAAGACTCAGACACGACTGAAGTGACAGCACACACATGCTTCTATATCTATATTGACATAAATTCCCTGAGGCTTCTTTGATCACCATATTGAGTGAATATGACTCAGTCCTCTCTCTCCCGTATACATCATCAAGACTCTCAAACACCAAACCATCCAAAACTGCAAGGAAAGTAACACCCCCAAGATATTTGTTTAGTCAGTGGTACTTGTGACAATTTTAACTGTTGATTAAACTCAAGGTATTTGTCCAGATGCTGTAGGAGTCTATTGCTAAGGAATAGGTTAAGCTGTGAGTGACCCAAAACCCAAAATCCACATTCTGTCCACAAGAAAGAGAAAAGAACAGTGATGTTTCTTCTTCCATGAAGATGCTCTGCACTTGTATCACTTCTTACAGCTTATTTCCCGGAATTTAGTCATACAGCCAAGTTCAGCTCCAAGGGAGGGTGGGAAATGCAGTCTTTTTTCCATGTAATTCTTTCTCCAGCTAAAAACAGAAGAGTGAAGTAACGAACAAATACCAAGGAACAAATAGATATTCCTGTCCCCGAGGCAATGTTAAGTATAATATATGATGTTTGTTATTGAATGACTCAATAATTTACTTATTTCCTGGAATGACTGTGTTCCTTCTTTACAGAGAAAACGCAAAGCTGTGGATAAAGCCTGTTGTTTCTCTTTCCTTTAATTATAGTCTGCTTTTCCTTTAACATAGGTTATAGTTTCCTTTGACATAGGTCAGAGATATCCTGCAAATTCATTTGGGACTTCAAATGGCTGGGACTTTTCACGCTTTGTTCTCTTTTCCCAGCCCAGTGTCTCAGTCTGGCATTCACTGATCTGAGAATAATCATTCACATGCAGCAGGTGAGTTGCGAGGAGTCTGGAAGCTTGCTTCATATCCCTTCCTTGAAAAAAGAAAAACAAAAATGTCCTAAAACATCTGGAGGCAAAGAAAAAAAGCGAAGTAAGAAAAGAGACAGTGAGTTTCTTTAATAAGCATCTCAAGCTACAATGAATATAGCTTCGATGATTCACATTTAAAAAAAACCTGATCTGGACAGGCCAAGGAGCTTTAATGGAAAAAAATACATGAGTGGACTCAGAGTAATTTCAGAGATGAGATTTCATCATAGTACTGTGTGTATCTTAGGCATCTCACCAATGCACAACAGCACCAAAAAAATGTAGTTTCATAAATTACTGTGATATAGATTTTACAGATCCACGACATTAAATGAAAAGCAAAATTAACCTGAACAATGGATACTGGAAGTCTTGAGCCCTTTCTTAGCATCAATAACTACTTGGCAAATATTTCTGCTGCTGCCCGATCGGTTGGGCCAAACTTCTCTAATTTTGAGTTCATCTTTATTTTTCCAGTTCTCTCATCCCTCTCCTGAACCACATATACATGCAGTGTACTCTGTTGAAGAAATACTTTCTAAATGAAGTGATCTGTCTGTAGTTGAACTCAGTTCACATATCTATACTGATTGATGGCTTATGTCTGAAGATTGCATTCATTTCAAAAAAAATCAGTGAATTACTTCACATCTCCTAGGATGGCTAGAAAAGCAAAACAAAGCAAAAGAGAAAGTAGCAAGTGTAGTGAGAATATGGAGAAACTGGAACCTTCATATACTGCTGGTAAGAACGGAAAATGGAGAAACCTCTGTGGAAAACAGTCTGCTGTTTCCTCAAGGAGCTGAACATAGAATCACCATATCACCTAACAACTGTGCTCTGGAAAAAAGCTGAAGACAAGGGTCTAAACCCACTTGTATACCAAAGTTCACTGCAGCATGATTTATAATGGGTGAAAAATTAAAACAGCTCAAGTGTTCAGCAACAGTTGAATAGATATACAAAATGTTGCATATAATACAAAGTAATATTATTCAGTCACAAAAAGGAATGACATTCTGATACATACTACAATATGATAAACCTTGAAAATGTTTAAGTGAAATAAGACAGACACAATAGGACAAATATTATGTGATTTCATTGATATGAAATAATTATAATAAAAAAAAGGGAAATTCATAGAGCTAGAAAGTAAATCAGAGATTAACAGGAGCTGAGGGAATACAGGAATGGAGAGTTATTGCTTTCAGTTCAGTTCAGTTCAGTCGATCAGTCGTGTCCGACTCTTTGCCACCCCATGAATTGCAACACCTCAGGCCTCCCTGTCCATCACCAACTCCCAGAGTTCACTCAGATTCACGCCCATCGAGTCAGTGATGCCATCCAGCCATCTCATCCTCTGTCGTCCCCTTCTCCTCCTGCCCCCAACTCCAGTATCAGAGTCTTTTCCAGTGAGTCAACTCTTCGCCGAAGTACTGGAGTTTCAGCTTTAGCATCATTCCTTCCAAAGAAATCCCAGGGCTGATTTCCTTCAGAATGGACTGGTCGGATCTCCTTGCAGTCCAAGGGACTCTCAAGAGTCTTCTCCAACACCACACTTCAAAAGCATCAATTCTTCAGCGCTCAGCTTTCTTCACAGTCCAACTCTCACATCCATACATGACTACTGGAAAAACCAT